>JBAMNC010000935.1:600000-955000 GCA_037902135.1 Cetoscarus ocellatus | reverse complement strand
TCCACAGAGGACTCAACGGAGAAGGAGAAGATCCAGCAGAGCGCAGAGTGCTGCAGAAAGATCCTCAACCATGTCAACGAGGAGGTCAAAGTGATGGAGAACCTATTGGTGAGAAACATACCATCCATCACTGGGCACTCTGTTATGTGGTGATTGAGCTCCGACTGGAGTCTGATAAATTCATTTTGAGGCCTCTGAAGGTCTCTGCTTGTTAGATGATGTTCGCTCTCTGTCCTCAGTCTGACCCCCTCACCTTTCTCTTTCTCTCTTCAAAGACTTTGAAGGACTACCAGAGAAGATTGGATACATCGGGACTCAAACCGAGTAATGAGCTTTATACAGAATATAAGGTGAAGATCTTTCTAACCTAAGTACCTTCACGCTGTGGAAATAAAAGGCTGTTGATTTTTTTTTTTTTTTTTTTTCAGAAGTTTTCTCATTGCCTCCTTTTTGTCTTCATAGAACATCGACCTGACCCAGAAGAAGATGCTTTTTGAAGGCCCTCTAATCTGGAAAGTCACAAAGGAAAAAGCAATTGGTATTTATCAAGTTATATGAGATAATGTGCATAAAAGTGTCTTGGAGGGTTATATGAAAAGCTGCTAGTTTTCCATCCAGCCATCTGTTATCAATACCTCTTATCCCTTTTGGGGTCCCAGGGGGCTGCAGCCTATCCCAGCTGACACTGGGCAAGAGGCGAGCACATGAGCTAGTTGCAGTGCCACATAGAGAAACTAACAACCATGAACACACTCACCCACACCTGAGGGCAATTTGGAGTCACCAGTTAACCTAATAGGCATGTTTTTGATCAGTGGGAGGAAGCCGGAGTAACCAGAGAAAACCCTTGCATGCACAGGGAGAACAGTCAAACTCGAATCAGCAACCTTCTTGTGTGGGGTTCTTCTAGTTTGTCTTAAGTCAACATTCACATTCATGTAACACAACAAATAGTGTGAATACGTTTAGACAAAAAAAGTTAATGTGGAAGACCATTTTTAGAACACATATGGAGGCATGTGCACACCAAGCTCACACTATTATTCATCATATTTATTTTGAGACGCTCTCAGAATTATCTGTTCCCCACACGCAATAAAACGAAGAGTTATTTATTCTGATATATTAAAATTCTTTGTCAAGGTTTCTGTTTTCATTTCCTCTTTAAATGTGTAGATAAAGTTTTGCTTTTAATGGAAACAGCTGCAGTGAGCAAACAGCTTTTGATGAGGTGTCAGGAGCCCATTTACTTCTGTTTTTGATATATCTTTATAATTCATCACTCTGGCATAGTTTCATTGAACTTTTACTAACTATTCCTTTATTACTGGATGAAAAACAGTAATCTATGGTTAACATGCAGCTTGGATATATTACATATTTTCACAAGTTTATTTCTAATTAAACATTATTTATACACCGAGGACTTTTGAATGTTTTCTAAAATTAAAGCTTGTCATTAAGAACAACCCATGCATGAGAGAAAACTCCTGCTCAGTTTGTGCATTGTTGGCATACATTATTTGAACTGGAAACACTGCTGGTTGTGGGTATGTGAAATGATTTCTGTGGACAGGATAAGTGCCATCACAGAATTTAAAATGTTTTCTTTATTTAAGAGGAAGAATTGATTTACAGATATCTTCACAAGTACAGTTGAGCTATTTATGATGATAATGGCTTAGTTTCAGTTTTGCCTACAAAACAAAGAAGATTTCAATGTTGGACTGAAGTCAGATCCTAACATGAAGTCATGTTAGATAGGGGGCTTTCCTGCTACACGATATCGACTTGATTCTGCTCATCTCTACTTGGTTAATTTGGTTTTCTATTTGGGATTGTTCCCAATACCTGGCACAGTCTTTCCTATCCTCTCTGGTGAGGTTCTACCAGAGAGTTGTTGTTAGTAGAGGTGCTCTATCACACGGAAGAGACATGTTAAATCCATTACATGGCATATTAAACCCAAAAAGCAGAATATGGGCTCTTTAGAGGGGTTCAATCAAAGTATATACATACTACTCTAGAGGATTAATTAGTTTGTACTGAAACCAATGTATGTCTAGTAGAGCCAAGTTTAATAGGTACTACAAATGAAAAAGGTCCATAATGAGTTTCAAACTCCAACCGTAGATACTGCATTGGTTGCAGTCAGTAGAGCTTCTGGTAGTACTAATACTAACATTATACAAGCATAACTTATGTGAGTATTTGGTATTTTGGCCCTGCCTTGTTAACTAGTTAGATCTGATTGATGCCCTGAACAGCCCAAGAAGTGAACATAACCAAGTCTATTAATATCAAGTCTTTTTCGTTGATGTTGTAAGGTGGTAGTTTAGGCCATTCACTGTCGCCCCTACAGTGTCATAAAATGTTTGGGATCTCAAACCGCAAAGGACTGAGAAAAGCAGATCTTGGTAAATGCAAGTTTTAAGAATTTTGGAAGCGTTTGGTAGGGAGTAAAAATGCATAAACATTAATTTGTTTTATTTTTTTCATACAAAGTTCTTAAAAAGTCTCAAATTTGATTTCAAAAGTGTGCAACAACTGTGTCAAATTGTAAAGAAATCCTAATGACTTGACCATCAATTGATTAACACCCATTTAAAAAGTTCTGTAAGTGGTAAACAATACAAGTCACCCTCTTTCTGTGTCGGTTATTTTCCACTCCACCCTCTCTGTCTCCCAGAGGTGCAGTGTGTGCTGCTTGGGGATCTGCTGGTGCTGCTGCAGAGACAAGATGACAAGATGGTCCTGAAATGCCAGAGCAAGAGCAACATCGCTGTTCAAGAGGGAAAGCAGATGCTGAGCCCCATCATCAAGCTGGACTCAGTCTTCCTCAGGGAAGTGGCCACAGGTCAGTGCATCTAAGATACTGCAGCAGCTCCTACTGTGGGATCAGTACGTAGGTTAACCTTGCGTTTTTTTCCCCTTTTCTGTCAGATCGAAAAGCCTTCTACGTCATTTTTACGTGGGACAGTGGTGCTCAAATCTATGAGCTTGTGGCTCAGTCGGTTGGAGAGAGGAAGATGTGAGTGTCAGAAATAAAAGAACAGTCAGTCCTGTCCTTTCTTTTAGGTAACTGGAAGAAACACCTGATTTTTCTGTGTATGTGTTTGCAGCTGGACTGATGTGATCAAATCAGCAGTGGATGATCTGAAGAAGAGCGGAGCACCCATGAGGTTGACACTGCCTCCTGGAAGCGGTGGCGCTCCTTTCAGTCCTTCATCGTATGTTTCAGCATGTGCTTGTGTGGTGCAAGACGAATTCATCGTCTGTCAAAGCTCAGCCAACTTAAAATATCTCATTTCTTTTGTCATTTTCTCCCTCAGACTGTCTGCCCCCCTGAGCCCGACAGAGAATGGAGGTTTGAAAAGCAGCGGTGGTGAGATTGCCTTATTGGCTCAGCCCCTCACAAATGTTAAAGTTTTGTTATTGTTTCACATTTCATAGAAGCTCTGTCTCTGTCCTCAGATCGAGATAAGGACTCCTTGACAGATGACAAGTCTTCAGACCCGCGGCACAGGCTGATTGATTTCCTGTCGGACAAGGGCTTCGACCTGATCGGACACTCCAACAGTGATCAGGAGAAGGTGGCTAACGCTGCTCTGGATGAAGGTGAGTGGCGGTCTTTCTTCTTCATATATAAACAGCCTCATTTACCGTACCTTCCTGATGTTTTGCGGCAGCTTTTCAATATAACTACTTGTGTGTCTCCTGTGTTAGTCATGTCGCTGAAGAGGCTGTTGATCGGCAGCATCAGTTTATCAGAAGACTCACAGCTGGATGAAGAAAATGGAGAGGACCAATCAGAGAGGCCCAGCCATGACACAGATGGCTGTCCGTTAATGGGTAAGAATACACAATATTTAGATGATGTTTGGACATTTTTGAAGTAAAATCGATAATAGTCCAGCATAAAAGTGCTTTTAAAACTTCGCTTGGGGAGTAAAAGAAATAAAAAGATATATGTTAACCAAAATAGTGACCTTTACAGGCACTGGATAGCAGAGTTTTTATGCCATCCAGGGTATTGAATGATTAGCATATGACAGATTCCCTCATTATTCAAAACGAGTTTAAGACCTAAACATTTCAGTCACATAGTTGGAAATAGCATTGCACCAATACACTGACTTACCAGTTGGTATCAGCCCAGCTCAGCTTTGGTCAAAATGTTAGCCTATCAGGATTCACTGATCCCCACAGCACATACACTGATGCTATAATTCAGTTTATGGTGTTTACTGTCTCACTACCAATTTTTGGCTAACAATGATCACGATCATTTAGGATTTTTTTTTTTTTCTTCCAGTTTTTAATAATGTGTTGGACAGTTCTTAACCCAATTATAGTAGTTTCTGAAATCTCCTTAATGATTTGACCCTTCTTAAACAGACTAACATCTTTTCCACGACCACAGGATGTGTCTTTCGACATGGTTGTTTCAGAAATGAGAAGCTACTCATTGCATCAGCTGGGGTTAAATAACTTGTTGCCAGCTGAAATATAATCACCCATGCAATAATTGTCCGATAGGAGGCTCGTACCTATGTGCTTAGCTAAATCCAGGTGGCAACTTCTTTTTTTGGCCAGGCAGTGTATATTACAGTATAGCATTACACCGAGATAAAGAGAGTTTAACATCTTTGGCTTAAAGTTGTTTGGTATCTGTTTTACTTTTACTGAATTTCAGTAATGTTGGGGAAGTCTCATGTCTCATGAAAAGCCTAAAGTGAGTCTTACCCTCAACAGAGGACAACCAGAGCACAGACAGAGGGGCGGAGGAGGAGAACGATAACACCAGTGAAAGAGAGAGAGCAGGGCTGAAAGGCGAGGAGGAGGGGAACATCAGTGCGCCCCTGGTGCTGTCCCAGGAGAGGATGGAGGAAGTGTACAGGAGGCTCCTCAGTCTGGAGGAACAACTGAAGAGACTACAGGTGAGGGGAGGTGAACGGAGAGAGAATGATGAGAATATAAAGAAAAGCAGGCAGGGAGCAGATAGTGTGATAGAGGCGCGTAAAGATGAGAGACATTACAAAAGATGGAAGCTGACTGGAAAGAGACACACCGAGAGAGCACATGGAGGATTTCACTGAGGATTACTTAAGTAAGGAGCGAGCTGTGGTGTAGTTTGGACAAATGGGGCCAAAATGGCACAAAAGAGAAACTAGAGAATAGAAAACCATTTAACCACTGCTGTTATTGCTTGGCTCAAAATTGCTTGGTGAAATTGGGCTTCTCTGAAAATGGCTATTATGTCCAGCGCCTGCAATGGGATGTGTCAGAGACGGAGACGAAGAGAGGATGTTAAGAGGAGGAGGCTGACGAGTGTGTGTGTGATTGTGTTTGTGTGTAAGGTGCCTGTCCTCCATTCTCCAGCCAGTATTGATTTTTGTGTGTTGCAGGCTGTAGAGGAGGAACACCACAGACTGCAGGAGGCCCTCTCCAAGTTTTCACTGGAGGGGGGAAACTTCGAGTAAGACACCAGAACGCCACCTGCTGGTCTTTAGGTGAGAACACAGTTAGATTTTTAAGGTGAAGAATGACTTGAAGTTAAGAATAAACTGTTTTAGTTTCATCATTCGCTATAAGTGAAAAAGTTTGATTTAAGTGGGGAATGAACTGTATCTTTCTGCTGCACAGAGATTTTGTTTTCATGCATTAATCCAGCAAATCAATGTATTTTGAATTAGTCCTAAGGTTTATACTTTTCTAATTAAATCATAAAAAGAATTCTGATGGTTCCTAAATACTTCTTCAAAACAGAGTTACAAAGTGCTCGATTAAAAATGGCTGTATAGTCTCTTCATAATTATTCATAATAGTTTATGATATCTACAATCTTTGGCCAGCAAGAACTGAAAATTAAATGAGGAAGGAAGCACTAACAGAAACATCTGATGTGGAAATTTGGTTACAAAGTTACTCTTACAGACAATAGCTGTAGGAAATACGAAATATCTATAAAACCAGAATTATACATCAGAAATGAAGCAAAAAGAGCAAAGTGTAGTGTATTGCAGGCCAGTGAAGCCTGCAGTTCTTTAGATGTTGTTCTGGGTTTCCTTTTGACCTCCTGGATGAGTCGTCGTTGTGCTATTGGTGTAATTTTGGCAGGCCAAATCCTTTACTAACTTCAATTGAATACACTACAAAGACAATTTAATGACATTTAATGTTCAAACTGATGAAGTTAATTGTTTTTTTAAAGATTTGCCCATTTTGATTTTAATGCCTGCAACATGTTCCAAAAAAGTTGGGACAGGGGCAACAACAAACTGGGAAAGCTGAGGAATGTTCAAAAACACCTGTTTGGATCATACCACAGGTGAACATGATGGGTATTAAAGAAGCATCCCTGAAAGGCTCAGTTGTTTACAAGCAAGGATGGGGCAAGGTTCACACATTTTTGAACGAGTGTGTGAGCAAATAGTCCATTGTCAGTTAACATATTTTGTCACGACATCCAAAAGGGCACGATAAAACTCTGACCATGCAAAGTGAAAGCTATATGTCAGCAACACTCAGAGAGGCTGCTGGAGGATTTGCAAATCAATGTATTCTTTTTTATTTAAGTTTTACACAATGTCCCAGCTTCATTGGAATTGGGGTTTGTACTTTAATTGTTCCCAGCTTACCGCTTCCATTTCTTTTGTTTGCTTTATGTTACTTGATTGTCTGCATTTGCATTTTGTTTCTCCCCTCTTGTTTGACTAAGAAGTGTCTCTGTTTGGCCTGATGTTCAATGTTGATTTGATTGTTTTCTGAGTTTCTGTCTTTGTAAGCTTCTGTTTTTAAAATATGCTTCATAAAAAAATATTTTATTATTATTATTATTATGATAACTATAAAGGTGAGAGATAAAAAACGAGTTTAAGAGTGCGGTGGATACGAGTGCATGATCAAACTCACTCACTTCTTTACTTTGCTTTCATTCAGATTCGTTCTGGTGCTGGTTTGAGGAGCAAGAGGTCCTTTCAGAGACTAACCTGGAAATCCCTGAACCTTCTCACCAGGACCTGCTTGCTGCCTGAGTGGGGCGGGGGGGGGGGGGGGCTTTTGTGCACAGTGCAGTGGTTCAGTGATGAAACATGGCAGCTGTGTGCAGGTGTCTGTGCGGATGTTTGCATGTGTGCGTGTGTGCTCCTTAGAGAGAGGTATACTTAAAAACAAAAAATACACAGGACTTCCTGCTTTTGAGGAGGAGGTTGTTTTTGGTGGAGAGGTGCCAAAAGAAAACAAAAACAAAGCAATATTTTTTCTTTGCTGTGAGAGAGATGCTGCCTAACATATAAATAATGATTGTGATCTGCTGTAACACACATACACACACCAGAGACATGCATGCGAGATGATATTTTACATTATTGCCAAAAGTGGATGTAGAAAAAAGAAGACGCTCTAAGCAGATGGAGCCCACAGGAGCCAGTGTTGTGTTTGAAGATATATTGAAAAACTACTGCTGATATACAGTTCTACTTATTCAAGTCTATGCCAAAGTACCACAGAGATGCACTTTGTTCAAACCAAACAACTCAAGCTGTGTCTGCAACATTTATGCTGTTTGCTCTCTCTCTCCAGAACAGTCTGGGCTTGATGTCGGCATTATTTAACAGACTGCATTCATGAAGTGTGTGTACGTGTGTTACAAAAGTTTTAACTGCTTCTTTTTTGAGGGTTCGTATTGTTATTAGGTCACATAGAAACATTTATAAATAGTAGCACTATATGTAATCAATGCTGTTAATAATAGAGATTCGTTTGTATTTACTGCTTTTATTTATTCCTCTGGTGGGTCAGTTTTTTGTTGCCTCATCCGAGTGAAGCTGTTACAGCACTGGGGCCAAAGTTAGACAGAGTGAAATCAAATCTAAAGAAGGCAAACCGAGAACGTGCTAGAAAGATCAAAAGTGAAGCGTAGAGATGGAAATATGGCGAGCAAGTTAAAAAAGAAGGATTTGGAGTAGATGTTGAAGAGGGCGAGAGTAGAAAACACATGAGATTAGGATTTGCACTCACTTTACTGGAGAAATGTTGACACAAATCTACACACTTACACATTAGACTTAGATACACTGAGAGCCCAGAGCAACAAAAGTGTTCATCAGCTGTAACCTCCCCATTTCCCCAACCAAACCATGGAGTCACATCGGGATTATGAACCGTATTATACACCGTTATTGTTTGTAAAAGGTTCTTCTTCGTCTCTCATCCCTCATTGCAGCATTTGTATCAAACTGAGCTCTGTCTTTGTTTTTAATTCAGACTGATTATGATCGTGTAGTTTCTGTCTGTACTCACAGGACCAAAGATCCTCATACCAGCTGTTATTCTCTCATCAACATCTGTAATCACACAGTGTTGCCAAGTATGTTATGTTCAAATGAATTGAAGGGATTTCAGAGCGTGTATAAAAGGATATTGCTCGGGTTGTTGGTTAAATTACCGACTTTCAACTCTCAAATTAATGCAGTCAATCCTGGGGCTTATTTACTACACACAGCTTTACTGCTTCTTTAATTCTCATTATTAATGATGGTTTAGCTTTTTACAGGTCAGACTTCACTTAACCGAAATGGTTACTAATGACTAAAGCTTGTTTTTATGACAGCCATACTCTGAATGTGAACAAACAGAGCTCTGGAGTCCTCCATCCTTGCTGTCGTCTGCCCACCTCAAAGTGTAACATGCATGCGCTGTTAGTCAGTGGATAGCTGTTTGCTAAGACCATCGAGTGCATGTTCGCGTAGTGGCTAATGCCAAAGGCACTTTGTGTTGGCATTATGTGGCAACAGAATCTGTGCCATTTTTAAAAGTTTGCACAATGAAACCCATGTTCAGACCTCTTCTCTTGTTCAGGCACACAAAACGCAGTTGTCATGTAAACAAACAGCCAGACACAACAACAGGTTATCATTTTCAACTGAAAACAAGGCCTTCAGTGCTTTTCCTTTTTTGTTTACCAATAGCTGTCTTTCTGCCATCTTCTGTAGCTCTCTCCCTTTTCCTATTAATGAGCCCAGGCTCCCTCTGCTCCTCACTTAAATGAGAAGCAAGAGCTTTCAACCACCACCATCTCCTTATGAGAAATCAGGTGTCACATTTCTGAAAAGTCTTGAAAAACAATGTATTGGATAAAATGTAGCTGTTTGGACTTTAGCTATTTCAGATGAAGCTGTTGGCCTTGTGTCATACCTGCCACTGAGAGCCCAACTAAATTATTCTTTTTACTTGGACTATGTAAAGAATTAATCCTCACATTATCATCATTACTTTGAAAACCACGACTGCTAAAGGAGGGAGGGTGCACTCCATTTATTAGAAGTCAAAATGCACAGACAAATATGGACTTAATGACACAGGGGGAAGTAATTGTTTAATCTCGACTTGTGTGTTTCATGATCGTGGGAAGCAGAAATCCAAATTGCAATAAAGCCTCATTAATCACCCAGAACAAGTGAAAACAGAGATGAAGATGGTAGGACTGGTTAAGCCTGATTACCAGAACAAGACTACACATATCCATTTTGCAGTGCAACAACTTTTATGAGCCAGAAATAAATAGAAAGTAGTCTGCTGATCAATAAGAGTAAGTTAAAGCTTGTGCTCAATGTTCTGACTGTTTTTGAGAAAACACTGATCGTGCTAAATTAAACCCCATGGAAGCTGCTCTAACGACAGATTTAGCCAGACAAGGATAACAAAGGAGAAAGTTTGCAGGAAGGAAAGTCTCATTCCACAGTTCCTCTCAGCTGTACTGGAATCATGATATCAACAACAGAACATCCCTTTTCACCTCGTTGAACCACAGTACGAATTTTTCCATTATTCATTCAACAGTCTCAAGTTTAAGTTTGTTTCAACATTGCTGCATTTTCTTCTTGTGTCTATTTTTTTTTTAGAAATGTAAATAAATGTGAGCTTGAAGGAAAACAAAATGAAAACAGTATCAATGAATGCCCCTTTTTTTCTTTTTATTAAACTTAATAGCCGCACAAACATCTTGATAACACCTGACAATTTAAATCACCTCCTCCTCCTCCTTTACGGTCCATTTTTGTTTGTATTTACATTAGGAGAGGGAGTTTTTTTACGGTTTTCAAACCAGCTTTTGTAATAATGTACTGCATATTTGCTCATTATGAAGAGAGAGAAAGGCTTGTCCGTAATGTTGTCTATGCAAGAACGAAAGTTGTGCAAATATTGTTTTACATTCTGGAATCTACTCCCCTCTCTGCTGTTGCTAACAGGCCAATCAACAGGACATTTAACAGAAATGTTCAATTTGAAATGTAATTTGAGAAACTTCTACAGTCATGTCTTGCTCTTTATCCTCCAGATGTTTTTCCTCTTGCATTCTTTATTTGAATAGATGTATAGGAATGTATTTATAGAGTGGTGCCTTGTTCCCGTGATCAGGTTGTTTCAAAATGCTCCAGAGTGTAAAAAAACACAATCGCTATTGTTCTGGTTGGACTGTGAATCTGACGACCAAATCAAAAAGTCATCCAAGGATTTTGATGAAAAGTACTCCAGCCCTTCTGCCAACTCAGAAAAGACACTGCTACTTTTTGTCATTCTGTCTATCGATAAACAAAGAATATGCAAGAACTATACTGTGTATTTTGCTTTTTTTGATTTTTATTGTGTAAGAGGCTCTTTAATGATGTATACTTCAGGAAAATTGTGGTACGTTGTGTTTTTTAATTCTTCATTTTTTAAATAAATTGGGGAAATAAAGGCCTGGTTTGGTTATTTTATACTAGTCAAATGAAAATGTGTTTTCAGCTGATGGTTTCGGGTTACATGTTTGTACATTTGAGCTTCTGTGGGTGAATTCATCCGTAACTTAAATGCAAATATGGGATGGTCTTAAATTCAGTCAAGTGTACATCCTGACTGAGAGAAAAGCAAGAAATAAGTCAGAATAACATCAGCTCAAGTTGTGACTTGTGTTTTTATGAAGTTTTTGATCTGCAGATTCAGTCTTTTTTTCTGTATTTACCTTTTGTGTAAGAAATGGGGCTGGTTACAATCTTTCTCTGCAGCTTAGTGGGTAAGTAACATAATTTAAGATCTTCATCCATACTATACAATGTTGTATAGTAGATGACTGTTTTTTCAGATGAAGTTATTGCGAAGATTTTTAATGAAAATGGATATTTCTTTATTCTTGTGCATTAAGTCTTTATTTAAGTCGTGTCAGTTCCTCTCTTTGTTTTTGAGTTCTACTTCAGTGAACCACGTCTCCTCAAAGAGCAGGTGTTGTTATTGCCTCACACTTGTCCTCCATTTTGGTTTATGTTGAACATTTTAACTTTATTTTGTCCTTTTTAATTCAGCTGTAAATATGGGAGATTTAGGTACACTCACTGGCCACTTAATTGGGTACACCTCGCTAACACAAGGTTTAACCTCATTTTGCCCTTTGAGTTGCCTCAATTCTTGATTTTATAGATTCAACAAGGTTCTGGAAACATTTCTCAGAGGTTTTGGTCTGAATTGATGCAGTAGCATCACAAAGCTGTCGCAGATTTGTCAGCTTGATGCAAATCTCCCATTCCACCACATTCAACGGTGCTCTATTGGATTGGTGACTGTGGAGGCAACTGGAGAACAGTGAACTGTTGTGATGTTCAAAAAAACAGTTGTGACTTGGAGCGTTTTCCTGCAGGAAGTAAATATCAAAACATAGGTACTGTGGTCATAAAGGGGTGGACAGTAGCCATACTCAGGTAGGCTGTTTCATTTATGTGGTGCTCTATTAGAACTAAGGCGCCGGAAGAGTGAGAAGAAAATGTCTCCCACACCATTTCATGACCAGCACAAGCCTGAACACTTGATAGAAGGCAGGAAGGATCCAGCTCTCATGTTTTTTACACCAAATTCTTACCCTACGATCTGAATGTCGCAGCAGAGACGGAGACTCATCCGGGCAATTGTCTTGTTCTTAATTGACAGGAGTGGCACCCAGCATGGTCCTCTGCTGCTATATTCATCTGCTTCAATATTCAATGTGTTCTGCATTCAGAAATGATTTTATGTTTACCTTTGTTGTATTGAGTTTATGGTTGTTTGAGTAACTGTTACCTTTCTATTATCTTAACCTTTTAAAGCCTGAAAACACAAATTATAGCCAGAAAATGTTATTTCTTTGGAGCTGAAATGTTTATCTCACTTTCTACTGAAACCCAAAATAATCAAGATTTCCATAAAATTTAACATATATTTTGTGTATCCCATTTGACCCAATAGGTCTTTCTGGCAACTGAAAATCCACTTGAGGACATTTTTTTACCAAATATCTGATTGTAGTCAGATGGTTTTTTAGTAATTTGTTGATCATATTGATTAGATAGCGGTATCATAAAAGTACAAATATGATACAACAGGCTTTAAGGGATTAAACCACTCCGGCCCATCTCCGAATTTCTGGCATTAATAAATTATTTTTTGCTTAGAGAACTGAAGCTCACTGGATGTTTTCTGTTATTCAGACCATTTAAGACCAAACTGTCTGATACTCAGAATGGACCTCATCAGGCCATCTTGACCATGTCTGCATGCCTAAATGCACTGAGTTGCTGTCATGTGTTGGCTGATTAGTTATATGGGTTAACGGGTATTTGAATCGGCGTACCTAATAAAGTGGCCAGTGAGTATATATCCAACATTCTTGGCATAACAGGTCAACAAATGCTCAGTCAAAGAACTTTAGAGGAACTAAATGTTTGTATTGACTGTTGTTCCCCTCATAGAGAAAATGGTTCTGCTGATTTTGTCCCATCAGTGTTGAGGCCTTTGCATACTGACTGAAATTGCAGCATGTTAAAAAAATGCACCATCTCTATGTAAATCATGTTTGATTCTGCATGTTTTATGTGTTGAAATCCCCTGTAAACAGTAATCTTATGCTTATTTTGTGAATTTCAGCTATGGAAGAACGTAGATAAGGCTGTTTTTAAACTCATAACCATGTAAAGCAAGAAAAAATGACTTTCCTGCTTTACTTTTTCCTGCTCTTATGAAGACAAAGATGTGTTTGTCCTCTTCAACAGACTTTTCCCTTGGCACAGCACTGTGACAGATAACCTGAATATGTGTCGGGCTTTGTCAGGAATGGAGACCCTGTAATTTTACTTTATATTTCCAAGGGGTGAAGGAACCAAAAAGTCCTCCTCACTGCAATATGTCTCAATTCTGTTTCACTGCTGCTAATGTTTACACAGATAAACTTTATAGTTTTTTTTGCAAATATTCACTCATTTCGAATCTGATGCCTGCGACATGTTCCAGAAGGTGGGACAGGAGCATAACACCACTGTGGTACATCACTTTTCCTTTTAACAACACTTAATAGGCATTTGAAAACTGAGGACACTTATTGTTGAAGATTTGTGGATGGAATTCTTTCCCAATCTTGCTTAATGTAAGACTTAAGTTGATCTTTATAATACTCCCCACATTTTCAATAGGAAACAGGTCTGGGCTGCAGGCAGGCCAGTCTAGAGCCCGCACTCTGTTACTACAAAGCCACTCTGTTGTAACACGTCTTGCTGGAATAAGCAGGGACATGGCTTTTGAACTGTGTGTCATAACAATCTGGATAGTCCCTTTCCTCTCCAGCCTGCAGGGCATGATGTCCATGATTTCCAGGAGCAATTTGGGCTTGGGCCCAGAGAAGTCTGCGGCATTTATGGGTGTTGTTGGTACATGGCTTTTGCTTTGCATGGATGAGTTTTAACTTGCACTTGTAGATGAAGCACTACACGTAACATGAATTGTGTTAACTGATAGTTTTCTGAAGTGTTTCTGAGCTCACATGCTAATATCCTTTACAGCAGGATGTTGATTTTAATGCAGTGCTGCCTGAAGGATCAAAGGTCGCAGTCTTCAATGTTTGCTTTTAGCCTTGCTGCTTATGATCAGAGATTAATCTGGATTCCCTGAATCTTTTGATGATATTATGAAGTGTAGATGATGAAACCTCCAAATTCCTTGCAACTGTATGTTGAGAAACGTCGTACCTATACTGTTGGACTGTTTGCTCACACAGTTGTTCACAAGTTTGTGAACCACACAGCATCCTTACTTGTAAACAGCTGAGCAGTCAAAACACTCACCTGTAGAACTGTCCAACATTTTTTGAGCATTACTTAAACTCTCCCAGTCTTTTGATGCCCCTTTTAAACATGTAACAAGCATCAAATTTCAAAATAAATATTTATTTGCCAAAAAAAAAAAGTTTATCAGTTTGAACATTAAATGTCTTGACTGTGTAGTGTATTTAATTGAATATAGGGTTAAAATGATTTTTAAATCATTGTATTGTGTTTATTTTTATGCTTCACACAATGTCCCATCATCATTGGAATCAAAATTTGTAAATCAAGGTCAAAGTCATTAAGTCAAAAATATGAAAACAGAAAATATTCATTTTTATTTTTTTTTTTTTTTCAGAAAAATCCTTGCTTTTAAAGTGTAAATAACTGCTCTTACTCTCTGCTGTTTATCGAGTAATCGGACACCTGCTAATCCTAATGTTTATTGTAACTCTTTATGAAGTCTCTGTATGATTTTAGAGGATTTAATTCCCAGGTATGCCCCCTGACAGGAGCTTTAATCAAAATATTGAACAATATTGTTATTTCTAATTCCTTCTTCCTCCACAGTGGTCACTGCAATGGCTGGTGTGACTGCAGAAGAAGATTATCCCTATCTGTGGGTCCAGCATGAGCAGCCAGCTCTCCTGAAGTGCTGCTTCACCAGTAAAAGAGACCAGGTTAAGCATGTCACCTGGTTCAGACGTTATCGTGCTGAAAACACAACCAAAGGACCTTTTAATGTGACTCTAACAGAACGTGTGACTAATGGCTATAGTTCACCATGTGGACTCCTACATATCCTCTCTGCACAGCTGAATGACTCTGGACTGTATCAGTGCTGGCTGCACACGAGTGGAGTCCTCACACCTGGCACCTACCTGCACGTCTACAGTGAGTATTTATGTGTAACCCCCCTCCCCCGCCCACACACACACCAAGTGCCAAAATCCCTTGTAACTGGAAGCTTGTGTGTTTTTCAAGAACACTACCCACACGTTTAGCTGTGCTGCTTATTCCACAAATGCACAATCCTTACAATTCATACCTCACTGTAAAGATGACTAATCAGGCTTTCCAAAGATATAACATACAATACTCATTGATGTTACAAAAAGGGAGAAATAATTGACTGAAATAAAGTTTCCAAACTTATGTCAGGTAAATAATGAAATTCTGAAAGGCACACCTGGTTTTATTTCTTTATCTTATTTTCTTTGTTTGAGATAGAAAATGAAAACCAAGTTGGTGATAAGCTCATCCATCTTTAAATACAAAAAATACCCTAATTTCAAATTTAATTTTTTTTCTTTCACATAAAAAACCTAAACTCACTCCACCAAAAGACTCACTGACCGCGTGTGTCTGTGTAAGTGTGTGTTGAACAGAGCCCAATCTTCAGATCAAACTAGTGCCAATAACAAGTGCGCATGTTTAAGAAGAAGAATGGCGTCAAGTGAGCTGTAAGCGCCGCTACCAACTCATAAGCCATAAATCCTGTTAACTGTCGTCTAACCGTGAGCTGTGAGTGGCAGCAGCCTCACATATGGCAGCTCTGTTAATCTTTATATCATTAGGACGCTCTCATCGCAGCCTGCTGCCTTTTCATAATCTTTAAATAGTACCAAGATAAGATCAGGCTGTTATTGAGCTGACATACAGAGACACTCTTCATCCTGAAATATGTTTTGCATCATAATAATATCAGATACAGATGGCAGAAATTCAAACCTTCCACTAAACTCCTGTGGGGATTAACTGTCAGATAAGGTGTGTTGATTTAAACACTATCACCCTAACTTAGCTACAGTGTATCTGTGAAATGCTGTCTTTAAGAGTGAAGTTGTTAACTCAACAGTCCATGGTACAATAAAAACCACGTAAGCCTGTTTAGTAATCATGCTGTTAGTCTGATGTTCTTTTCATGGACTCCAGGCTCTTCTTCATACTCACTTTCTAAAACACTTCTGTATGCAAATATCTGTTGAATCTGAATTTTTTTTTGTCTCCTGGGTCTTCATTGGAAAACACTTCCCTCTTATGGTAGGAGGCACACACAGTGATCTACTCTTGTACTTAAATCATTTCAACTGCACGACTGTTCTGTGGAAATAGATTTTTTTATGTTCAACTTTTTTTTTTATTTTCAAAATAGAAAAAGGATACATTATGAAGGTGCAATCAAAGAGAGTATAACAAATTTTCTCCCTCTCCCAAACCAACCCAACCCAGTCCTCTTCTTCATAATCAGGATATTAAGGAAATTGTACACCAATAGCAACATACGTACACATATGTGCGTGCATATTGCTATACTCATAAGTTACACCAACAGAAAGTAGTGTGCATAATATGAAATAAAAAAGCATATTGTACATATGTACGCATACACATCCTGTACCTACTCATCTACCAATGCACATGTATAAAAATATAAACAGCCACTCCAACATAGCAAATATTGTAAACGCTCCGGGGCCTCAACAAATCAAAATAAGAAGTTGAATAAACAATGAAAAAAATTGTCTCTGTAGAGGATCAGATGCAGCTCTTTTCCCCTCCCCTTTGGAAATGCTTATGCTGCGTTCCAGGCAACCCGTAACTCAGAAATTTCCCAGTTGAAATCTTTGAGTTCCGACCTGAAAGCGTTCCGGGCAAATTAAACTAAACTAATTATAAATTAAACTAATTAATAAACTAAATTAAATCAAAACTTCAGTTTGAGCACAAGGAATTCTGGTATGTAAACAAAACAACATGGCAGACATTATAAGATTTATGCTTAATCATTTCAATCACCAAAGAAGCCTGCAACCTGATCATTTGAGTGAAACGGAGGAGGGGAAACGGTGCAGAAGGTAACAGAAGCTTATACTTTAAATTTTACGGTATGTGTCGTTACTTAGTGGTTGTTTAGGCAGTGATGTGACGTCACAAGTCGTAACTCGGAGTACATCGACCTGGTACGAGTTCACGGGTGGGAAGTTACAAGTTCGACTGCCGTTCCAGTGCACTTTCACGAGTTACAGGTGGGAAAAACACGAGTTACGGATTGCCTGGAACACAGCATTAGATCTGAGGGGGTGGGGAGGCCACAGGAACCTATGATAATGGGATCTGCACTGATTGGCTGCCCAAACAATGTCAGATTGGAGGAGGAGGGGTTACAGTTTCAAAACAGTCATGACGTCTGCTTGTGACAAGTAGAAACCACACATGTAGGTGGAGCCTGTTAAGCTATGACATAATAAACCCCAGGAAGTAAAATACAAAGCATTTTAAGGAGCATTTGCTTTAAAAAGAGACTGAGCATTTCTCTGTGAACTGAGAGTTGATTTAGTGGTGTTAAGTTATTCTGCTCTGCCAGTCCCTTTTAACAACATTAAAAGCGGAGAAAATTGATTTTGCAGGACATGGGACCTTCAAATCACTGAATAACACACAAGCACAAATGCATCATAAAGCAACATTTTCTGTCTATTTCACAACAAAATTAGATTTCCAAGAATGAATGGGAATTGATAAGAATTTATTGATACCAATGCAATCAAAGATTCTGCTTATCAGTCCGATTTCTTAATGATTCCTTGATCAACTTCTGCTGATTTTCTGAGTGGAAAGAAGTTAGCATTCAAAGTTTTTCAGACTCAACTCTATGCTGTGATTTCACAGTGAGAAGTGTACATGTGCTATCAGTTATGGTGCAAGTTCCAGCATCCAGGTAAAATGAAGCCAGTGAGAAAGGTTTGTTAGACCATGTGGACAATTAGATAAATCTACCGGCACAAAGTAGTCTCTCTCCAAACCTGTTTTAGGGTGAATTACTTTTGTTAATCTGTCATTAATGTATTTTTTTGTGTAATACTCAGAACCTCTGGAGAAGACCATAGATCTGAGTGAGAGCACCAAAAACAAAATCTTGACAGCTGAAGGAGTGTTGCTGCTGCTGTGTGTGATTCTCCCTTCAGCCAATCTTCTCTTCCGGGTCAGATTATTTCCTTACTACTGAGATTACACTTTTACTCACTGATCTGTCAACAACCAGAAACATGGGTTTCAAACTGTGGCTAATATGGAAATTTCCCAACAGTGGGTTTGCCTCACAAGCTCATCCTACAGGATCTATTTAACTTTCAGATGGTTGTTTTTAAAGGCGTTCCCTTCTCTAGTGAGTCACTCCATTTCACAGCTTCTTGTGTTCTCCCCTCACAGTCAAAAAAACTTAGTGAACTGGAGAAGAAGAAGATGAAGAAGGAGGAGGAAAACATATATCAGGTGAACTTAAAAATGTCATCAGTTCTTCACTTTTTCAATAGTTTTATTGTTTGTTTCTATTTTTACATTTAAATATGAACTAAATCTGTGACATGGTATGACTGTGAGACTTAACTAAAATAGGAGGAAGATGATTAACAACTTGGACTGCATGGAACGGTTAAATAATAACACATCAGAGTTGGTTGAAAACACTGTGAAACAGATAGTTTAGTATTTTTGCAGAGGGGTTGTATGAGGTTAATGTCAATATCAAATACATGAGCCAAAATGATTCTTGTCAGCCTTGCTCCTGTGTGAGGATAATTATAATGGAATCTGGCTACATTACTACTACATAGAGGCCAATGCTCTGTATCATTTAGTCTATTTAAGCTAAAAACAGCATCAGGGGAAAATAGACTATACAGATGCATTTACGCTGTGCTGAACTGTTAGAAAGCTTCTTTATTCCGGTACTTCTTTGGCACACTGCAAGGCCTGTGACCTTCAGCAGAGTGCATTGATCAACATTTAGTCTAACTCAGAGATTAAACTTTTTAAAATCTTTTCATTCAACAATGATTTCTTATATCACTATACTGTACTTTTAGATGACTTAAATGACACATGTTCAAAGATGAGCCAACTGGTGTAGCTCAGAAATGGCTGCAAGATTATTCTAGCTCAGTTTTCTTCTTCAACACCTAACATACTCTGTATTTTTTCTATCAAGTAAACATATCATAGGAGGTTGGATACCATTGGTTGTGTCTTTATGCAACATCAATAATCCATCCATCCATCATCTATACTGCCTATCTCTTTTGGGGTTATGAGTGGCTGATTGCAGGGCCACATAGAAAGACTGACAGCCAATCACACACTCACCCACACCTAAAGGCAATTTGGAGTCACCTATTAACCTAAAAAGCATGTTTTTTTTGGTCTGTGGGAGGAAGCTGGAGTGCCCGGAGAGGACCTAGACATGCACAGGGAGAACATGCAAACTCCACACAGAACTTACTTTGAGGACAAAGTTTTTGGCTCTCCTATTTACCCATTTAGCTTGTGGAGCTTTAAACCAGCATGAGTGCCCTGATGGCAGAGGGAAATGTAGCCTACTTGATGCAACCCATGATAATGTCAATCCTACCAGAAACAATCACAGAGCTTCACTTTAACTCCAAAGTCCTTGTGTTTTAACTGCTGTTAGTACAGCAGTGAGCTCCGAACTGCTGCTCCAGGCTTACATGAACATTGCAAAGCAGCTGGATTTGCAAGATTCCATGTTAATCATCAGACAGATCTATCTTGCAAACTTCTTAGACAGAAAATGACAGGGCTTATGGGTATCCTTCTATGGACAAAGATGCAGTAACTAGAAGTACAGTTTAGTAGTGCAGAAAGAGAGACGTGGCTGGCTCATCATGAATTTGACCGACATTCACTCAATCAGGTTCTGGAAAGCTTCTGCTCTTCCCAGTAACTTTCTACTTAGCCCAGATGACTTAAAATCTATGGATTAGTAAAAGAAGTTTATCTGGTGTGTCAGGTTAGGCTTACATATGAGCTGATGGAAATCTCCAAAAAAAAGTTCTGTTTTATAAGGTATAATTGAAGTGAGTACCTGGTAAATCCAAAACAAACTGCACAATCACTAACATGCTCCAGGCTGAAGGACTCGGAGGTTAAGCAGTGTTTATGCAGTGTGCCAAGGTAGTACCAAAACAAAGGGGCTTGTGGAAAAGTAAAGCACTAAGAATGTGTCCAGTATACTGTACATTCTCCTTGAAACTGGTCTCAGTTCATTATTTTCCTAAAATGTAACAATCAGACCTTTTTCAGCTTCCTGATTAGCCCATTTACCAACCAATCAGAGAGCCTTTTCTCATAACAGCTGTTGCAGACCTACCCAGCTCTGGGACTTTTGTCTTGACAAAGTCTTTTTTGTGTGTGGGGAAATAATTGCCTTAATCTGTTATTTCACCATTCACAGTCACTACAAACAATTGCACTCAAAGCTAAGAGAAAACACTTAAATACTGATGATATTTAGTGTTCGGCTAATACTTGGTGGTAATTAGCATTAGCGTGGTGAAAAGCATTTCTTTGATGTGGACATTGAATCTCAGACATGATCACCAATCAGTAATCAGTAATACCTTTAGGAAAGGATTTAGAGATTATATCCAGTGATATTTTTTGTATTTGATCTTTCACTAAGACCAAATCTTCATAAGAATCAAATTAATTACATACCAATAAAAGTTAGTCAATTAAGAAGTTGTTTTCTTTTTTTTTCTTTTTATCTAACCTAGCATCAGGTTAAATGATCACTTTCTGTAAGGTCAGGGTTTTAGAAAAGGATGACTCTGGGCTCTCTTCCACCACAGGAGCAACGTACAGCCTAGGATCCATGCTTTTTTTGTGCTTACACTGGTAGCAGTAAACACCATCGCTGTGGTTAACCTATTTACTCTGTTCACTAAAATACCTCATTTCACCATAATAATACCAAAACATCACATTATACATCATCATTGTTTTTCCCTCACCCATTACTCCACGTGCTGTGCAATGCTCTTCTGAGATACTGTTTGGTAATACTGTTAAGATGCAGTACATACACATCATACAGGACAGGGTGCTTTTTTGTTCAGTCAGTTCCAGTTATTGCTGTCTTGGTATTAATTTGCTCAGAAGATTCTTAATAATCTTGTGTTCTATCAATCACATTGGCAACCAGATGACTATGTGATATTATGATGCTACAATGCAGAATAGTTTCAGTTTCAACTTGGAAAAAAAAATCGAACTGAATGAGATAGGAGAACCACTCCAGCACTGAGGGTGTTATCAAACATTCATGGATAAACTGTAAGGACATTGATCAAGTGTACCTACCAGTCAGTTGTTTACCCATAGATTATATTGATCCTCTTTGGTCTTCAGTTTGGTCCTACCATCTGTTAGTCACATCCTGTCTGAGTCAAACACACGTCATCACAGATGTCTACAGATGAATTTAAAGTCACTTCTCTGAAAGAGTAAACACTGACATGCATGAACATGTTGTGCAACTTAGCAAAAATACCCATCATTGATTGTTGTGTTTTTACTTGATGTTCCTTATCTCACACTCAAGGGTCTGAATCTGGACGACTGCTGCACCACTTATGATCAGATTGAACGCTCACAGGCTCTGGGCCAATATGAGGATGTGTGCAACAGTGTGGAGCGAGAGGATATTCAGCTGGAGAAACCTTAAAGAGTATGAGGAAAGGGAGGGGAAAGAGGGAGAATTGTTTTTTTTCTTGATAGCAATACTTTAACCAGTGCTTGCTTTGTATTTTGTTTCTTTAAAATAAGACAAGACTTATAAGATATGCTGTTGTTGTTGTTGTTATTGTTGTATGTACAAAGTGGAGTTTGTTGGAGACAATCAGCATCCCTGTCAAAGACAAGATAAAATACAAACAGTTTACAGATTAAAGGAACGAAACAAGAACAGATGACACAGTATTTTAGTGTCTTTACTGCAACAGATCACAAGTGCATTATTTCTACAATTTATCTGGAAATCTCCTTGGCAGCTCTTTAAAGTGTGTTATATGAGTAAGCTAAGTGCATGTGGAGAATAAGCATAAGCCTGAAGAGAAAAATGATTTTTGAAGCAGGCCGCGCTATTTTAATTGAATCTTGCTTTTAAATGTTAAACCTTGGAGACAACAGTCATCAAAATCATCAGACTTCACTGACTGAAATTCTCTTGACATGGTATTTTGACACTTGTCCTTTGCAGTGGGAAGTTTTCTCTGCCAGGCATGGGAGGGTTGGGAAGGAAGAAATACTTAATGATTGACAGGAAAAAAGTCACAGTAAAATATTTATGAATTGGCTTAATAAGTGAAAAAAAGACCATTGCTTTTCTTTTTTTTTTCTTTTTTACTACTGCTTTTAAGTGGCTCCTTCCAAAGCAAAGAAGACAGAATTACTAACAGTCAGGATTTTCAACCAGTGACAGGGATGACTGTTAAAAGAAAGAAGACAGCAATCATTTGTTACCTGGAATATTCAAAATCTATTAAAATACAGAATATCAAAATTCAATGTCATTTAGCATCTTTGAAAATATAAGTAAAAACAAATTACTATAGTAGAGATCAGTAAAGACATGCAGGACTTTGTGGCAGCTAACATCTGACTGACAGATGTCAATCATACTGAACCATGTTTGAGAGAAGATCGGTCAAAATCTGCTTACTCCTTTGTTACCCGGGCAAACAAACTAAACTAAAGCAAAGGTTTCTCCCGACAGCACATGAGGTTTCAAGCTTCTTTGAGAAACCTCTGATTTGTATCAACTTTGGTGCCCCCTGTAGACAATGAGGGACCACCTGTAAGTAATTTATCTGTGCATGAATCGATAGTGTTTGTGTGTATTAAAGCCAAAAGCCTTTTATCATTTCAACAGCCAGCTCATCACCCATTTTTTAACCACAGAAATGTATTTAGCTGTTTTGTCACAAGAGGTCGTCCCATCTGACGCTTACTTTTTTGCATTTTTTGTTATTTTATTCTGTAACAATCTTTTCTTGTGTGGTCAAAGAATAAAAAAGTAAAAAATGATAAATGCCTTCATACATTTCTTTAAACCTACAAAGCCCCTCAAACATCTTTGCTAAATGAACAAGACCTCACTGGAGGAAAAAAGCAATGGGTGAAACTCCTGTTGTCCCGCACAATATGTGAGGCTAATTTTCCTGATCCCTCTACCCTGCTGCTGTCATTGAGTCATTGAGAATAAATATGTACAAATAATAACAGTTTTACAAATGATCATAAAAGTCCCTGTGGGACATACAGAAGCAACAGTATGATATCACATTTCCTTCTTTTACAAAGAATTTGAGATTAATTATCCAAATTGTATTTTAATGAAGTATGCAGACAACATGGCTCATGTGGGACTCTTGGAAAATAATAATTTTTGGGTGTAAGTGCTTAATTGTCCTAAGCAAAGGCCCTGGAGCCCGGTTGTTTCTCTAGCCAGTCAGAAATGAATATATATATATATATATATATATATATATATATATATATATATATAAAATTCCCTGTCTTAACATTTTACTGACAGAACAGAGAAGAAAGAGGGGAGTATCTATGCTCATCATTTCCATCCTCTCTTTTTGACCACTTTGAGCTTTTGAGCTAAGGGAGGTGCTACAGAGTTCCTCTGGCAACTAAAAATATTCTTGCAAAGACATCTATTCCAAATGCTATAAACATTCTCAATCTCTCTGAATGGCTGATGAGATCTAAACCATGACATAAACTGTTTTTATAGTTTAGTGTGTATATTTAGGTGCTCTGTTTGTCTGTTTTATTGACTGAATACTGATATTTGTATTTGGGGTACCTAAGGCAAATTTTCACAAGATGAACGATTAAGATTTATTCAATTTTTTATTCAATATTAAACTTCTTACTTTAGAGCATTGAGTTTAACACATTGTAACAGTGTAAAGATTTAATTCCGTTATTTTTTAAAAAAGGTTCTTTTTGCATACTTTACTTGTGTGCTTAATGAATACAGTTGTATGTAAAAAAAAATGCCTCCATTAAATGTCTGTAAACCACAAAACCTCTCAAATGTCTTTTCTGAATGGACAAATAGGACTCACATGTTTCTTGCCCGACTGTAAAACCAAAGCAAATGGGCGGGCTCTCATCGTTTTGTGTGCTGTGATTGGCTACTGCACCGTGACGCAGCCGCTCATTGGTTCCCATTTTTGGAGCGGGCGGGGCTCCTGTGTGCCCCGGCAGGTATGTATGGGAGATGTGAGAGGCGGTGCGTAAACAGAGTGGGCGAAGATGGCGTCGAGCAAGAAAAGCGGTGGGAGTAATAAATTTGAGAAAACCGTGAATGGAAGACGCTCGTCGAAACACAAAGAGGGTCCAGTGGGTGAGTTTTTCTCTCTGTTACGTTGACGTCATCACAGCCCCCCACCCCTCTCGTTTGTTGCTCCTAAATTTAGCGTCCCCCCTGAGCTGTCACTTACTGTTAGCGCCCGTTAGCAGCTACGTTAGCCTGTAGCCCAAATGAGCAGCCAGGATTTAAGCCGCTGGTTCTGCCTCAGCTGCTCCTGTCCCGTGATGGTTATGTGGCATCAGAACGAGGAGAAAAGAGGAGATCTGCACTAAACCGCCGTCTCTTTGAGCTCTGTCCCCGTCCAGAGTGCTGTAGCCGCTGTAACGCTGTGTATCTACCGTTAGTTGTAGATGTCTCTGAAGTGTCATATGTGCAGACCAAGGATGGGCAACTGACGGTCCGAGGGCGACATGCGGCCCCCTACTCTCTTAGACCGGCATTTTCATCAAACAGAAAATCATAACTGTAAAGAAAAAGGTCTTATTAAAGATTAAAACCTGAGTTTAACATCATAATCAAAGAACAAATGCATAAGTGCAGCGGTTCTGTCAGCCTCAACATCTGGCTGGGACCCTCCTCCTTTCTGCAGAGTTTCTGATAGACCTTGTGGATCATTCAAGAGCATTTCAAAACATTAAACACAGAGAATTATGATAAGTGTACTTCTTTTATGATCAGGTAGCATTTAAGTGTGTCACTATGATTTTGTGGAAAGTCTGTATTTTTTGATTAAAAATAACGAATAGACATTCAAGAAAGGGTTAATTTGAACTTTTATAGAGGGATACTTTTATTTATTATAGGAATGCATGATATTGGATTTTTGCTAATATCCGATATGCAACTATTTCCAAATGCATTATTGTTAATACTGTAATAGTCTTTACATTACAAAAAGGACATGTTGCTTTCTATGTGAGAGTCTATTTGTGTAAGGAACAGATGTAAAAGTAGAAAACAACATTTAACTCCTATAAAATGAACATCTTGCTTTTTAAATGTACCCGTGCAGTGATGATGAGGTGATGCAAAATGGTACATTTGTGTATTTTGCCAATATCACTGCCGATAAATGGATATATGGATGATACGCATGCCTGAAATATCAGCTGTAAATACCTGCAAAAATTTCAACATCCACCAATACAGATATTCAACTTTTCAGGCCAATATCTGGTGATACAGCTATCGTACGGATAATATTGTGCAAATCTGATTTATATAACCTCTGTCAAGGAGGTTATGTTTTTGCCAGCATTTGTTGTTTTTTTTTGGTGAATGTTGGTCACGGCACAAGAGGGAAGTAATTCGATTTGGTAATGAGCCGTATCTGGATGCAGATCCGGGATTTTTTTCAAGGATCTGTGAACATGTGAGATGTTTGACATTTTTGGAGATAACTAACTCAACAGTGTTGTTAATGCCTTCGAGGAGGTGGGTCCTCTAGCACTTTCAGTTATATCAAGAAAATGAAAAGATTTAATAAAAAACATTGATTTCAGCAGACAATCTTTGCTTGAATTAAAATGAGTTAGCTGAATATCTTTCACAAAAAAGTAAGTAGTTGTTTCTTCTTCTTGTTCAACTCTCCTATGATCTGTTTCAACCCTCCAGAGGGACAGAAAGTACTCCTTAGTGATGCACTGATTGTAAAAATGAGGGCTGATGATAATACCAATATTTGATCTAACTATAAGGCTGACACCAATGCAGATGTTTTTGTTCTTCTTTTGGAGTGATTCTCCCACAATACTTATACCCCCACCATTCTAGTACATTGTGACCCCAACAGGGGTCTCAACCCCCATTGCTCTAGGTAACCAAAGTTGCATATCCTTGACTAAGAGCATCATTCCTAGAGTAATGTCAAATATGGCTGGCTTTTATATTATGTGGACATTGCCATATAGAAGAACATTTCTTTATGTTTATTTAATATTTACGTTTCACCCCTGTGGTTTCAGCCGCTGACATGGACTGGATACACCTGAACAGGTACTCTTCTAAAGTTGTTTAATAGATTTAAACAACCAGTTCAGATAAAGATCAACAAGAACAGAATAGGTGAAGCTGTTGAAGAAAGCCAAACTGAAGTTAGAAAAGTCAATTTTCTTCATTTTGAAGTATAAATAATAGGACTCACAGAGACTTCAAGCACTAAAAAGTGCCTGGTGCCTAAGGTGCATGAATTGTGCTTGTATTGAGTGCCAACTTTGGAAGATATGTGTAAGAATTCAGTTTAGAAATTATGCAAAGTCCACTTTTAATTAATTTTTTTTTTTCTCTATAGACTGCTTTTGCAAAACACATTTTAAGAGCATTTTTCTTATCTGATAAACCATGGAAGTGATATCGTCATTTTGAATGCCCCTCAGTTTATCTGTATGAATTCTCAGATCACTGCATACTTAAGGGAATATTTAAAAACACAACCTTAAATTGATTTTTATCTTTATTAAGCAGTACAAACCCTAAAATAATTTTGATATATCGAATAATAAAATTGCCTTTCTTCCTGAATTTATTTGCATTCACTTTATGTTTTTTAGCCAGTTAAATTATAATTTCAATTTACACATTTTAACTGTTAACAGTACGACAGAATATGAATATCATTCTTAAAGTTACACAATGGCTCTAAACTCTGGTTGTTTGAGCTTTAAATCTACTCAATAGTATTACCAGTCACTGTGCTACCATATTTTTTTAAGGAAACAATGGTCAGACTTTTTACAGCGTACTTAAACAAGCATGGATAAGAGACCAGGGAGAGTGTAACTAGATTAAGCTAATGTTTTACTGGGAAGTCCGGTGCTTAAATCTATTAGGTGAATTGGTAGATCAGGACTGTCTTTGTGACATGAAGGCAAGCTGACACACGATGACCATTGTTCAGGCTGCTGAAGAAGAACTGACTTAACAGGACGCTGCTGCCTGAAGGCAAAGTGGAGCTGCTGTTAACACCACTAAACAAACCCGCTCTGTTGTTTTTCTTCTCCTGATGAATGAACTTCTGTCTCTGAAAATGCATCCTCAGATTTGCAGGAGTTATAGAAGATTCCAAACTTGTCTGCTTTTACTACAACTTTACATATTCTAATGTAGTTTAATGAATGGGCTGATTATAAAAGACTTGGCCCCTGTGTAATGAGATTATAAGAGTTTAGATTTAATCCCAAATCCTGTGTGAGGTTTAGTCAAGGAACTCTGCCCCCTAGAAATTAACATACCTCTACATGGGCTATTATAACTCACAACCATATTTTTCTGTGTCTTTGGTTATGAAATGGAGGGTTATTTAGATTTTTTTAGAAGTGCTTTATATTGTGGATGCATTTAATTTTATTTGATAAACTTCATTATAAAATCAAACTAAACTACTGTTTTTAAATGCTTCTTTCAAGTTATTCTTTAAACTGGCATCAACAGTAAAAGAAAAAAAATAGCGTGCTAAATATCAACATCAATCCAGTGTTAATTTTGACAGCACTTAAGCACTTTAATTTAGTTTTAGTTTTAGTCTTTTGCCTAAAATATTTATTAGTTTTAGTCATAATTTGGCCATCTTAATTGTTTTAATTTTAGTCTAGTTTTAGTTGATGAAATTTCACAACAATTTTAGTCGACTAATATATGAAGTGTAAACTGTAGGCATTTTTTATGTTTCCTTGAATTTCTGAAGTCATGTTTACACTTGGATCCCGCCACCATGAAGCTAAGGCAATTGTGATTGGATGTGACTCTTAACTCTTCCAACCTTTCCACACAACATTTAGTCTAGTTTTTATCTGTTGACAAAATGTCAGTTAATTTTTTTTTAGTTTTTGTAAATGTGCACTTGTTTTTTTTTAGTTATAGTCGAGTTTTTGTCAGGGGAAAAAGGTTGTTGACAAAAACTATGATGAAAATAGTTAGTTGACAGAATTAACACTGTATCAATCAGTAGTGGAAATTGTATCAAGATCACATTTTTTTCCATATCGCTCTGCCCTACTGTCAGTTTTCAGAATGGCTTTTATGAAAACATCTGCAAATGTTTATTGTTGATGTACTGAGCGTAACCTTGCAAAACAGCTGGATTTGCCAGAATCCATATTTTTTAGGAGGCAGATCCATCTTGGAAAGTTACAATTTGTACTTTTGTTCCTGCTCAAAACCTGAAGCTTGTTTTTTTTTCCCAACCTAGTTGCTAACTTTGGCACAAAAATATTCTGTACTGTTTTGTTCACAATATCAAGCAGTTCCCCTGTATTTTTTGAAACTCTATAACAAGAAATGGGCCACATTTTGGCTCCTAGGTCATTAACCATTATTGAAAAAGCACCATTTCAGAAATAATCAACCTTTTTAACCAGTATCCTGTCAATGTGAAAGTCTCTGGTACAATGAAGTCCTCATTTAAGATTGCACTTTTTTACTCTGGTGTTTTGTGCACTACAAGGAAACTGTGTGTCTGAGCCGTGGGTTGTGCTGAGGCTCATTGTTACTAGTTTCCTGTTGTTTACTTTGGTCTTGTGTGTATGAAGGTGCTGTGTCTGGGAGAAGGGTCAAAGCCTCCTCAAAGACACTACAGAGCTCCTGCTGTTGCTGCTTCCTCTTGGCTGTTCGCTCTTCATTGCACAAGATGACTGTTTTTAAGCCTGCTTCCTATAGACATGATAGAGTCTCATACCAGGCAAAGTCCAACAGCTTTATCTTTTTCAGAAAGAAAAAACATATAAGTGTTTAATCTCTGACACTGTCTGCCCCAAATTGAAGATAAATGTAAAAAAAAATCTGCTTGCTGTTATGTAAGGACAGTGTGCTGTAAAATACTGTAAAACCCTAAAAGGAGTGGCCACTATGCCTTTGAATTAAACCTTTATACAAAAACACAATTGTTTCTAAGTTTTTGTCCACAAGTTGCACTTTGTTACAAATGTTAGAAACTGAATATGAGCCTGCCTAACTGACCCTGTTTTAACCCTCTGATTGTTCGCCATGTCTTGAGTGTCTATTAAGCAAGATTTTGATTTAAGTTAAATAAAAAATGATAAATATCATCTCTGTAGAAGATCAGATGCAGCTCTTTCTCCCTCCCTTGGAAACGCTTGTATTTCAAGGGGTGGGGAGACTACGGGCTATGATAATGAGCTCTGCATCTACTAGCTGCTCAAACGATGTCTGATGAAAGAGTGGAGGAGGGTTTTCAGGCTGTGGAGCAGACTTTCAGAACAGTCATGGTGTCTACCTGTGATGAGCGGAAAACACATAGGGTAGTAATAAACCTCGGGTAGTAAAAAAAACAGCATTTAAAGGGGCATTTTCTTTAAAGAGACAGCACATTTCCCTGTGAACTGAGAATTTAGTGAAGGTGTCATGTTCTTCAGCTGCCAAGCCCCTTTAACATTAAAGCAAAGAAATTTGATTTTGCAGGACATGAGACCTTTAAGACATCCACATCTTAATCAAGAGGTATTTTTCATTATGATCCCTGAACTAAACTTTTATAAACAATGATTTCATCTTTTGATTTTAGTCTGTGTATGACCACAATAAAATTGTGACCAATTAGAAGTGAATAAAAGTTGATCAAGACAAGGAATATTTTCAGTCATTTTAAACACGAAGAAGCCCGATGACAGGGGAATTTCTCTAACAGTAGCTAACCAAGTAGAGTGGGGCTTGACAAAATCACTTCCTGGAGAGTATGGCCCTTACTGAAAGAGTAAGGAGGTACATCCTGGTCATAAACTTCAAAAGAATTGGACAAAGCCATGTCATAGGAACCTTTGGAGAGCTGATAATATCCTCTAAGGCATACTGCTGTACTGCATGTGTTATCTGAACTGAACTTCAGCCTCATCTCCTGACAGAGAGGCTGTGTTTAGGCAGAACTTAAAGCCAACAGCAACGCTGCATTTCCAAATCTGGAAATCAAATCCTCAACCAGAAAAGCACTCAGAGAGCGCAGACCTCCGCCAAGCAGCTTCGGTCCACTTTGGCAAAAATGGTCCTATCTGGCATTGTTAAAGAATCCTTTAAAAAATTCCTGGATCCAGACGGTGATCCGGATCACCCCCAAAATTTAATCAGTTCTTCCATATCCCATTTCAGACAACTCCTGAAAATTTCATCCAAATCCGTTCAGAACTTTTCAAGTTATTTTGAACACAAACAAACAAACAAACAGACAGACAGACAGATAAGCGCCGGCAAAAACATAACCTCCTTGGCGGAGGTAATTAAAGAAAAATTTGCCCAATTTAAAAGAAGATCACTCCCCTCGCAGTGAGGTCACATAGATATGTTGTAGTGTACAGTAATACAAACCTCACTTCCAATGAAGCTGGGACATTCTTTAAAACATAAATGAAATCAGACAACATGGTATGCCAATACTTTTCCTTCAGACATTTACAAGTTATCATAACCCCGTTAAGACTACTATTTAAAAGCGTTTGCCTGTGAATGTCTCAGAAGCAAAATGGAGAGACAAAGTGATCTAACTCTATTCTGACATCAGAGGTAGCAAATAGGGTTTTAAACTCCAGTTTGATCACAACATAAATTTAACTAGTTTCTCGAGGCAACATTAAATTATTTGAGTGGATTCCAGTCATGGACTGATGATCAACATTGGATATCATCTACTAGAAAACACCATCTATCACATTTAACACGAGGGAATAAAAATTGAGATTTTTGGTGATTATATTGATATAATGGGACTTAAAAAAAATTGTTTTTATGTGAAGTGTCTCACTTCTTATGTCTCAGAGCTGCTTTTATTTCATAAGTTTGGGGGAGTCCTGAATATCAGAGTATGTCTACTGAAAATTAAAACGTAGCTCCCTGAACAAGATGTTAGATTTTAGAGAGAAAAAGAACTTGATTTGGGTCTGAAAACCTGATAATGGAATCCATTTCATTATTAAAAAAAAAAAAAAGTACTTTTCATCAAAGTCTTTCCATTATGTGTGTATATCAGTTGTGTTCCTCTCTAGGTGAAAGGTTATGTTTTAGTTCCTGATGTTATGAAACTGTCATCTGTGAGGGGAGAAGGGAAGTGTGAGCTTAGGTCATTTTGTGCCCTGGAAAACATTTGCTGAACAATATCCACATTAGCTTTCTCACTCTTTATTTAACAAGTTTGTACATGTGTCGCTGTCTTTGCCAAAAATGTCACAACATGTCTTGACAGCTGTCAGAAACTCCAAAGTTCTAAAGTAAATGAAAAGCACCACAGCAACACTTGCACAACTAATACATGTGATTGAAGTAATGTTGTAAAAGCAGGTTGGGCGCCTCTGTGTTAATTGTGTCAATCTTGCTTGAATCATTTTGAAAATGTTAATGGTAATGCAGTTATTAAATGATTGATCCAACAGTTAATACTGTAACACTTTATTATAACTAAAAATGATTAAACATTTAAAATGCATTTGTAAACTCCATCATCTTTAAAGAAATACTCATTTTAACTTGCAGCATGTTTTTTGCTCTTGCAGGTGTTGAACTGCATCGAGCTGTTGTAGGATGTTTGCCCTTGTCAGCCACTGTAGGACTCTTTATTTATACTTCAGTAAAATATTAGTTAATGCTTAACTTATCCAACATTTATTAATCAGTTCATGTGCTAGAGCTGAAGGATACTGGGTAAAAATGTTATTGCAATAGTAAGTAAATGCAAAAGTAACAAGACAGAGTGATTATTAAAGTTTTTAAAAAACCTTTGAATCCCTCTACCTCTCTGTTCTGGAGCTGCTTCAATATTCAGAGCTTATATTTCTCATGCATGGTGCAGACTAAATACTGGTATAGTTTTTCTCAGTGGCAGCAGAAAGGCTTTTATCCACTGTCTTACTTTTTTGAAGTCCAGCATGGTGATGAGAAGCTGTTTTTTGGTAAGAATTATTACGTTTTTTTTTGTTTTTTTTTTTAGCTCTGTGTTGTGCGATTAAACTTAGGTTGTAATTGCATCTAGATCGTTTGGGAGAGTTGTTCTTCTACAAATCCATATTTCCCACTTTTTTAGTTCCCAAAATTTAGTCCAGCTTATACAAGCAGGAGGGTTTATCCTTTTTAAAGCTCCTCTCTACATTTCTGCGAACACCTCTGCGGGTGTTATGTATAATTAGTTACCATGATATCTGGTGTCCTCTGTGGTCCACTGTAGACGCTGTCAAGCATAAAAAAGCTTCTCTTCTTGGTACACTGGGTTTGTTTACATTTATATCAAAAGACATGTCACACACATTGATAAATATCTTAATCTGTATAATCATTCATTAGACGTGACCTTTCTTAAACAGTGACTTGTTTTGTTTTAGCTTGGTTTACCACTTCGTCCCAATAGTGCAGCACGACTCGTAGTCACAGCAACGCTGGCTTTGGCGTAATGATAAGGCCAGCTGGCCTTTTTGTGTGATTTGGTCCACTTCAAAATGCTGTTGTGTGAACATGAAATGATCCAACAGAAATATCTAAATTTGTAGCATTTTTTCAATGTAATCTTAAAGGAACTGATCTGAAGGTGTGACACCACCTTAGCGTGTCAGTCCACTGACGACAAAGTCATCCCAGTAAAAGTCCCCCCTCTTATGTTAATGCAAGATCTTCATTTGAAGAAACAGCATTTTTGCTACAATGGCGATGATTTTCTGAGCTCCAAATGTGTCTTTACTTGCGTAATGTTGAAATACACCTCTGACTTTTCAGCTCAAAACAATGTGCCTGTCATGACATGAAAGTTGTTTTGTCTCTGAGGGCTCAGACATATAGTGTGACAAGTGAGCTCATCGTGGCATGTAGAGAGGACAGTTTGTCCTGTGAGTGGATGTGAGTGTTTTGATGTCCTTACACATTTTTTATTGTGTGCAGTTACTCTAAAATGTAATTTTTTTTTTTTATTCTTTCAAGATCACAGAACAGGCAAAAATTTTTTTACAAACCCCAGTTCCAAAGAAGTTGAGATATTGTGTAAAATGTAAATGATAACGGAATACAACGATTTGCTTTTAATCTATATTCAATTAAATAACCAGAAATGCAAGATGTTTAATGTTAAAACAGATAAAATATTTACTCATTTCGAAGTTGATGCCTTTTGAATTAGAAGCTCAGTGGTTACTGAACATCTCATTATACAAACATGTGAATAAACATATTGCAACAACAGCCTCCACTCTGCTTCACTCCCACACAAAGCCTGGCAGATCCCAATTACAATAAATTTGGGACATTGTGTAAAATGTTAAAAGCTGGGACAGGGACATGTTTACCAATGTGTTACATCACCTCTTAACAACACTCAGTAAGCATTTAGGGACTGAGGACACTAGGGCCCTGTCCTAACGGATATGAAAAAGTTTTTTTTCATTTTTAAAACATTTTCTGTAAACGCAACATTGTTTCAAGAAATGTGTCCATCAACATTAAAACACTGAAAACTAGGGCTGAACGATTCTAGGAAAAGATCTAATTGCAATTTTTCTGGCAGATATTGCGATTTCAATTTGAATCACAATTTTCTACAAATCAGGCTTCAGTGCATTATTCACTTTGTGTACAGTAACATTTACAAACATAACAGAAAATTATATCATACCATCAAACATTAAAAGCTATTACTCTAAGGCAAAGATGAAAAGGTAAGACTTGCTTTCAAATGTATTTATTTACAAGAAACATGCATGAACACTCTTTAAAGTCCTTGACCAACTTCAGTTATTACAACTGTAGAACTAAAAGAGCCGTCTTTGACTGTCTTAAAGGCAGGGTTGGTAGTCACGGAAAACTAGCATGAATTTGAATGTAGCATCTCCTCAGGACTCCATCTAGCCCCTCCCCTCTCCCCGGAGCTCTTCCAAAACAACGCCCCCACTCACATGCACGAGCGCCTTTGCTTCGCGACCATATGACTGATTTAAACCACCGACTGAAAACTGGTCCTCAGCACATCTTTTTTGTTTTGCACTATGCCAAGTCATGTCTCACTCAGCGGTAAGAAAACACCAAAACTTTATCATAGTAAAGTTAAAAAAATAAACATGGCAAGTTAGTTAGTACTCACAACTAATTGGGGTATAGGTACTGCAGTTTCTCTGCCATTCTCCAGCGTACTTGGATCCCTCTTAGCTCGGCTATGCGCATTGAATCAGGGTCTGTGCGCGCCGGCAAAATGTACGCACAGAACAACAGTACGGGATTTGATTAGTTTAATAAATTCGATCCGAATCACTGTGATGGGTTGGTGTTTTCCCTGCTTTACTCCTGCTGTAGACAGTGGCTATTTTTCGCTCTCTTTTAAGAACGCGTCATGCATTGATTGTCACCGGGACATAACATTCATTTTAACCAGAATAAAAAACAGTGTATTTAAATCTGATTACCAATACTGCCTTTAACTTAAAAAAATGTAATGCAAAAAATCCTTAATTGTGTTAAGTTAAAAAAGTTAAATAAAATGCAAAAAAAATCCCCAAAACCCCAATGATGTAAGTAATAATAAGAAAAACAAAATTCACCAATTCCAATAAAGGAAAAAAGCCAGCCAAGCCAAACCAGTATGTCAACCTTTGATGGTTTTTAACATAAGCGCTGACATGTGACAATATTGCCACTGCAAATAGTTGACACAACAGATCCCAGGTCAGTCAGGAGCGCTGCAAAAAATTGCAGCTTCATCGATCACACAATCATGTTGTCTGAAATCGCGATTTCGATCAGAAAACGATAAAACTGAAAACTATAAATGCCAGGCCTGTAAGTGGCGCTGTAACGCTGCAGCAGACATGCACAAAAACCAGAGAAGACGACACAGGGCATGTGTATAAATCAGGTGAGATGTAAACAAACACTTGTGTATGCGGTTCACCAAGTCCAATTGTTGCTCACAGTGGTAGTAAAGGAGCTCCTGTAGGATAATGCAACACTGTATTCTGCCGTTGTTTCTATATTGTTGTGAGGGTTGAGATGAGATCATTGTCTGAAAATGTGCGTATTCATGTTACACGTGGAAGCGCAATGGCAGTGTTTTGAGATTTATTTGCTCTGGGACTTGTTTTCAAAAATTTGCATTTTCAGGCTTCCAAAATGTGGATCCGCATGCATTTATCAGCTTGAACATGAAGATCTGTTATATTTGTGGTGTATTCATAGAATGAATATAGGTTGAAAATAATTGGCGAATCACTGTATTCTGTTTTTATTTAGATTTTACACAACACCCCATTGGAATTGGGGTTTGTAAACTATTTCATTTAAGGCCTTAACTCTTTTAATATTTTTTATCTGATTTTAATTTTACATCAAAACCTGCAGAAAACTGTTTTATGCAGTAAATCTAAATAAGTCATGTGGTTTGTGCCCTTATTGGAGATGAAAAAAAAAACTTTAAGACATTAAAATAGTGTATGTTGATGCTCTTTTGTAATGTTGTAGTCCTCTCCAGTACCTCTCTGTAAGAGATCTGCCAATTAGGTTGAAGGTCACAGGGAGTTGCAAGACAAACAGCCAATAGCAAAAGACAGCAGTGTCATATGGAGAAAGTAAACTGGGCTGAAGTTGTCCACAGTCTCCCGACCCTGTTCAAAGTGACATGGGAGCGACAAGCTGAGAGGAAAGAAAAGGGTAACTTATTGCCTCTGGGTGGAAATGGTTATGAGCTGCTGACAGGGGAAGAGTCTCGTAAAGACATGGAATAACAAAACCAATCGGAAAAACCTTGTTGCTTTTTGGTCTCTGTCACCCCCTCCTCCCTCTCTCTCACTCTCTCTTCTTTTCCCCATGCTCTCGTGGAAGAGAGGAGACAGACAAGGACAAAGCCTTAAACTCAGACACTGGTAAACATTTTCACTTTTTTCTCTTCTAGCTTTTTAGTAGCTTTGGCTTAGCCCATGCTATCCCTGCAGTGGGTGTTTTTCTTCTTCAGAAACTCTCTCACACAGTATTTTGGCTCCACAGGAGTCATTGTATGTGTGTAATGTTGCTGCTGTGTGTTGTTGGACATGACTTAATAATGCCTACTGTCATTCATCTTTAATGTGGGGAGACCAGGTACAATGTTTCAGAGGGTTTACATGACCCTTGTATCAGTCAAAGATACAGAAGTATATATGCTGGAGCAACTTAAGTAGAGGAGGTGAGGGATGTTTTTCATCCTTTGAACATTGATAATTGTCCCGTTACAGTGTAATGCCTCCTTTGTTATCATATTGTCAATGTGTTTGAGGCTTATCCTTCACCATGAACTCTGACTGAGCGCTCCATTAAGATCACACTGCTTCATTTGCATCTTATTTGCATATAATACGCTCCCTGCCTGAAGGAGAGGGGGTAATATACGCAGGCTTCATTATCATTAAGCAGGCTCAGAGAGTTGTACCCCCTCCTGCAGTAATTAAGCAATGTAATTTTAAGTCTGGCTGCTGGCCCAAACAGGTCGGACAGCCAGAGCTGGTCTGCTGCATTGCATTTGTGTGACTGCTTGACCAAAGCTGCCATTGTGTCCCCTCAGGCCACCCTGTGTAAATTGTGTTCATGCAGCCAGATGAATGTGTATTTTTAGCAGGTCTTTGTGCTTCTCTCTTGGTGTTTCCAGATTTATGCTGACGTAATGAACTGAGTTTTTACACATTGAGTAACTGTTTCCTGACTTGTAAAAATTCAGAACATGCCACGTTTGATGTGTAAGCTGCTGGATTGATGCCAAACCCTGAGATGGATCAGCATTTAACTATTTTTGGGCGATTGTTTAACGTTAGCAGTTGAACTTTTTTGACATTAATGGAGCAAGAGCTGTAGGTTCCCATCATTGATTCTAACTGAATTGTATTCAGATGATTAATGTCTTCTTTGGATGAGTGGATGGAAAACTCCACTTTACTCATGTTTGTGTTACCCTGATCTCTCTGCCATACCACACCTATAAAATCCTTAGAATCTTGTAAGGTTGGCTCCATACCAGATGAGTGTAGGACAAATTTTGTGCTTTTTCTGATTTTAGTCTAACTTTATGCTTCACCTTTAGCCCCTTGGCAGTGTCTGCTTCCTGCTTTAGCCAGCTCTCTCCATGGTTGGCTCCATGGTCCTGCTTCATGTGACAAAACACAGGACATGATCGGCTGTCCTTGGTGTACTACACACATGAGGATTTCTGATCATAAATTACTATCATTTTACTATTTCTGCAACTGGGACAGACAAAGTTTGTCTATGTTGTAGGGACTGTGCTCTATTAAAATGACATGAATTACAAACTGTATTTTAATGCACATGATATTATGCGTTCTTATTACTATAAACATTTAGAAACAGGATAGGTAGAGAAAAAGTCACATACATCTCAGCTTGTAGTATCACAATATATCCTCATATATCACATAATCACCTCTGTATTGGGATATGTAGTGTACTGGCAGATTTATGCCAGTAGACATGTTGTCTGTCTGAAGGTGATGACAAGTTGACTACTGCTACATTTTTATATTTAGGCTGTTCTGCCTCAAGGTCAAGTAGGAGCAGCCTCTTTGGAGCATCTGTAGAAAGCAAAAAGCCAGTTACTACAGTAATTGTGAAATTTCTTAATATTTTTAAGTGGTCATATTTTGCCTCAACTGGGGTTCATATATTCATTGTCGATGACTGCTGATGTCCAAGAAACTTTCTGGTTTTCACTAACTATGCATCCCTGATCTACCTCCACTCTTAGTCTGTCTGAGGCCCTGTTTACTCGACAGCATTGTCACCAGAAACGGAAAGGTTTCTCCTTTGTGTTTCAAAAGTGCTCCACGTTCACACGGAGACGCGAAAATGACTGAAAACGCTGTGTCATGCATGCCAGGCCAGTAGAAGGCGATGTAGGTTTGTAGTGAAACAGCAGTGTCACAACACGTGTACGCTTTCCGGTGAAGACAGTCTTTCCATAAACAACAATGGTGAGTGGATGCACGAGGACGCAGGAGTTTCTTATGTGTACAACAAATGTGTCTGGATATTTTTGTCTGGATAAAAAACTGAGTACAGGAAGCAGCACACACGTTGCTCAGTAGATGGCCGAAACTGTTGTTGTTTTTCCTGCAATGCGCATGCAACATTTATCTGAAAGAGTACTGCGCATGCAGTGATGTCAGCGTTTTCTCTGGAAATGCTGAATCCTGTTTACATGGCTTTCAAAACTTTTCACTCTGGACCCTGGTTTCAAAAGTTTGCAGATTCAGGCACTCCAGGCACCATTCACATGTAAACAGGAGGCGAAAGCGCAACAAAAACTTTCCGTTTTCGGCCATTTTCGTTGTTGTGTAAACAGGGCCAGAGTTGCTCTGTTGGAGCTCCTGTCCCTCTTTCCCCATGTGAGCTCAGTCTGCTTTGATTGGTTGACTTTTCTACTCTGCGGTAATTGGTCAGTTCAGGTCAGTTCAGCACCATTTTCAGCAGCTCTGCATTCTTTCAAAAGTCTATGCTCTCCACGATACTGTACTGTACTGTGGCTTATCATCCTGAGCCAGTGGGCTTAAGCTCCTCATAAAACAGTGGAAGGACGTAAACTGTTTGGTCTATTCAGGGAAGGGGAACAAGCACTTTCACGCAGCTTTAAACATGGGGAGAGAGAAGTAGTCCCAATGCTGCCAGCCTGTTGTCTTGTGCATAGAAGTTCTCTATCACACAGAGGGCATAAAAGTCAAGATCAAGATTTGATCACTTTCTTGAGTCTAGTAGCCAAAAGGAGAGGAATCTACCCCAATAATTGCATCCAGTTTGTTCTCATAAAACTGTAAAGCTTATTTTTTAAATCTATCTAATATGAGCAGACAGACAGACATCAAAATGCTTTTCTAGTGAACAAGAAAGAAAGAAAAGGTCAGGACAAAGCTTTCTTTAATTGAAGTATTGCTCTTTTTCAGCTGCAATCTCTGAATACCACTTGAAGCAATGTAGATAGAACATGGGCCAAGCTATTAATGTTTAACTGTCAATAAATCTCCCTATATAGCAGACACAGCTTTCTTGGAATCAGTTCAAGGTGTGATGGCTATAGATGGTTATTTTTGTACATTATACAAACTTTGTCCACACTGTGAAATTTTTCTGTTTAAGTGTGGAATAACCTTTTGATGTCATGGGACAAGCTTCACTGTATGTCAGATAAAGTGCTCCTTTTACATGGTTAAACCAATGTGAAATTACGCCTCAGGCTGCTTTATAAAGCTTATTGGAGTAGATAGAACATGATATTGTACTGAGAAGTATGATATAGTATTGGGAAGTCCCTGCAGTTCTGCTCAGTGTTGAAGGTTCATTTGGCTCTGAGATTTGCTCTGGTTGATGTTGGATCCTTCAGGGCAGATGAGGCCCATGTACAGTCACTGGAACATTTACTGTGGGTGCCATAACAACCCCGCATACGTATAGGCGCTTCCTATCCTCAAAGTATAACTGTCAGGAGCAAGTGAATGTATGAGTAAGTGGATGAATGACTACATTTTTCTGGGTGGATGCTTGCCGGTGTGGTACAGTTCACCAACTTCATTTGGTTTTGAAGCTGGGTGCGTTTGGGTGAAGCATGTTCTCTGCTCTTAAGTAGAAGAACAGGCTATTCAGCACCTGTAACTGGGTTTAATGTGTGCTTCAATCATTTTGAGAATAATTCATTGAGGTTACATTTACTTTTGTAACCTTTTAAAACATTTTGATCAAATCCTCTTGACAGTAGGGATAGGAGTCACAGGGTAAGTCATGAAAGGTTATAATGAAGATCTTTTATATGATACTTTACTGATTTTTAATTGTACAGCAATATAAAAATAGGTGATACTTTGTAAGATTTATCATGACATGAAGGATTTTTACCAGTTCTTGTTATTATTGGACTGCGATTCTCTTCCTCTTTCATTCAACTGTGAGGTCTGTTCATGTTAGCCTTCTTCAGAGGATTTTGAGGAGTCATGAACTAGTGAAACATGGTGCCATGTTGTCAAGTGGTGGCATCGTTACAGTTCAGACACAACATCTGACCTGGATTATTGGCCAGAATTTGATCAAATGTATCAGTACTTTGTATAATTTGCTTATGTTCAGGTAGCATCTACTGTGGGATCTGACTTAAATATTATAATAATGGACATCCCTAATCAATATTATGCCCCACTCATAAGCGATGGTATTTGATTATCTTTTCTTAACTTTTAACTGTTAAAAAATAGTTAAAACATGTGAGCTGGCTGAAAACTTAATCGTTTGTGTTTGGGCTTGTATGTGTGTGTGTGGATGTGTGTATGCTAGAAGTCTTCCAGCTGATAAATGTCAGGAGGTTGTGATTCCCTCCACAAACTGAAATTGCCTCGCCCATTACTCTTCCTGAGTGGCAGGGAATGGCAGAATAATTGCGTGATAAGGCCTCCATTATTTCTTTGACCCTCAGAACAATATTTCATTTTGTGGAACCTGTTTACTTTTTAGCATGCATAGGCAGCCTCTGCTCATTCCAGGACTGAGCATCTGCTGTTGGTGTTTTGTTAAAGAATTATTTTACTGCCTCGGTGAAGAGGGCCAAATTCCAGGATTTTCATCAGATAAATATGATGTAATGGCAGATGATTAAAACCGGCAGGATCTTTCCTGAAGAATAACTTAGAAATGACTGTTATCTTCCATCTCTCCATGCAACTGAATACTCCTGCATTGGAAATGGATGACGTTCCTCTGTTCCAGAGAAATGTTTTTACAGCATGTAATGCGAAGTCACAGTGCTGGAAGCCATAAAAAAGATATCGAGGCAAAATTGGAAAAAAAGTGTAACTGCTAGGGATGGATATCAGGGTTGGAAATGAACTCTGAATACGTGTCACTTGGGCAGGGGAATTAAGAGACCTACCAGACACTGATCTTATAACTGCACACTTTGTTTCAAACACAATATAACTAATTGGGAAATGTAGATTTCAAGTGATATTGTATGAAGTAAAATGTTCTGAAACAGATTTATTTAATTTTGTTTTAATTATCTTATTATTTGTAGGATGGTCAGATCCTCCATTACAGCAGATAACTTAATGGCTGCTGTAAATATATTAAAAACTCGACAGAGAGCAAAGATGATAGATGTGTCATTTAAAAAGTATATTGATTATAGGACAGTCATAAGAATCAAGGATATTATGAGTTTTAGACATTAATAGCACAAATTCTTATGCTCACAGCATAATGTTTTCTGTCACAAATCACTTTGTTTTGTCAATTTATTTTACCAGCCCTGTGGATGGTAAATTGATCACATTTACCAACCACTGCATGAAAAACCTAAGCAGTTGGCTGGTGGCTGGTGCTAAATCCCAACTCTAATGGATATACAGAAGATTTGAGAGGCGATCCAGTTCTAACTTAACCTGGCACACCAGATGGATTGTTCAGTTTATTTCACTAGTCCATCCGGGAAAGAGTCCATTGCAATTGTTTGGGAGGGCTGAACCTTTCAGAAGCATATCTGGCAGTTGATTGGATGATTGTTCTGTCAATCAATATTTATTACGGGCCAATTAGATTATGTTGTAGGTGGGAGCTACTGCACTACAGAACGTGAGCAGCTTTGTAAAACAAACTCTTGTCAAAACATGTCAGACGTGGAGCAAAAATATCCTAACTATAGAAAGGTTTGTAATGTTATTTGTTTTTCATTTTATAAAGAAATGTAGTCACGATATGTTAAAACTGCTACAGAGACTGTTAGCATCAATGCTAATCCCTGTTTGTGTGGTCACTTCCTGATGTCATCTCGCTCTTAGCTGCCTTCTTTTTCTACTCTGAAGGACTCTGATTGGGCCATGCCGCTCTGGGCTGCTCATAATCGTTGTAGATTGGAGCTTGGCAAGATGGATCTGTCTGATTACAGACACTGAATCAGGCAGATCCAGCTGCTGTGCAACTTGTTATAGGAGTTGATATTTTGTTCTATGTGATTTCAAGCAGATGCCAAAACATCAAAAACACATTAACACATCTGCAGTCAAAGTTTGGCATTGACATTCAGGAGGGCCATGTGTTTGATATTGTTGATGCAGAAAACCAGTGTAGTACAAGTTTTCTATTCAGAAAATCTACATGAATCTGTAATGCCGAGGTCTGGCTAAACAATTGTTTTTGTTGGTGACCACGGAGCCACAAATTTGCGCAGACTTGCCCAACAAGCATGACAGACTACATGACTGAAACCGACTGCATGTAACGACTGATGTGATGACAGTGGACGGAGGTGAGGGGTGAAACAGAAGACCGCAAAACAAATGTACTGTATTTAGAGTAAAGTACTTTAGTTTGTATTTTCAGACGTTTTGTTGATGATATGTCTGTTTGCTGATAAATGTAAGCAATCACTCACTCTTCTCTTTTTCAGAGCTTCGCAAACCTTTCATATGTCTCGTAGTTCTCAAGATGCTGAGGTACAAACCTCGGTTTGTTTACATCCATGATTGTCACACACGCAGAGCTCCCTGTGCTCTGACAGGTCAATGTCTCTGACATGAAGGAAAAAAATTGTAGGAGGCAGGACAAAAATCACACTACACAAGATGGAACAACTGATTTTTGTGGCCAGTAGGTCCCGAAACCCCACAGCTGTTGGGTCGGGCCATAACCGTGCATCGTGTAGACTGACCCCGGCATAAGGGTTTAGATAAAGATGGAACTGACATTAATAAAATATTAGCAATTTTCATTCCTGTAGTAATTATAGTACATATAGATTCCATAAAATGCAAATGAATAATTCACTTTTTGTGTTTATTTATAGTCACTTAATTTTCCACAAGAGCCAGCTGGCCAAATAGTTGACTTCTTACTCTTTTACAGGTGGCTAACTTTATATTATTGGCTTAACCTTTAAATGAGCATACATCTACAAATATTTTTTTTATTATTAATTCATCGCTGCTTTCTAATGCATCTACTCTTTTTCAACATGACATTTATTCTGTTTACAGTCTTTATCTCTCAGGAAACATTACCTTTTTAGGGTAGAAAGTTTAACATTTTCATCTTTTTTGGATGATTATGGGCCAACTCTGATCAGTTTTATGAATAATCAATCAGTCAATCAAACTTTATTTGTATAGCACTTTTCATATAAAATTTTGTAGCACAACGTACTTCTTGATTTTTCTCTTAAAAATATGTAAACATGTAATGCTTTGGCTTCTATATTCCTGTTTTATACATGATTAAAAAAGTGAATTACTTCACAGCAGTTATTGAAACATGCTAAAAATAAGTCTGGATGATATGGGGTAACATGGTACAGCAATATTTTTTTCCCTTTTTGCATCATAATATTTAGATATATTAGGGAAATTTCCCGAAGGATATTTTATCTTTTTATGTGCAACAGAGTCCTTTTGAGTGGCTCTTTGTCTAGATGCTCACTAATGACATGTAATGAGTATTTTTGAACTATGATTAGAATAAGCCCAAGAAGAAAACAAATCATCTGGAAGTCTTATTTGTTATGATTACCCATTTAAATTAAACACAGCTTTATCTGTGACAGGTGTTGTCTGTACATATTTGAATTGCTGGTAACCCACAAACTCTGTATGCACTATAGTTAGTTATAGGTGCTGCTTATTGATAATCTTCCTTTTAAAATATGTGTTTTAAGATTTCTAGACCCTTAGAAGATACCACGGCAGAACAGGTTGCTGATTTTGGAGTTTTAAATCATGCCAGCAATGGATCTCTCTTTGCCATCCATCCAAAATTACCTGAGCATATCCTGCTCAACTTGCACACCACTACTCATATGGAGGCACCTATATATTTCAGAAACAAACACAGGACAACTTGATTTGCATCATGGAATGAATTTAATTTATTTAAATTGTTAGGGATGATGCAGTTTTACATAGTAAAGTACAGACATAAAGCTGATGTGCCGCACATAGTTCATACTTATTGCCAATTTCCAACTCTTGTACCTGGTTGGGTGCTTGAATGTACAGTTTAATAAAATAGAGCATTTAAGATTTAGAATAAAACACTAGCCATTGTGGCAATGCACCTCAACCTGAGCATTAAAGTAGGTGTATAGCCATTGTGTTTTTTAAAGATGGCCCCAGATTCCCCCGTCTTTCTGCTTTCTTATCTATTTGGAAAGCAGAGCTGTTTGAATTTTCTCTCCTCTTGTTTGATTCTCTGCATGCCCTCTCTCATTTCTCCTGTGTCCTCTGTCACTCAGCATGCCAGTCACCCTATACAGTAAGTACCAGCTGGTTGTCTGACTGTGTGTTGTGGAAACAAAGGTTTCAGGTGACGGAGGAGCTCGATTCAACCACAGCAGGAATCTATCAGGGACCTAGCACTGGACCTTTGTTATGCTGCAGAAGGGATATAAGCACTTAATAAACACACACAGCTGTATGCCTCCCTTTGGGACTCTCAGTGAGTGTGTTTATGTTTTTTCTGTCAGTATATGACTAATCTGGGTTTGTTCCCAGCAGCATGACGTGAGCACAGGGTCTCTGCCTTCTCCTCCTGCTCCATGCATGTCTGCCTAGATCTTTGCGGATTTTGGCTGCTTAGCTGGGATTTACATCATTTAATTTCAAGGCTTGCTTAACACGTTTCAATCAATGAGCCTCTATTCGCCTGCTATGTGGGATTAGTTAATAGAAGCAAGAGAACATTTTGTAGAATATATCCTGTGATTTCCCACCTCGACTGGTACAGTGTCGACATGCTGATAAAGAGGGTGGTCGTGTTGCAGAATAGGGATTAGGATGCTCTTTTTTGCTTGCAGATGCAGGTTGATACAAGTTTTTGTAGACTGGATGAAAGAGTGCCTTCAATTGTGCAAATAAAGCTTGCATTTGGGTCTGCAAGTTGGTGTTATTAATGAAATAATGGATCGGTTTCCCCTCTAAGTGAGATGCAGATGCCGATGCTCAGCTCGGTAAAAACAAAATTACTCTACTTTTATGCAGAAAGAATCCGGTACATTATTATCAGGGCAGTGTTATCACTTTAAATGTAATGACATTACAGTCTAAAATAAGCACATTTAGTGATAGCAGTTTTGTTGTTTGTAAACTACTGTAGAGGAGCTACTGGATTCAGCTCATCATAGCATTTCTCTGTTTTCTCTAATGAAAATTAAGGACAATGTTGCTCCTTTAACTGTCTCAAACCTCTTGAAAAAACTGAAAGAACACTAAGTTGCCCTGTCAAATATTACCTGGTCCCAGTGATATCAGACTTTTCACTTTTTAAATTTTCCTTTAGCTTTCCATATTTTACATTTTGATATGCTGTTTTTTGTAGTTAAGCACATACAGATATCTTTCAAGTCTTAAAAAGTATTAATAGAAAGTGTTCATAGTCTTAAATGCAAAATTATACAGTATCCAATTTTCCAGTTTGCTTTATATATCGCCAATCGAAAGAGGTTTTGGCCTATGTTTTCTGGATTTGGATGTTAAATTTAATCATAATCTTTTTTTTTTTTTTTTTTTTTTTTTTTTTAGATTTTACTGTTTTGTTGTTTTGTTCAATGGTTTGACACTATTTTTTTTTTTTTTTTTTTTTTTCTGTCTGAACCTCACACTGGGTTAGTTCCTTAATTGATTTTGTCTTCCTTATAACCAGCTGCATAAATGGAAAGTTGAGACAAAATTAGACTTTTAAGAGTTTTCTCAAAGCACATTAGCGTTCTGTAGAGCTGTGAGATATGGCCTGAAAAAATCAAATTCATATCCATATTTTAATTGTTTTTTACCTGTTGAAAAAAATACAAATGACATCAAAATTACAAATTGTGTAACATTGTAAACATACTCCAGCTGTCAAAAAAATATATATTTGAACTCAAGTTATGATTTTCTACATATTCACTGTGATATTGTAACCTACCAGAAATTTAATCTTACAAAATATCATGTTGGAACAGGAAGTCAAGTACTTTAAGATGAACACAGTAAAAATTATAACGTTAACCTTGACTTGCCTCTTGTCCCTTATGGAAGATTTTTTTTTCCATTTGTCTGTCAGTGGATGAGTGGGGCAAATATTTTTTTAGAGTTTGTGTTCACACATGCTGCTTACCTGAGAAGATTCTGGACATTTTCAGTTTTTTTTGTGTATGTGTGAATGGGGATATACAGAGAGAAAGCACCAAACTGGAACTCCTAATGGGCAAATTCTGTCACATTGACCAGGACTCATTTGACCACTGTCAGTTCTAGAGTTTATGTACTCTAGCAGCTTTATTTTCAATGTTTAACAGTGTTGAACATTATTTCATAGAGTAAGCATTACTTGAAATTATTTGTATTCATTGATTCCCAAGTCTGGGAACTGTTGAGAATTGTACCACATTGTCAGCATGGATTAAATAATTTGTTTCAAAATGCAAATACACATCTCAAACGAGGTATAAAAGCTGCCATTAATCACAGTTAATTATCATAATTTGGTAATTAATAGAAAGTAGAAAACGTAATCTTGTGACTGTCTTTGTTAGTATTAACCCATCATCATGTTACAACATACTCTCAAATAAACACGTTTCGTCTTTTGTTGCCTTCTTCTCTTCCTAGTGATGGACACCAAAGCGGTGTTTGCGGCGCTGTACAGCGTGTGCGAAGAAAATGCCACTTTCTTCTCAGGGGGAGCAAAGGGGGCGCAGGGCGATGCTGCACGGCGGCTTGTGGAAACCATGAAGCTGATCCAGGAGCATGCACACAGTCTTGAGCCTGTTGTTTCTGGCTTTGCTGCAGTGTACCATCATTTTGACTTTGACCCCCACATACCTGCCAACGGCTATCGCTCACTGGTCAAGGTAGGCAGTGGGATGTTTTAAAATCTTAATGTGTGAGGTGAATACTTTGTGTTGTGCCAGTTTTTATATCAGCACATCAGCTTTATGAATGATAAGCCTTCATTCTGCTCCACATTCTTATCAACATTCTCCTCTCACAGTGAGAAAACCTCACTGGCCCCTCTGTGCCTACATATTGCTTTGTTTCAAGGTCAGCCCATTTGTTTTACAGATTGATTTCATGTTGCAAATCAGGTTAGATGTATTCCTCCAGCTACAGGATATCTACCCAGCTGTACTCACTGTACTTTATCTTCTATAGTTATTGATGAAACATCATGACCTTCAGCAGCCGCAGCCCACAATAGCTGAATGAATCCAACAGAGCAACGAATGAATGCTGCTCTGTATTCAAGCCCCCAGATTTCAACATTTATAATCCTTCTCCTCCACACACTGCAACTTTGACTAATCTGTAACACCGTGTCAGAGCAGTGAGCATTTCAAATGCTTGCTCTCTGGCATGCTATCATACATGTTTTCTCCTCCTTCAAGCTTATTAACTTAATCTACATGCTATTTAAATAGAACCAAGAGAAACAACCCTTGAACATTTTTGGAATCAAAGACGTACAATTCTGTTTGTTGAATTACAAACTGCCTTTTTATATTTTCTACATTAATACTTCCACAAGTAGTTTTAAGCCATAAAACAAAGTGAAATTTATATTGATGCCATAGGCTTTTGACAATGCTGTGTGAGAAGCAGTCTGACAATATATTAAGGTGCAGTTAGAATATTCAAATCACTGAGTTGGATAACTACATTGCACACAATAGATATGTATATGAGTTTGTTATTCTAATTTTTTATTCTTTTTTTATCAATAAAGGTCCAAAATTCCAGTCAGATGCTAACTTGTTGCAATTTTTTCAATTTACCAATTACAAATACCTTTTATTTAGCTAAAGGAACAAATATATTGCTGCCAAAACATATGTAAGTAAACTCAAATTAAAGAGGTATAACTTAACTTGATCAGCTAAACACAAAATTCAGGCCAGTTTCAGCCACATTTTAAGTGCAAGTTGAAGAACATGCTGGTTGATCAAGTATGTTATTGTGTCATTTCTATCAGTATTTCTGCAAATGGATTTAGTAATGCATAAAAGGAATTCTGTAGAAATGATTCCAGTGAGTTATAGCTCTATTTTCTTGTTGTTTTAAATTGAGGTTGCAGATTTTGTCAGGTTTTCCACTTGTCTTTTCAACTGACTTTAAACTGACAGGCCTCATTTAAGTACTAGGAGGGCTTTCAGTAGCCCATCCCTGGTCTAAACTGTTCCACCACTGGTGACCACTGGAGCTGTGTTTATAGCTGCTGCCTTGCAGCCAACATGTCCTTAAACTCCAGATGTAAACGAAGGAGAACAAATGTACACAAACAAAACAATCAGGTACCATCAATGGTCTCTAATGGGAACAGTGAAGTTTGAAAACAAATTGTACATAGGCTGTCTTAGGTTTTACTCGCATACAGACAGCCAACTGAAGAAGTTCGTGACCACATACAGCTCAGATATATGAAAGCTTAAATGAAACAGAACTGAAGTTCAGTGTTTTTTAGCACTGCTGACATAAGCCCCGCTCCAATCAGCAAACCAACTTGACAGTGTTAGCCTGCTGGTGCTGTGGTCCAATGTTGAGCAAATAATCAATGTTTTCTTAGTGTTCAGTTGACTTAAAACTTGTTAGCGACATTTTAATTTGTGTTGAATCAGATTTCAAATTACCCTCTCAGGAAAAAAAACATGAGTGAGACTGAAAAAGTTCTAAATTCAATTTCTTGAAGTCAGGCTAACAAACTTAGATATTTCAGTTGAATACTGCTTTCCTCATGCAAGTTTGTGCCTTAATCAGACATACCGGTCATATCATGCTGCACCCACTCAGCAGTTTTCACACTAGGCTTTTACCTTCAAGTAAAACTATATACATATAAGCATGGCTGAAGTTGGGTTTTTGTTGCCTTCCGTTTTCACTGCAAGTGTGAGATAGCCTTTATCTCATTTAAACTAAAAGTTAAGTGTGTATGAAATGTACATATCTGATTAGCTGCTTGGTACCTTTACAAGGTCAACAGGTAGGAAGTCCATGGTGGCATTTTGTTAGTTTTTAAAGAGGAGGAAATGAATCTATAAATAATGCAATTCCCCCAAGTGTATGTAAACTCCTATCAGGACAGTAGTCCAATGTAATATCCCTTATGAGATATAAGTGTCATTCAAATTAAATTTGCTTACATGTACTATATGTTTACATTTCCCCCAAAAACAGAGAAAAAAAGAAGCTTGAGTTTTAATGGACAGCAGATTTTTTTCTTTTGTTCTTTGAAACACTGCTGATTTATGTACAGAATAAGATCAGCTAGATATATAAGGTATGTTTTTTTGTCCGCAGGGGCACCAAAATCAACATTGGGAGTTCTACTACTTAAACATCTTCCCAAAAAATTTGTTGAAATCACCGAGCTTGCCTATGTTCATCTTTTCTTTCTGTCTTTCCCTTCATCTCACCTTCCAAGCGCAGCACAGTTTGAGCAGATTACACAATTGTGGCAGATGGCTGTTCAACATGAGTCTAGGTCCTTCTGTTAGAAGGAAGTGTTTTTCCTGGGACTGTACTTCTGTTAAATTTTGCCAAAAGCTGTGCTTATGATGGGTTAATGTTGAGATCTTTTTGATGAATTAAACAAATAAAGTCTCCCTGTGTTCTTTTTGTGAAGTTTCTTGGTACAAAATGTTTTTTTTTTTTTAAATTGGCTCTGAACAAAAAAATAAATATCATCTTGTTTAATTTTTTGTCTTTTTCTTTACAACCCAAAAACAAAATGTTCCCTAATGTCTTAGAAAGCACTGAGCTGACCCTGCTATTTGTTTGTGATCTGTTTTGAAATGTGAAGGAAGCTGTATGACAAGGCAGATATTAAACCCTGCACTTCCCACGCTGTGCAAATTTATTGTTATTGTCCTCATAATTTTCTAGTTGGTGCGCTGCTGTCTTCTCCACATAATCCAAAAGGGGCGCTACATCACTGCAAACCGCCGCAGCATCTTCTTTCGGGCAGCACACAATGCGGGGGAGATGGAGGCCTACTGCAATGCTCTGTGCCAGCTGCGCGCCCTCCTCTACCTGGCTCAACGGATGCTACACGACAACAGCCATGGCAACCTTTTTTTCCAAGATGAAAGCGGCCTCAGTGAGAGCTTTGTCCGAGAATATGCCTCCATGCACAAGGGATGCTTCTATGGCCGTTGTCTTGGTTTCCAGGTGAGATGAGCAACATTGCACAAAAGGAGGTTGTGGTCACTTAAATTAGAAATGAGGATAAGTAGCATCATAAGCAGGAGTATCTCCATGTTTATAAATATAGGGGACGAAAGGACACTGGGTAGCAAGAATTTAGGCAGTTCAAAATTAAAAGAACCAGAAAAATTTGTACATTTGAGGCTGTCAGCTGCTCACACAAAAGAGCAGCTGACAATACCTATATTTAAAACTCTGGTAAAGGTTTACTTTGTTTTTGTCCATACACCATTGTGCACCTTAAGTTTTTATATTAATTACTGAACTATTTTCAACAGATGTCATTATGCTCACAGAGAACCACAGAAGAATAATGTTAAGAGCTTCTTCAGAGTCTCCTCAAGACCCTTTACTTAAGTTCTTTTAATTTGAGAAAACCAATATAATTTCATAGATTTCCTTAAATTTACCTTACAAAAAGCAAGTTAAGGACAATAACAGAAGCTGGGTTTCTAGTTGGATTTAGTATGTAGTATAATGCTAATATGAATTCAAAAATATGTGCTTCACTTTGTCATTAGTGAGTTTACAAATATTAGAAATGAAGCTCCATGTTGCGAGAAAAACTTAAGTCGTGGGTCTATTTTTTTTTCTTGTTTTCAGGGAGTATTACATGCTCTGGAGTGCACAGGAATAGTACTCTGAAGAGCACTTAAAAAAAGCCAGGCTTTATCTCAGCCTGATATAAAATTCAAACTGAATTTATCAACAAATGCTCTGATATTTACTGCTAGAGCTGTGCTGCTATGAATCCTATGTGAGTAAAATAAAGTAAAATGAGTTGTGGAAAGTGTGTTTTAAACTTGCAAATGTTTGTCCATCTCTCTAATGCATCTTCAAAGCAGTAGAAACACTCTGCACTGATGACTTTCAACATTAGACCAGGTTGAAGGAAGTTTAAAGGATGTCATTTCCTGCCTCCTTAAGTCAGTAGCATGCCAGCTTTGAAACCCAGAGTGTATGATCATTTGCTATTTAAACAGCCTGAGCGCTAGGAGTGAAAATGACATTGCGTCAGGCAGATATTAGAGAAGACACCTTCTCTTCATGCCAAAGCATTATGCACTGGGCATACGAAGAGGCCAAAAAATACAAATCAATCTGCAGAATGAAGTCAGGCCGGACGATTTAACATGGCATCTCTCCCACAAGTTTCATTTTGTGCGAAACACCGCAGTATTAATCCTCCAGCATAAGTCTCCTGCTGCCTCTCAGTCAAGAAGTATACATCACTTTTTGACAAGTAAGTGACCTTTTGGTGCAACAGAAGGAAAATAAATCATCTGCAACAGGGGTGCCAGTTTGTCATTTGTTGCTTACTAATCTCTTTAGCAATACCCAAGTCCACAAAGATAGATTCTTGGCCAGGGGGAAGGTGGACAAAAAAGTGAAATGGGATAAGGCCGGGAAAGTAATACAGATTTAAGGATGACACCTGCTGTTCAGACCTGCAGGTAAAGTGTAGTGAGCTAAGGGTTTGATCATACAGTCTGAGTCTGTGTGCTCAGCCGATTTAACGAGGGAGGCTGAAACCTCAGTGGACTGAGGTCAAAATCAAACTAAAGGGAAAAGATGATGAAATCTCTCTGGTGCTGTTGGCATCAATTTATAATGACTTGAGCTACTCTGATACTCAAATATCCCATCACTCCTTCACCTGCTCAAGCTGAATGGTTAGATTTTGTAATTGCAGTTTAAGCCTCCTTTTGAAAGGGATTAAAAATATAAATTGAAATTTTAAGTCTCTGTTTGTCTTCTTTCTCTCTTCCAGTTCACTCCAGCCATTCGACCCTGTCTACAGACCATCGCCATCGGGCTTGTTGCCTTTGGAGAAAACTACAGACGGCATCAGTCTGGGATAGGTCAGCATCACTCTGTCTGCAGCTGTACCCTCTCATCAGTCAGACACTTGATTCTCATTCATAGCCCACACTCAACCCCCACGCCTCTTCTTCATTGCTCCTTGGCCTCTCTCAGTGTACCTTTTGATGTTGTGTGTTTAGATTTCTACATGCTCTTTCATCCCTTGGATTCTGGAGGGCTAGCTGCGGTGCTTCTTCTATATTTCAGAATGTTTTGACCATGCTCAGTTATGGACAGAGGCAGGGGCAGAAGAACACGCACTATTATCAACACATTTTTAACACACACACACCAAATATGTACAATTAAAAGAGGAATCATCTAACCCTCTCGGTTTCTTATGCTCTGTGCTGCACCACAGTGGAGGCAGTTGGTATTACACCATATGGTGAGTGCACTTGAACCCCTTTCTCCTTCATTATAGTCTATGTAGTAACCCCAGGCTATAAGACTATGTAAATAAGTTGCTACTTCCTTGCTGTTTCTGTTTTCTCTGAGGTTCTGCATGCAGCACTATTAGCTGCATTAGCTTTGTTTTGTCTGTTGTTTACTGATTCAGTAGTTAGGCACACTCGTGGTATTTGAGTATGCCATTCTTTTCTTTTCTTGATGCACAATCTCTCCTTTGGGGCATCAAAAACGGGGTAGAATTGGGATTCAAAACCACTATGTGAATGCTTTTTTAACCATTGACTGTTATGATAAATCAAACGATGCATCTCCACCTCCTCCATTTGAAAAAAATTGAGGCAGTAATATCCCTACAATTGGCACTGACATACTGTGCTTTTGATGTGGCATGGTTCCTAATATGGCACTGTTATAACTGACTGGTGATGCAGTCATATTTGATCTGCATTTTCCTCCAGTTCAAACCAAAGCTTTACAGCAAGACAGATTTAGACTTGCAACTGCTTGCAACGGGCTGCTCTGCAAAATTCTGGAGGCAACTGCTAGAGACAAAGTAAGGCCTCCATGGTGACTTCTCTTTTTTGCATCAGTCTCCATTTTTACCTCCTGCTTGTCTTGCCGCTGAACATAAATTGAAGTGATCTAAATAAGGACATGAGACAGTAACTAATGGTGCAATTCTGCCTTTAAATAATTAAAATTGACCTAGCATAAAATGTAAAAAAAGGATCCAGACTTTGGTGTCATCTGTGGTTGCGTCTAAGCCCTGTTCACACCCAAAATTCAAGATACAATGAGGCAGTTTAAACATGTTGCAAGGGGACAGTTGCTCAAGTCAGACCTGCTGATGGAATTGCCTGCAATTCTGTTTGTCAAATTTGCCAGAAGCTGTTTTTAGAACGTCAGGCTCAATAAGACACATCATACGCAGTCTGCAGAAAATGTCTATCAGTGGTAATGGCTCCCCTGTGATCAAGTAGATAGGCACTATCATCGGTTGTTCCCTCAGTCCTGTCTGCAGTGTTTGTCCTTAGAGCCAACACAAACTCCTTAAATCACAAACTGCTCTGTAACAACTTAAAGGAATTGCTAATAGCTTTCTTTGTGTTGTAGGCCAAAGTGCATTAACATGGAATCAGCATGGACATTCAGATACCAAGCTAGCTGTGTCTGTTCACGCAATACATCTATGATGTACAGTCAATGACAACCTGCAATTAGAATTTGCTGGGGCACCTCTTATGAAAAGACCTGCCTCAAAGAACAGTCGTTTTCATGCCATTTCCCCCAGCGGGTGGCAGTATTGCTCACCAAGCTCTTAAGAGTGCCTTATCAGGTCACAAGACATGAAAAAAGAACTTGCCTCACTCATGGTGAGTTTGGTAAAAAGTATGAAAGAAGGTAAAAAATCCAAACATTTCACATTGCTTCCTTCATTACCATGTGTGTTTAATGATGTCTCCTATTCGTGTCCTCCTTGATGTTTTTTTTGGTGGGGTGGGTGTACAGTTCCAGCTAAAAGACTCTAAAATAAAACAAGGAATTAAAAAGCCGAAAGTAAGAACAACTGTAGACCTAATGGCCATGGGACTTAGGAGGAGGCTGTGGCTGTTTGACAGAAGTCTAGTTTGTTGGGACACAGTTCTTGCTGGTACATCTACTGACAAACTTTTAATTCAATAGTTGGACTCATCTTCTGGTTTTTTAACTTGAAAGAAAGGGAGCTTTTGAACTATACAATAACAAGTGAAAAAGGAGAACCTAAAATATTTTACCTTTTGGAGACTTTCATGCTATCCATCTTTTGTACAGTCAATGGGTTTAACCAGTCTATGAACCAGACTCAGTCTTTAAGTTTGCAGTAATTCTGATCTATGATTCTCATGTGAAAATCCTTTTGCGTTTTTTAAATCTCCCCATCCTCCATCTTTTGAATTTTCAGTGAGTTCAAGTTTTCTGATGTTGTTTTATGTGCAATGGAGCAGGCCCTCAAAGCTGTTTGATGTTTCTACTTTCTCGCTTTGTGAAATTACTTTTTTATTGCTGTGATATTGAGCTTTTGTCTGTCAGTCACTTTTCAATTCCATTTATCTCCCTCCTCAACCATACACATCATCTTTTCCCCTCCTGTCCTTTTTTATGTCCAACCATATTTCATTTTTCCATTACACTGTCTCTGGAGCTCCCAGCCTGTTAATATACCCTCCTCATTTTGTCATTCTTTATCTTTCCTCAGGTGTGGCAGCAAGCTCTTTTTTTAATTCAGGAAAGTACGCTATCGACCCAGAGTTGAGGGGGGCAGAATTTGAACGTATAACTCAGAACCTGGACGTCCATTTCTGGAAGACTTTCTGGAATATTACAGAGACTGAAGTCCTGTCGGTGAGTTGAATGATAATGTTTCAAGTTAACACACTGACAAATGTAATCTGTAATCCAAAGATGTCACCACTGGTCTGTGAACTCAGACAAGTGCTCCTTTCTCTCTTTTTAATTTTAAAACTGTAGCTGGGATATTTTACTTTCCTCTGGTTAAAGTACCTTTTCTTTCATTATGCAGTTTGTCCTACAGGCCGCTGGTAATAATAGAGTGGAATTCAATTTATGCAAAGGTTCATGATTTATTCATCTGGTTTCTCTTGCTCTCCTGTGCCCTACCTCTGTGCCTCACACTCTCTCTCTTACTCTCTTTCTCTTTTTCTGCCTGGCTTTCTTTTATATTCTTTCACCCTTTCCCATTATCCATCTCTTTCTCACTTTTTCTCATTTATCTCACCCTCTCCAGAGTCTTGCCAGTATGACATCCACTACAGTCAAGGTGAACCGGGCTCTTTCTGTGCCCCCTGTGCCCTTTGATCTGCCCCTGGTGGCCAATCACAAAACCTCTGTAACCATAGCTCCACCATCTGCGCACATCGGCACAGCTCCTGTTCAGATGAGGCTCATCTCCTATGACTTACGTGAAGGACAGGTACTGAAATCATTATTCTTTCACACTGAAGTGCCACAAGTGGAAAATGCAATAAAGAACTTCATAAGCTCCTGTTTTATTCAACACAAGACTAGCACTTATATTTGATAGGTGCTTGTCTCACACTTGTCTCACACTACTGTCTTGATCTTTGTACCTTGTGTAAGTAGTTGCTTTGAGACCTTGTTTATTACAGTTTCTTTACATGAAAAGCATTTTCTATATTTTCAAAATATTCAGACTAAAATTACACAATGAGGATTGAAAGTAACCAAAGAAATTCTGACAATAAATTGCGTCTGCACTTAAAAAAAGTAAATGATGCAAATTAATTTTGATACTTAGCTCATATGAAATAGAAGTCACACCCAGCCTTAGAGTGGAGGTCTGCACTCATACCCCTCTGAAACTGCCAGTATTTCTTTGAGCTGTTTGAGGATATGACAGCTGTCTGAATCTTTGTCATTTTCTTGCTGCTTTCTCTGTCAAAAGTATCTCTCTGACTTTTTCTCTGCCACCTCCTTGCCTGTGTCCTCCCTAGAGACTCTATTTCTCTCCTTCCAGCTTGTTCTCCTCCTTCCTTCCCTGACTGGCACTTAACCAGGTGCCATCAACACACTTTAAGCCATTGATCATGCTCAAGCAAAGAAAAAGTGCCCCTTTTACTTTTGCAAAATACAAGCTTGCATCAGCGGAAGCCCTCCCTCTCAGTTTCAGCTCCCTCCCTCCTTGTTACTGTTAATGAACGGGAATTAGTGTGCGTTCATGCAGGCGCAGGAAAGGCTGGCAGCAAGTTGCTGCACAACAGCTAGTTAATCCTTCTCTCAAAGGAGCCCTGTCGCTAACACTACCAATGACATATATTAACAATAAATAACTGGTTTTATTTGCTGTAAACACAGTACAAGAGCTGCTGTCTGTCATCATGTCACTTTTTTCACAGGATTTTTTGGCTGTTTGACCAAAGCAGCTGGACCCTCATTTATCAACAGGACATAAAAACGTCCAAGATTCTGTCTTACAAAAAAGAAAAAAGGGAAAAATATGTTTAGTAGAAAAAATCAAACAAAAATGATTTGGCAAGTGGTCGCTCAGCATTCACATGCATATCATACCATATGTGGCTCCATATGGGATACTTCTAAATTAGCTTTTTATTAACAGAGGTTGGATGAAGTATTAAACGGCTGTAACATTGTTATTCTTGTTTTTATAATTCAAATATATTACAAGTAGGGGAGTCATTAAGAAAAAATACATGCTGTTCGAAAATGTGACAAATTCTGAAGACTGTTTGGCCAGAGAAAAAATCACCTTTAGAAATCAAGGAGAAATTGAACTTTTAGCCCAGTCCACTGGCTCACCTTACAAATGCATCACAGCACACAAGCAGGAAGTGTTTGCAACGGAAGTATTACATCTAAAATTTAACAGTAAACGCCACATGTACAGCATCATGGGCAACACATCCCTCCCCTGAGATGAATAGCCATGCAGTGACACTCTCCTAGCAGAACCTGCTTATTAAAACAGAGAACGATGTTAAAATACCCCCCCCCCCCCCAACACACCTGCAAAGTGCATAGTCATGACCCGTTTTTTCAAAGTAAACTAAGGTATTATTTGCCAGTTTTTCAGTACAGACAGTTTGGAATAGAATAGATAATTTATTAAACTAATCTGTAATGCTTTCTATATACATTTCCACTGCACTGCTACTTTACTCTGAGTGTGCACAGAGTCAGAAATTTTACTGTATTTACACATTTTCTGAAGTTTATATATTTTGCCTCAATTTGGGTTCATTTATTTGATTCTTTTCACTGCTACAGCATTTTCACAATCACTTATGTTTAAAAAATCCCAGATTTTTGGTGGTGAGCACCCTATCTCATTTTTCTCTTTACCTGAGATGCTATTAGTGCTCCTGTCACTTAAAGACCCCCCTCCCCATGTGGACCCAGTCTTTTCTCATTGGTTGTGTGATCCACTCTTCGGTTTTTGGTCAGTTCAGTGTGCTTCAGCCCCGTGTTTTTACAACTCTGCACTCTGCCTTCAGTCTGTGCTTTGCACTGGGCTGGCCTGAGCTAATGGGCTTGGACTGCTGAGGAAACAATGGTAGGTATGGCTGAACGATTTAATGTTTTTGTATTGAAATCGCAATTTCAAACAACGTAATCCTGTGATCGCCAAAGCTGCAATTTTTTGCTATGCATATTTGTCTATAATGTAAACATAGTGCATATTGCACTGAGGCTTGATTTGAAGAAAACCGCAAGTCGAATTGAAATCGCAATGTCTGCCAGAAAAATCTCAATTTGATCTTTTCCTAAAATCGTTCAGCCCTACTGGTAGGTCTGTTTGGGTGGGCTGGAGTATTGAGCCATATCAGACAGCTACTGGCGCTGTTCACAGGAAGAGAGGGAGAGTTCCCATGGTCGTCTCACAGCACAGAAGTAACTCTATCACATGGAGAAGACATGGAAAATATACTACAAGGCATATAAAACTCAAAAAGATAATATGACCTCTTAAAAGTATAAGATGATAAATACCACACTTCGCAGTGAAGTGATCTTGTGCACGCTTTATGCACAGATCTACGTGCACACCTTGTTGATAAATGTGGACCCTGGTTTTGATGACTTGTCCAGGGAATTTTAGTTCTACTTTCTTCATTTTTTCATTTGTCTTTTTCTCTTAGGACAGCGAGGCTCTGCTGTCTCTCTCCCGCTCAGAGGGGGGCTCCATCTCTCTGTCTTTGGGGCTGAAGACCAAACGCCTCCCCACATCCCCCTGTCTCCTCATCCACTTCCATGGTGGGGGCTTCGTGGCTCAGACGTCCAAGTCTCATGAGGTGAGATCAGATTTTTAAGTAACAGCTTTCCTAATTGGAAAACAGACAGTCTAACATTTATTTGGCAGAAAAGACAAATCCAGAAGGCTAATCATGTATTTCTGTTTTGTTGAACATCACTCAGCTGTTTTTTTTTCCAGAAATTTTCCATTGTTTATTTTATATTTCACATCAGTAGTTAATGATGTTGTTTTGGCACAGTTGAATTAATGTGACACATCAAAACACATTAGCCAGTGATATTTATGCATGCTTCATTATCAACAGCAGGACCATGTCTGTAAACGTGGTCAGCTATTAGCATACTTTTGTTTATTCATATTTCATTCTCCATCCCTCTTAAATTTTCAGCCAGTAGCTTTATTAACTCTCAAAATCTGAATCTGAGCTACACTGAGTGTTGAAGGACTCAGCTTCATGGAGATGGAGCAGAGTGGTTACCCGTCTCTGTCAGTAGTGTAGCAGGTAATGCATACTTACACCACTTCTTCAGTGATGAGCCCATCATGACTTTTTTTTTAAATTAAAAGCGGAGTTGTTTTTTTGTAAATAGTTGCAGCCTCTAGATCACCTTATCCTCATCCCACATGTGTTTCTTGTTTTTTCATATTTTTTTTTGTTTTACATCCAGATTTATTGTGATCTAGTAAAGTACATGCACATAAGCTCATTGTTCATGTCTCAAAAATAGCTTGATCTTTTTTTTTGTAATTTTTCAAGACTTTCTAGTCCGTGAAATAGCATTGTGAAGCATTCAAGTGCTAAGTTAACCTTGATAAGAAGTGGGCTTTAAACACAGTATGGGCCCCTGCCTCCACTGTTTTAATCCCATCATAATAGTGCAATGAAATCTTTTGAAGCATCAGGCTACTTGAACAAGACAGGACTCTGTGAAATCGCCAAGGACATGGGCATCCTTGATCTGCAGCTGCGAAGCAACCAGCAGATGAGAAGGAGCAATCAGAGGAAGGAGTGAACGGGGCTGTCATGTTGGATTAACAGGAAACTGTACAACCCTGCAGAGAAAGATTACCACAGGCACTAATGGAAGTCTTGTCAGACTTTCTGTCCCTCTTCTTCTCCAGGGTGCACTGTTTTTGTCAAACATCCTCTCTCTCAATCTTTAAAATATCTTACAAAATCTGTTTGACTCACTTAGTGTCCTTCAGTGGTAGAAGCCTCTGGTGCTCTCAGTGCTCAGTGATGCTGAGATCACAAGGGTGGATTGGTCTGCAGCTCCCATTAATTCCTGCAGCGAGAACAGATCTGGAACTCTCTGAGGCTGTGGTGGAGAGATTTTCTTTGTGAATAGGATGTGTGTGCAAGAGGAGTTTCCTGAGTCATGTAAAATTAACCAGCTTTGTGCCCAGTCCAAATACACAAACAAACACACACATTCATCATGTCTGCCTGGTGGGCCATCATTTGTTCTGAGTCCAAAATTCTTTTCATGCAGGGAGATGACAAACTGACTGATGCACCGTCCCATAGACTTTCTCATATGTTGACACTCAGGACGCAACAGGGCAGTCAATCAGGATCTAGGTCTTGGTTTACAGTCCTGTTCAGTTCTGACAGTTTGTGTTCTTAATTAAGGGATTTTTATGGGAACAGTGAGTGGTTATTTATAAGACGTAAGTATTATTTTTTTTTATCACAAATACTTTAAAATTCTCCTTAAAGGCAGAAAAAAGTCATTTTTCATAGAGATGCTGGGGTCATTTTATGACATACAGTACAGTAGATAAATTATATTTAATTAGAAAAGACCTGACTAGAAGACAAACTGTGGATCAGTTGTTTTATCAATTTAATAGAGAGATATGTATTGTCAATAATCTACTGATATGATAAGAATTACGCAATACATGGATGACTATATGATATATCACGACAAACCATGACATGATAAGGTGGGAAGTATATCACGATTCAAACATTCTAAATAGCCTATTTATTTTTTTTTCATTATTTAAACCAGCAATATCATGCACATAAAAAATACAATATCTAATTGGTGTTATTTATAAAAATGACTGAGTCAAACAAATGCTGAAGCCAGAGGCTCAAGTACAATAGAACAATAGTTCTGAATTTCTATAAATTATTTACGAGTAAAATATGGATTCTGCACAGTAAAATATACAGATACAGTATTGCCCCTCAAAACATTACAATATATTGGTGCATCATTTTTTTGTTATTCCTCTATTACCATATATCCCTGGAAAACCAACAAACTTCACCTCTAATTAACTTTTAATGGAGCAAGTTTCTCACCAAATTGACCCTTTTCTTTTTCTTGAAGTTAATTTAAACACATCATGGTGACATTTTATTTATTTACTGTATGTCATTATTTTGAGCTGACAATGAAAACAGTGTAATATAACAGTAAGTCACCTTGTTTAGTTAGATATTTAACAGTCACCCTGAGGATTTCCACACAGATTTGAACTTAAATTAATATATATATATTTTTTAAGCAAGAGACTTTTGATAAGTTTCGATTCATTTTTCCCTTGAGATAAGAGGAATTATTCACTGTGCAGCTTAAGCTGGCAGTTTGAGTCTACATGCCTCACACTGCAACAAAGGAGGTGAAGAGGTTTTTATTTAAGCTAACAGTCTAAAGATTCTGCATTTTGGTTTAATTTGAAGCACAACAGTGCTCCAAGCCTAAGGTCCACACTGCAGGAACTGATTGTTTTTGCACCAGTGGTGTGATATCATAATATAATGTCATTAGATCCATGAACAGTACTAACAAGCCCCAACCTAAACATGATATGATTGTATACTTATTTGATTGGATACTTAATTGCAGACAGGAGCTTTCTTTCCCTGTGTGTTGACTGACAAGCACATGCAAAGTAAGGAGAAACATAATGCATGAAAGCCTGTCATGAGCTAAACTGAAAGTAGTGCATCTCACAGGGCCTCATTGAACCATGGATGCTGTTTGGAACAATTAAACATTATACTGGGAATTGTTGCATCGTATTTGACACCAGTTGTAGCCTTGCATCATTAGTTTTAGTTGACAAATATCTGTACACTCTGACACCTTTTGGAGTATCTTTGCTGATTTGTACAAACCCACTCTGAGCTGATCGGTGCCTGAGCTGCATGCACACTCACATGTCACTGTTCTCCCTCTGAGATTTATTGTGACAGGTCAGGCTTTAAGACAGCACAGCTGACTGCTGAAGCTGCTACTTTGGTCGGTGAGCTGTCACACAGGCGTACGCACACTGCTTTCCCTGGCTTTGTGATTGGAGGGCTGGTGGTGGAAGTGACAGCCTTGTCATAGCTAGTCAAAAACCTGTTGAGAAAAGATAAAGATGTAGGAGAAAGGATGAATGCATTGTGGAAGTAGTGTTTTTTTCCTGACAACTATTTATGCCTTTCTTGCATTTCAAGGTCACTGGGATTGAGCTGTGAAGTTGAGCACTTGCCATAGGTCGGCAGAAGAATAGTAAACACTCAGTCTGACTGTGGCAAACAGAAAAAAATGGACACTCAGCACTCTGAAGCCCTCCATATCTACATTCATACCATCCCCTTGTCTTGGTCTTTTTATTTATTTCACAAAAGAATAGAAAACTATAATGCATTTAGAGAAAACATGACCGCAATGGTGTAGGTTTGAATTATATGTGAAGCACCTAAAAGACAGAATTTTAGAATGAACACATGAAATTTGGAACATTTACTTAAAACATCATAAAAAGCTGAAGGTAATGCCCTTGAAATGAATGACAGATAGTTTCAATTGGTGACTTTTATTACCCTAAACTGAACATCTACATCAATACTTTCTCAGTCTTTTTGAACACATTTAATCAATATTTTGATTCTACATAAATAGATAAAGTAACCCTCATAATATGATTCCTCGACCCTGGAAACCTTCCCCTTGCACTTTGAATCAAGTTGATATCATTATTAGTTTGTCAGTTACAGAGCCAAAACGATTATTCCCTAATGGCAGATATCCAGATCACCACCCAAATCGATGTTTGTAAGTTGCGCCATTACCAACATCTCCTGAAAAATTCAGCAAAATCCATCCAGTAGTTTGTGCGTAATCTTGCTAACAAACAAACAAACAAACGAAAAAGTGCAGGCAAAAACATAACCTCTTTGACGAAGGTAATCAAGTGACTTGTAAGAAGATCTGTTGGTGTTTTTTCTGAAGAAATTCAAGGCTGAGACAAAGCTATAGTGGTCAACACGCCGCAGGACTGACTCTCACCTTAGCCGACACATCCTGTCTGAAACGGTCTTATGGTGAATTGATGCACATTATGAAAAGCCCCAGAGATGCTGTTTGCTACATCACCACTTCTACATTTCCAAAGAGAATACTTTGGGACAAAGTGTTGTATAAATTAATCAAAAGAAAAATTAAATACTCGGTTTTAATGCAAAGAGTAGGCAACAAGGGCAAATCCCTTGGTGCAACAGAGAAAAAGAAATGGCAGATCTGCAAAACTTCAAAAACTATTTGAAGTGCTAAAATCAGATTTTTCCTTTGTACACAGCAGTCAGAACATGTGTTGACCACCTGTATTACTGTATGTACAGAGAGAAAATAGAGGTGACCGTGAGGGCAGCGCTCATTCTCTTAGTCCAGACAGTAATCTTGAAAGTAGACAATGACGTCAGAGGGACATATAATTTTCATGTTGTTTTTTATTCTGGCTTAATGTTCACACCCACGCTTTTCTCTCCCACTGCTTTTCTTTGTGTCGCTGTCTCACTGCCTCAGTGTTTTATCGTGGCTGCTGTTGTTCTCATAAATTTTACAACACATAATATATTCACTGTGAAACTGAGTGTTTTTCTCATCAGATATACTCATCTGCACCCTCCTTTTATGTCTCACACAGCCTTATCTGAAGAGCTGGTCCCAGGACCTCGGTGTCCCCATCCTCTCAGTGGATTACTCTTTGGCCCCTGAGGCCCCCTTCCCAAGGGCTCTGGAGGAGTGTTTCTACGCCTACTGCTGGGCTCTGAAAAACCACCACCTCTTAGGTACACACAGATTTTATCAAAGGATGTTCCGAGTTAGATGCAGCAATTTTTTATCTATATATTGAGCCATTTGTTTCAGTATCCACGGTTCACTGCATGCTTGTTAAGAGTGGCATAACTAGCTTCCATTAATTTTATTTCTCTCAGTATTTGTTCTGCCTCATATATGCCTGTGAGCCAATGCCCTTGTAAAATAGATATCCAGTCACGATGGGCTAAAGTGCAGGCAAGATTTCACAAATTATTCAAACATGGTAAGCAGTGAGGAGAAGCAGATATATGAGGAAGCACGTCTGCCAAATCTGTGATGGGGGTAGGGTGGAGATTGTTCTGCACTTTTTGAATCTAGAAAGTCAGTGATGTTTAAACTTACTGACTTTGCCATTAAATCCTGTGACACGGCATCATTTTATCATATCCTTGATGCACAAACATGCTGCAGGCATACTTACCCAACCGTATAAGCATTATGCTTAGAATTAAGCCAAAACTCTGTACCTTTAGACCAGGGTGTCAAACTCAACCACAGAAGAAGCCAATTGTTAAAACACAGTCTAAGATGCAGGCCATGTAGGATCAGCATTTGTTGCATAGTCTAAATCTGACTATGTTTTACTCAGAAGTATAACATTTGAACAGCATATTTATTTTAGACAAGCTTAGAAGTCACTGTAAAAGCACTGACCAATACATCTACCGGTATTCACTGATCACTAATCAGTGTGATACTGAAGCGACTGGAGGAAGGGTTGGTGCACAGGTCTTTACCTGCATGGCAGCTTAAGCTTATGTTGGGAGTGCTATTTAACAGAGGGTTGTTAATAATAGACATCTTAAATTATCTCATGGGCCAGATTTAATTATTAAGGCCTTGAATTTGAAACATCTGCTTTAGACTGTCAGCTTTAAAAAAACTTTTGTCAACTCTGCTCCTGCAGAGAAATAATCCTCCCTGCCTGCTAAAATCAGTAATGAAAAGCACACCTAAAATGTGTCAGTCCCTACTCCCTGTGTTCAGAATATCCCAGCAATGTTAAAATCAGTGATGAGATGAAAAGTATCAATGTTATTAAACAAGATTAACAAGCTAGCATACAGGGGTGCTGGTTTAGCTATGGTAAGCAACCATGCACGCTCCATATGTGCTTCAGCGGGCTACGTTCAATTCCCGCCTAAGACCCATTTGCAGAGTGTCTTCCCCTGCCCCCGACCCCCTTTCACAATCCCATCCACTATCTCTCTCTACACTATCCAATAAAGGCTAGAAAATGCAACAACAAAACAAGCTAACACATAGGTAGTTAGTTACATTAAGAAGAGTTCAGTGTCAGTTTAGAAAAAGACTATTGAACGAAATGTGATCATGATGGGTCAGATTTAATAAAAAAAAGTTTTTGGCCACAAACTTGAATAATAACAGTTGGTTAGAGGTAAAATTTTGTTGCAGTTTCAGCTGTAAACGATGGATAGTTGGTTTGCTCAGTGCTACCACCCCTTGCCCTCAGTCTTCTGTACAGTGTAACATCCACATGCCTTGCCTCAATGCTGTTACTTCGCTTTGGTTAATTTAATTTGAGAGAACATCCTGAAACCACAAACACACTGAATAATGGGCTGAATAATATCTAGTTTTTACATTGCAATGACAATGTGCTCATGCTTAATAGTCACATTGCAGCCTTTGCAATATTATCATGTGGCCATTTTGAATGCTTTTTCTTTCTTTCTTTAGCCTTATTTAGACTGTGATTATAAAATACCAGTTTTATGTGCCTTTCATGAACAAGTAAGCTAAGATACATTTGTCAGGACAGTCAGGGTCTTCAAAAATGGTTTTATCTGGCACAACCAGAAATGCTCAGTTTCACAACACGGTGAGCTCTTTTGGCTTACTCATGAAGAATTACCTTTGAATATTGTCAGGAATGGTTGATAACGCAGGCGGAAAGTTATACAGTTTTAAGGCAAATGCTTATGTACAGGGTCTATGAATAAAGGTGACTTCGCAGAGACACAGCATTTATCCGCAGGCACCCCTTTAAAAACTGCAGTGTATTTTGCGGGAGGAAAATATGTTGCAATATCCATTTTTCCCAATACCATTCAGCTTTTCCTCCATTTTCTAGATCAAACTACTGCCAAAACACATTGTAATACTCTATGTTCTCTGTCACTTACATTCAGGTTTGAGGGCATTCTGTTAGCAAGGCACTGGATTTTATTAAACAGAGCTACAGTGGATACTGCTGATGGGTGGCTGCCTGCAGTTTAGTAAGAATGGTTGACTGGGATTTTGGGCCTGAAATAAGAAATATCAGGAATTAGTTTAACTGATAAATAAGCCAGGTGGCCACTGTCCAGGAACTTGCCCTTGATTGCATCCACCCCATGTCTTCTGCATTTGTCTGTGCAATGTTTGTTCTAATGGAAGTGTGTTCTCAGTTAAAATGATACAGAAAGCAGGTGAAAGAAAGTGGTACATTAGAATTAATGAGTCTCTCCTCTCTTTGGTTCCCTGTGTCTCTCAGGGGAATTCATTCATCACTTTGAAAGTAATCATGCTGCAGCACAATGTCTAGCAGTGTAGCCTTGCTCAGTATCGTCCGACAAACTGTGATGCTTACTTTGAAGGCAGAGTAGCGAAAGACATCTCTTCTGTTCTGGTTACATCTGAGTGTTTCAGAACACTTTGCCAGATTAACAGTTATTGCATTGTATTATTTTTGTGTTGGAGCACATGAGGGCCATACCGCTGCCATGAGGTACAGTGAGGCAGAACTTCCTCTCTGTGGCCACATATTCAGCAGAGGAACTGTAGAGGGATAGGATAGATTGCATTATGGCTGTCACAATGCTTTTTTTCTGCATCCCAGTGGCATTCTCTCAGTTGGAGAAAAATATTTTTTGGCCTTTATATTTTTGCCTCTTTTCTGTTTTCCCTCTGAGTTACTGCTGGTTTCTGTCCCTCTCTTCCTCCATCCCATAATCTTTTTTTCTTTCTCATCGCTCCAGGTTGGACAGGAGAGAAAGTGTGTCTGGCCGGTGACAGTGCGGGGGGAAACCTGAGTGTAACTGTGTCGATGCGTGCTGCCGCCTTTGGTGTTCGAATGCCAGACGGCATCGTGGCAGCCTACCCAGCGACCCTGCTGACCGCCTACGCTTCGCCTTCTCGTCTGCTAACACTTATGGATCCCCTGCTGCCGCTCAGTGTGCTCTCCAGGTGTCTCAGCGCCTACGCAGGTAGGAGTGTGAGATATTAAAAGATATCTAGCCAGGCTTCTATTTCATCATATGAACTTAGATCTGTTTCCTTTAGTTTTCTTTCTTTCAAGCTGCTCTGCACATCTCTGCCGTCTGCTTCACATCAGTCATACTCTTAACCCAATAGCCTGGATGTAGTTGTAGCTTTGTGAACATTCATGATACAACTTCATGTGTGCTATGCACAATGTTCTTTCAATGCTGTAGCAGTTATTTTTATTCTAGATTATCTATTCTTTTCATCTCTTAGACTAATTCATTTGCTATATTAAAAAGCGCAAAGTGATGTTTTAAAATTGCTTACTGAAAATGGTCAGCAGCAAAAACACAAAGTCTTAGTATTCAGGTAATTGTGACTCTTATTTAAACTGATCTAACAAGACTTATGCTCAGGTTGTATCTTCAATGACAAAGATTGATCTTCTCTGAGAAAACTGCTAAAAACAGCTAAGCTTGGGCACATATGGGTGGTTTTAGATGTTGTCATAATACACATACAAAAAACACCCACATACAAACAAATGAAAAAAGAATAAATGGGGAGCCAGCAGCCAAGTGACCTTGTGAGCACATCTCATTTAGAGAAGGTATTGTCCCTAAATGGGGCCTACAGTTCCTTTCCAAAATGTCTGTTCCAACTATTTGTTTTATCATTCCCCAGTTTCTGACTTAAACTACTGTCCTTAAAAATAAAGTTTTTTAAAAGATGAAGGAACTCTTTTTATTTCCATGTCTTTTATGAGAAGTAGAGATGGGAGTCACAGAGGATCTCACAATAGAGTTTGTCACAATACCGCTCAAGATAATACAGCAGTGCTCCCCAAAATGTGGGCTGGGGCCCTCTAGTGGGATGCATAGGTACTGCAGGTGGGCTGCCATAGGTCTTTAACAATATATAAAAATATGTAAGCTTACCAAAACCACATTTTACAAGGTTTATGATTTTGGATTTGTCTTTTAAGTCCATATTTCTTTTAAAAAAAACATCAGAAGATTTAACGTGCGTGTTTGCATTCTATCAGTCATGTTTAATTGTCTCCTGGAGCTGTTCATTTGCAAAGAGAATGCAGGAGACCCAGCAACTGGCACAGACAGGGTGACAAGTTAACTCATCACACTACTGTAGCAAAATGAGCAGCTGCACCACTGGTAATAATCATAATACCACACAACTTAAGTAACAACTAATGATGATAATAATCTGCAATCCAGTGGAATCACTTGCTGTGTTTGGACAGGACAAATGCCAGTAACTATCTAACCTTGCAGTGCAGATGGACCTGCCTGATTTAATGTCTATTATCAGGCAGATCCTTCTTGCCAAGTTCCAATCTACAACGATTGCAAGTCCAAAGTGGGACAGCCAAATCAGAGTCCTTTAGAGCAGGAAGAGGAGGGAACTACAAGCATGACGACAGCAGGAAGTGACCACAAAATCTTTTTTTCAACTATATCAGAACAAAGCAAACGGTAGTACAGAAGGTGTGAGAGCGACCTTAGATTCACTCACTGATGGTTGAAGTTTGTGTGTATGTTGTCCATCAGTTTGAGGTAATCACATCTGTGCTCTTTTGTACACATTTACATGCCTTTTATGCAGCAGACTTAGACTTAGAAAACCTTTAATGTCCCCAGGGGGCAATTTTGTTTGCAGCACACACAAACACATACATCTAGATACAATAACACACTTTGATAACACAGACCTATCAGACATAAAGTTCCCTACCACACAGAGTAAGTAAGTAAATAAATAATCTGAAATAAATAGTCAAACCAAAAAAACTTTTCCTGGAGGAAGCACTTCACCCCATTGCTTTCCTGGAGGGAGCAATATGGGGTGAAGTGTTCAAGGCCACATCAACATGTGACAGCAGGAGGTTTGCTTGAACCCCACCTCTTCTGTCTGACAGATAAGCAACCGTCCAAAAAGCCACTGACAAAATTGACAATTGAAATACAAATCAGTACTGGGAAACAATGCCATATTGATATTTTGTCCCACCATTAATAAGGAGGAAGGCAACAGGGTTATATAAATCAATCAAACTGTGCAGAAAGATCTTTTTCTTTCTATTTGTCGTTTAAATATAGGAACTGAGACACAGTAATTTTGTTTCCATCATCTTTTCACCACTTTGTATTGCCATATAGTAAGTACAATTTATTTTGTAGCTTTATTCAACCCACTTTGTCACTGAAATTCTTTGCTGTCCAGTTTTTATTTGCTCTCTAGCCTGCCCTATTTCTTATCCATGCTGATATAAGAACAACAAAAACATTCTCATATCAGCTGTGGCTCTATCTTTCCACACTAACTCTCCGTGTCCCTGTGTCACCTTCTTCAGGCAGCGAGCCGCAGACAGACACGCAGATAGAGAAAGTCAGCACGCTGAGCATGGTGAGAAGAGACACGGCGCTGCTGCTAAGAGATTTCCGACAGGGAGCCTCTAACTGGATCCACTCTCTGCTGGATTCAAACAGAGCCTCAGCCTCTCCCAGCACAGCAGCAGAGACGCCAGCAGGAGCCACTGGTACGCCACCGACTGTGACTGTGTGCACGGGTGTGTGAGTGTGTGTTTGTGCAGTCAGGTGGATACAGGAGATGAGATGTGGGCGGCATAAATTGTGTTGTGCTTGGTTGCTGTGCTCAAAGTTTTCTATAGATGTGATCCACAGTGGGTGCAAGTGATTATGTTTGTGCTTTTTCATTGTTCCTAGCGCCCATATTTTTAGCGACTTAATTAAGCTAATTGATTTAAGTTTTATGATTACAATGCTCCAAAGTTCATTTAGAACCCATATGGATGAGGTTACAGACGCAGATCTCTTTTATTCATCATCCTGCTAACTGATTATGGCTTTATCCCCCTCTGTTACGTAACACTCCTGTAGCTCCATTCATTTCAATTCACCTCTTTGGAGCAGCAGGGCTTTGACAGTAATTGTTAATTGTCATCACCGTAAATCTGGTGGCGCACCGTAATTTCCCCAGTGCCCCCTTAGCGAGGTGACACCCTCCACAGCTGCACGCTCAAACTAATGAGAGTGTCATTGTTGGCCGTACATTATTAAACGACCATCATGGCACAGAGATGGTTCATTATTAAAGAGATAGGAAATTGTATAAAGACGCCATGACAACCCTTACAGCTGTATGGCACGTGGAGGGGCCAGTGGATGATACCAACATGACAGCACTACTTTAGTTTGCTTCACCCACTTCTCCTTTTCTTCCTGATACACACCAATTTGCATTTAAGGCTTTTAACTGTTGGCTGTCAACCAGAGGACTTATGATAAGTGGAATCTGTGGGATAGGTGAAAGTGCTTGTGTACCGCTGTTAGGTTTATTTTTCCCCTTGTCCTTCAGCTTCTTTTGACCCAATGAAAATTTGAGTGGCCTTCTTATCCTCAATATAATTTTGCATTTATAACATTTACCTTATACTTGGTGTTAAAGACTCACTTTTTCTAACCTATCTTTCCATCGACATAGTTGACTGCATCCTGCATAACTTACTATCATTTATTTTTTTTATTTATCATGTATTTCAAACCACTGCTTCACCTCTTTTAGGATAGTGATGCAGACTAAGCTTGAGATGCTAGTTTTTCCCCCTCACACTGAAGAACATGGTTCCTACAGATCCTTAAAACACTTACAATTATATTTTTTTTTATTTTAAGCACAAGAACTCTCAAAAAGTCTTATTTAAACCTGTTAGAGGTTTTAGATTTTAGAATGATCTTTTCTGAGCTACGCAAAGGCTTCCTCAAAAACTGATGGAGAAAGAAATGTGACTGGATCATGACACTTGTACAGTAAGCATTAAAAGAAATTTCTGTCCTTTAACATGTACATACTTGTCTGCTTGGAACTATTTACTTTGATGTCATGTTATGAAATTGATATTTAACGCCTTACCTCAGGCGTGTTCCTTTTTGACAACAATCTCACTTCAACAAATCAGTGTAAGGAAAAGCTAGCACTTGATTTTAGGGTTTGTGTTCTCACAATTAACCAGCAGCTCATTAGCATCCTAATAAGTGGCATTACTGGCTGCTTGGAAGTCATCAATCCATGAAATGCATTAGTTCTATGCTTTTTTAATTTTTGAAGTGTAAAGAGAAGACAACTGAAGAATTGGGACCAGATATTATTTAGAGTTATTCAGGGAGAACTTGTCTCGTGATACTACTACTTTAAAAGGACCATACTAACCAAAGTTAATGAATGGCACAATTAACCATTAACAATGTTCTAACCTGTTAGAAATAAGCAGCAATAATGAGGATATTTAGGTGAAACTTGCTGAAATAGCATGCTAAGAAGAAGCTGGTCAATGGTCAGAATTCTGACCCTAAGCTAAAGTTAGGATCACCCATGGTGATTGCCATTTGTTTTGAAGAGCAAACTTGATCTTAATTTGCCTCAGATTGGGTCCTGAAAGTGTCTAGAAAAGTCTTCAGTGTCTTGGAACCCTGTAAGTAGATGAATCTTGTGGACTGCTGGTTTAACTAAAAACACTCCACAGTCACAATGCAGGGACAACACCAACGATGTCAGTGCTTCAGGAAGGATGATTGTTCAGATGAATATAAAGAAAACTGCTGAATTGAACAATCTGCATTTTCAGACAGAGCTGTAGGAATGTGGTACTCATTCTGTACCCGTGTCAGAGGTTACATAAGCTCTAAAAAGAAAAAAAAATCTTGGCTCAATGCAAATCAATCATGCGTTATAGAGAGTGTATTTAATATCCTGTTTTATATGAACTACTGTATGTGAAGTTTTTAAAGACATATCATATTGTTTGTACAGTAATTGATTGTATTGTAAAATTGTATGCTTTAACGATTCAGGATCACATATGTAAATTAGCTTTAATGCTAAATGCATGACCCCTGTCAAATAAAGTTACAAGCTTAAAAAGAACTAAGCTTAATACAGTAAGTGACATGACTACTCAACAACAATCACCACAAGCTGAGAGCTCAACTACCTACTTTGGCTTAAACAAAAGCAGATCCAGTGTTGCTGAAACAGATGATACTGAAAGGGCCCAGAAACTGTACCTAAACTATAATACAGCAGTTTCAGGTTAAATTGTATCTTTTAATGCATTTATTTTATATCTAAATTTAACCTTTTGCCTAAGATCTTCCTCTTATAATAATTTTCTCTTTTCTTTGCATCTTCTCTTTCAGACTCAGTAAGGAAGAGCATCTCGGAGGCATCCATCTCGTCTCCTCACGCCGACCCCCCAATCCCCCCGGAGACCTCAAAATTCCCAACAAGGAAGCTATCTGTCAAGAGCCAGACTCTCCAGGACTTGGGATCCCAGAACAATTCCACTTCTCACAATTCACCTCTGCTCTCCGAGCGAGCTGTACGCCACGCTTAAACATGTTTCCTTTACGATTTACATGCTTTTATTTGACGTTCTGCAGAAGTTTGTTATGTTATGGATCTCTAGGCTAATGCCTTAAAAGACCACTGAGCTATTAGTCAGGATTCTTACAGGTATAAATCCTGGGATCAGCAAATTGTTTGTAGTTTTGGGATTTTTATTGTGTAGATGCAGCAAAGAGAAATCTCACCAGCTTCCAGTTGATGATCATCTCTGCTTTCATACAGCTTGTATTGAAAAGGTTTAGCACACAATTGTGCTTTTTTAAAAGAGGTAGAGTACATCATCGTGGAGATATTTTTGTGTGACACAATGCTGCACACCTTAAAGTGATGTTCATGACCTCAGCTGAGATTATGTCACCAGTGCCTCAAACAGATTTAGCTGAAAATGCTTACTGCATATCAAACTTTTTGCTGGTGCGTGTGCTGGAAAGGTATTGCAGATTATCCTCAGATGTATTTTCACAGAGGCAGAGTGGATTAGTGGCTGGCTTGAGAAAAAGAGCAAGCAGAGGTGAGGTAGGATTTTAAATATGCTTTTCCTCCTTGAAACGAGGATTGTTCAGCCAAGACTCTCAGGCACTGAGCCAAAGTATTTTGGACATTTTCACAAGGACAACGTATTGTGTGTGTGTGTGTATGTGTGTGTGTGTGTTTTTTCAATCAAGTTTCCTAACAGACGTCTCTTTTATTTTATCCTTGACCTTATCTTCTCCTCTGACTTATCACTGCTGTCCAAACTCATTTGACCTATTCCCTATCACTTCTTTTATGCAGCCAGAAGATGTGAATTTCTACCTCACCAAGGAGGCAGATCCCTGCATTTCCAGAGACCTGTCTTCAGTGGCCATACCACCCCCTGCTGGAGAGGAGGGATCAGAGCTAGAGCACCCAAGAGAGTTCCCCCTGGGGTTTGAGCCTCTTCGCTCCGCACAGCTGGCTGAGATGAGGGTGGAGAGCTCTCCAGTGGTCAAAGATCCTTTCTGCTCCCCTCTCCTGGCTCCTGATAGCATGCTGAGAGGACTGCCTCCTGTACATATAGTGGTAAGAGGAAGCAGCAGGCATAATAAGGCAGCAAATACAATCACAATCTCTATCTTTGGTATCATTTAACTTCAGTTTCAATTACAAAATGCAGTATTTTCTGATAATGATGCCAATTTGAAAATCATCTTGATGATAATTAAGAAAAGATCAGCTCATTGGTTAAATCTTGAAATAATGTTTGTTAACATGCTTTATAGTTCTCTTTAGCACATTTTAAGGTTGGTTTTCAAAGTAATGATGATAAAACAATAAAAATTATAAAAAACAGAATAAAGCAGAGTCATGCTGAATATCAGCCTTTCTGATGCCGTTCTGTGGACAAAACATTCGAGGGAAGGCTGCAGGTGATATTAGCTCAGCTTGTTTACATTAATTTTTCTCCATTGTTTACCATTCACAAAATTTTAATGGAAGCAATATTATCTGCAGAGACTTCCTCCTTTTCCAAACAAATGGCTCCTGTTGAGGAAATGACTAAAAACAAATCAGTTTCACGTTATCATATTTCGAGGATATGCAGAGAGGGTGAAAACTTGCAGAGTTTTCTCCAGTTTGTATAAAACATGGTAAAATCACATCTATGTCCTTAACTCAGAAGTATGGCAGCAGTCCTCTAGCTATGCTTATTGTTGCAGTCTCTACCCCCAGTGTCGATTAATGTAGCCAACGTGGAAAACAAGGGCAGGGTTCCTGTAGATTCATATTAAGTCTTCTACCAAATTTTTTTTTAAGTTAATATAGTAAAATGTCTTAAAGAGATGATTGAGATGGTTTTCTGTCTGAGACATGTTTAAAACAGTCTAGTTATCTTAATATATTTTTAGCAGCCTTTTGGGGGGATTAACTTGATGGTGTAACATTTCAGTTATGGCAGCTTTTATGACATCATATTTCTGCTTTAAGAGAGGAAAATGGGGGGAAGCCAAGTTAAGGCTTCGGGATAAAATGGTTTTGGGAGAAAATGTCTGTGGAAAACAATAATTCTACAGAAGTGACTAAGAAGCTGTCCAAATATAAAAGAAAATGAGAATGAAACTCAGTCGAAAGGAATCGAAAACCTGCATCTCTGGATTAGTCTGGTAGTACTTTCTATCAACAGTCAGACAGTTGACGGTTTAAGCCCATTTCTGGCTGTCACATGTTGATGTGTCCACAGCAAGACACTTAGCCCCAAGGTGTTCCCAGTGCTTCGTCAGTGGGTATGAAGGGGCGTGGTTTGTTTGCCAAAACTGAGGGATAACTTGTGAGTGAGTGTATGTGAGATTGAATGGGTGCAAGTGGGAAGATGTGACCTGCAGTGTAGAAGTGCTTTGAGTAGTTAGAAAAACAAACAAAAGCGCTTTATAAGCTCAAGTCTAATTACCATTTGTCCATGTCCAGTTAGAAAATAGAAACGCACCCAGCGTACCTAGTGCAAAAGTGGTATAAACTTATTCTTGTTTTGATCTTAAAAATGCAGTAAAGGTTTTGAATTTGATCTCTAGAAGTGTGAAGCTACCCTGCTGGAAGTCTAATAAACACTTTAAAAGTCGTAATTTCATCAGAGTAGTTTTTCTTCATGTCTTCATGCTGTACAGGGTTGAATACTTCTACAAACCCTAGTTCTAATATCAATAAGTGTGCAGCCAGCTACCCAGTAAAACTTTGTTTTTAAACCATTATGGATTAGAGATGTGCATAATTAGGTGCATGGCTAATGTAACTGTGAACTGGTACTGTGTTGCTGTTTGTAATGCATAAAACTCTTTCTTTCTCTGTTATTAGGTTGACTAAAAGTTGTTTTTAGATGGCGTTTTTAACATGGCAACTGCCACAGATAAGACTCTCGACGTTTGTATGAGGGCAAGGATTACCACCTTAGCTCCTTTGGCTGTTTCTGCCATTTCTGTGTCATTCTTTTGTCATCAACCCCTTCCTTCTGAGACCCTTCCTACTCCCATCAAACAAAACTATTGGATCACTGACTTATGATCAATGTGTAAGCAGCTAGTTTGAGAAGAATTTCTGGGGCAACCTGCTAGAAATTTTCAGGAAACATTTATGATTGCATGTGTGAAATGAGCTCTATGGAGTTCAGGAGCAGATTATAAATATAACCATTACAAATGATGGTATGAACAAGACAGGAGCAGAAATTTAGGGTTTGGGGGTACAGCTGGGTTTACTCAAATGTACTGTGGATTACTGTGCACTCATTGCTTAAATTTCTGTATGAGAGTGAGTCAGTGTGTGATGGGGGAGATGTTGAAGCCTGCTCTCATGTGAAAAGAGTGTTAATATGAAAATGAGGAAATTTGTGCTGGTTTTAAAGTGCCTAGAGTGAGTCAGCATGAATGTAAAGAAAGCTGGGACAAAAGAGACGTGGACGCTTGGCTTCCTTTTCTTCACCCTTTAATTGAGATTCTTGACATGTCTGAAGGGAATCCTAATTTGCTTCTCACTCCCCTCCCCTCTCTCAGGCTTGTGCTCTGGACCCCATGCTGGATGACTCAGTGATGTTTGCCAAGCGTTTGAGGAGCATAGACCAGCCTGTCACTCTGTGCGTGGTGGATGACCTCCCCCATGGCTTCCTCAGCCTATCCCAGCTCTCCAGGGAGACGCGGGAGGCCGCCAACGTCTGCGTGGGGAGAATTCGTGTCGTCTTCACCCAGAAGGACTCACCCCCGGAACCGCGCAAACACCGCAAGCTGGAACGGACCGATAGAGGCATGTCGGCTGCTATTGGGGACACAGATTCCCTTTTCGTTTGTCCCATTGAAAAAGTGGAGCCAAATGAAGAGAAAGGGGATAAAATCTCTGAGGGGGAGGGCCTTGTTGCTGTTGAAGTTCAGAACAACACTGATGTCGATGGCATTGGGCCTTAAAGAAGGTTAGATAAAAACAGAAGGACTGCTGTTCACCAGAGGAGAGGGTGGAAGTAAAAGTGAGATAAATTAAGGCAGTGCAATGCTAAAAAAAAAGGAAAGTGAAGGAGGAAGATGAAAGAGGGCGATCTTGGAGATTGCACAGTTATTTTGAGACAAAAAAACAAGAAGAGATGCAACCTCTCTGTTTTACATTTCTTGGCACTTGTCTGCTCCATCATTCACCGACGCAAATCCGGCAGACAAAATGAACACACCCACTGGAGACAGTGGTGTTTTCGAATCAGATGGTAATTTAGCAGCTATTTAGATCAAAGAGCAGTGCTCACCCACACATGCGACACAGATACTTTAACAGAGCCGCCGTTAGGCAGCGGAGGCTCGGACTCAAAAGCGGAACAGAGGAGTCTTGAGACGCGGCCTGAATGGGTGATTCATCCAGGCCACAGCAGTCATTTGAGATCCTAATCAGATAGCAGTAGGCACACTCTATGCTTCTGTACAGAGTCATCCCAAGAAAATGGCCTCTTGTCCTTAAGGGAGCATCTCTAAATCACACTAATAACTCCACATTGTGTTCTCTATTACACCAGTTTGGCAGTCAATACAGCTCACTTTGTGGAGAGTAAGTGTGTTGACTCTGCTAAATACAATTAGAGCAAAAACACAACAGACTAAAAGGATCCAAACTGGATGAATTGGCTTATTTGTTTCTTGTTATTGTGTTGCATTTTTAATCATCTGTACCCAAAACTATGCAGTAGTTTTACTTTTTTATTTATATCTCTTTTTGTATTATAATCCTAAATCATTACAGGGATATCTATGATTTGAATAATGTTTACTTCATGTTATCTTATGCTGTTTATTCTGTTTTTTTATGTTTTCATCATTTACCTCTGCTTCTTTGGCACAGCTGCTCAGATGTCCCTGAACTTTTCAAACTAAATCATGTCCTTCTCAGTACAGCTTACTGAAAAGATGCAGTAAATATAGAGAACAACACAGGGACACAGTGAGCTGACTGGATGCTGCCTGGTGCTTTTGCAGTGAAGACATTAACACTGCAAAGATTGCTTTTAGCGACAATGAGAGCTGTGAGGTTACACTGAGTTGTTTCAAAGACACTAAGGCCTTTGCATACTGAGCCTGTTTTTTGTAGCCAGATAGGAAATGTAAAGCACACAAACCTTGCACATTGAGACAGATGAAATTATTTTTTTATTTATTCAGATTTGGCAGTGCAAGATAAACAGGAACTGTTGAACAGTATGGATGATTTGTGGTCTTTCACATGACTAATATAACGTCACTTACAAAAGAGGGCAGCAGAAGTGTGGCTTTTTCATTACACTTGTACAAGTGTTAGCCAACAATCAGGTTTGAGGTGTATTTTAGAGCTATAGAAGTTACAAAAAGTTGCACAATTAACTGAATGTGAATGCTATTTACTCTAGCCTCATTTGTGTTGCTGCTTTAAGCCATAATATTTGCGCCCCTGTGATGTTTCACCTCCTACGTAAACAAGCAGAGACAGATTTGGAGGGCGAGTTAACCCTACATTTGCTCCATCTCAAGAAGTAGTTTCAGAGGTGTGATATTGGTGAGAGGGGAGCACACAGACCCAGCAGGGGGATAGTAGCGCTGTATGTGTGTGACTACCTTTGTGCCCTGTCACACTCTGCCCCCCCCCAAACGCTGTTACACCCTGGTAAGTGACACAAATATCACATCTTGGCAAAATTAATGTAAATGTCTGGAGGTATAATGATGGCGGAGCTTCAGTGCAGTGCTTTTGTGTAAATGAAAGTGAGCCACCTAATGGGCTCTCACAACCAAAGAATGGTCCTCTTACTCTGGCTTTTCTACATATGTCAGCCCTGTGATTGACTTGGGGCCAGTCCAGGATGCACCCCACATCTGGCACAATGACAGCTGGGTTATGGTCCAGCTCCCTGTGAACGCTGAAAGGGTTAGCAATCTAGATAAAGGATGAATAGAAATTAAGGTTATATGCAAAAGGTTGGATAGAAGAAGCACCTCTTGTCTTGTCAGTCTTTATGGCTTTATGTTGTTGTGAGTTCTAATTTTAACCTTCTCTTTTATATAGTGGAGGAAACCCACAGAAAGTGTACACTGCGATGTTAAAGTCAAGTTTTGTCTTTAAAAGATGCATATAAAGACAAAGATCAAGCCTTTAAAAAAAGAAAGACAGCTAAGAATGAAAATGTTCAGTAGGAGTTGGTGTGTAAACATAGGACATCATGAGATTATATTTCAGTTTCAGAAGAAAAAGCATACTCAGTGTGCAAAGGCTATGAACTGGCTGGAGAACTTTGCTCCATCTTTACAAACTTTTTCAGGCACAAACTCGACTTTCTTTTTGTTTTATCTTAATATTTATAAGACTGGAAAGACTTACTTCATGCCAACAAGTATAAAAGAGAGCAAGTGGCTGCAAAATGCTCAGCCCTCAGCTATCAATACTCATTTTAAACTCCACTGCACTGATTTCCTCTCAGGATGCCCTCGTTCCTCACCAGCACGTTATTTCTCACCACTTGTCTGCACAGCATGCCGTGTTTCAGAAGTACCACTTCTCTTCAGGCGGGGTATCTCCTGTCTGACAATCTGTTTCTACAAATCAGAGGCTTTTAGGCATTACTCCAGGATCATCTGAAGGAAAAAGATTTGTAGGAGTGTTGTGCAGATGCCACTGAACTTGTATTTTGTCCAACTGAAAGAAGCTGCTGGTCCAGATTTGTTTTGCTCTCCTTCATTTTATTCAGAGCCTGCTTTGTTTTTAATAAACCTAAGGACATTCCTCTGAGCAAGCTGCCTCTGAAGCACTTTCAAGTACACAATAATGTCCTTCGAAGGGTCAGTCCCTTTATCAGGCCCAACTAAATATAGACGCCAACAATGCTGGCACTGTCACCAGCCTGCCCTTGCCTGGTAACAGGGCTGGGGTTGCCAGGTCTGTAGAGAGAGATGCTGTGTGATGAATAGGATTTAGCTGAAGCTGCAAGTGCAAAATCCTCCCTACCCGTCGAAGAGCAGGATTTTTTTAAGCAGCAAAGTCATGCTACAGGATTAGACCATGCTCAGTCCTGTCAGCTCCGAGTACTTACCACAATATTTTTAGTCAGATTGATGGAGAGAACCAGGACTGTGAAGTAAAAAGAAAGTAATACAGTCATCCTCCTGGAGGTGCTGGGCTTAAGTTTGTACTTGCTTTACCAGCCGCTGTTTATGCTCACTCTGCACTTTTGTAGAAGTTGAATTTTCAGTCTGCAAGTTTGTTTTAGCTTGTTTATATATATATGTGTTAATGTTTTTCTATTTCTTGGTGCCTGCATGCGACTAAAGGAGAGTCTGTGTGTTTGCATATATGTCTCTGTGGTGTGTCAGAAACATGAGCTTGCACGACGTAGGTGCATCTTCTTTGTCTGAGTTGGATAGTCACATAAAGAGAGAATTAGCACTTTACACTTGACAGACTTTTTATGGCAGGGGTGTCCAAACTACAGCCTGTGATCCATTTTCAATTGGATCACAGCAAGCTGTACTGTTGCCGTTGTTTTAAGTTAATTTTAAGGTCCCATGTCTTGCAAAATTAATTTTCTTTGTTTTAAATGTTGTCAGAAGGAGCTTGGGGAGCAGAAGAACACGACCACGTTTACCAAACTCTCAGTTCACGGAGAAATGTGCTATGTCTCTTTAAAGAAAATGTTTTTACTTCCTGGGGTTTTATTTTGTAATAGCTATACAGCCTCCACCTATATATGTGTTTTCTGCTTTCACAGGCAGATGCCATTACTGTTCTGAGAGGCTGCTTTACAGCCCAAAACCCCTCCTCTCCCTCTTATCTGAACCTTTGGGCAGCCAATCAGCACAGAGCTCATGATCGTAGTTTCCCTGTCCCCGCCGATCAAAGTATTTCCAAAGGGGAGGGAAAAACAGCTGCATCTGATCCTCTATAGAGATTATTTTTTTTATGTTTTTATTTAACTTGAATTAAATCCTTGCCTAATAAGCACCCAAAACATGATGTTAACATTGAAACACTCAAGGACATGGAACCTTTAAGCAGCAGTGAAAACATCTTAGGTCACCTGTCCACCATGTTTACCCCTGCAGCACCTTCATTGTTGTTCAAGGGTGGATGTCACTGTTTTACAAGACATGCTGAACTAAGCAGAAGGTGTTGATAACAGAAAATTCATCATGAATGCAAATAATTTAATGCCTCCAACATTTAGGAAAAGTTCTCCTGTTGAACAAGTTATCAGTTCCCATCCGTGCACCTTGAGTGGCCAATCAGATTTCAAGGCTGTGGCGGCCACCTATTTGGTTTGTGGTTTGTGCCACAGCCCCCGTTTATTGTTGCCACTCCCCACTGGTAAGCTTGCTCCACTATTTGAGGACCACTGGGTTAGTTTCACTATTTTCAATAAATCAAGTAAAGTATGTCAAAGCCTTATATTTTTTTTCTTAATGTGACCTACAGTGAAAAAAAAGTTTGGACACCACTGTTTTATAGCAGTGCAACATGTTAAGTGGGTGGGGCTTAGCTGAAGGTGAAACAGTTCCCCCGACATGTTAGCCAGTGCTTGTTTTAGCTAGTTTTTGGCAGAAGTTAGTACATGTTTCTCTCTCTGAACGCATGAGGTCGGTCTTGTGGACTGAGAGTGTTACTTGAAAAAGTGATGAACAGGAGCAGACTCTCTAATCTTCAGCTTTGAACCTTTACCATTACCTGTCTACTTAAGCATCCATCAACAACAGAACTAGCTTTACACCCATGTGCTGCCTGCTACCTTGTGGTGGCAATTTGTATTTGCCTCTAGTTTTGCTATGTTTTGCCTCTAGCTTATGTCAAGACATCACTTGTGACGCTGGGTATCAAATAGTATGTACATCATTGAATAAGAGCAGTCACTACCTAAAGAGGAAATGGTTTATGGGCGCTAAACCTCCACTTTATGTCCTCTTCACTCATCGCCAGTGAAGCCCAGCAGGGTTGATTGGTCATAAGCACTTTTGTTGAAAAGAAATTTGTTTACTATTTGCAAAAGAGAGAAAAAAAATGACCCACTTGCTGTTTTTTGACCTCTGTGTGCCACTTACCCTTGATGACCGCTCATGCATCCGGCCAACCTGGGTGCAGGTGATGGACCAGAGAGCCCATCTGTTCTTCTGGAGAGATTTAATAGTCAGTGTTACATTAGAGTTTTTCATACTACTGGCATTACTGTGGTTCCACTGATGCTTATATGCTGCCTGCAACTTCAAGCTGGAAATGTTGCTTTAGTATTATTTCTGTTCAGTGTTGTTGCGGCATAGAGCCTCATTGTTGATGATCTACGGAACCAATTTAGATCCACAAAATGCCCTTGTGAGAACAAACTTGTTGTTTCAGTGTACTGCTGTTTTCTGTCTGTTTGGTCGTTTAATTATCAAGTTGTACAGCATACCTCCACAGTTTTTACTCTTCGAAAGCTTTCCTTATTGAGATTTTCTTTGCCCTAGGCTGATTTTTTCTAAATACGTGCAATGCTGCTACAAGTATGAGCTGGCTGCTAATATTATTTAGGTCTTAGGTAAAGCTATGCAGTTAAACACCAGCATCAGATATTTGCACACTTAATAAATGTGTTTTGTGATGTGTTTTACCCAACTCAAGGCTGTACTCAATCATTTCTGAACCTGGAGACGTTACTCTATCACATGCATCAATGCATTAGACTGACCTTGAACCACTCTTTAGAAATGTATCCCAACAAGAAATTCTCCGTTCATGCGTGAGTTGATATTCTATGTCTGTGGTCTAAATTTCTGTTACCACTCAAGTCTGCAGCCACATTTACTGTTCTTTCTGTTAAGTGTTTGCTTTTTAGAGATATCTTTTAAAAATGCAGGTGCTGTGAGCGTCACAGACTGTGTCCATATGCAAATTGCTCTGCACTGTAAAATGCATTTGTGATGTAGAATAAGCCTTTTGAAAACAAGCCATAGACTGGAATCACAGCATTTTTAAGTTTACTTTTTTAAGTCATTTTATTTGATTCAGAACACCATAAGTGCAAACCTGTGAATAAAAAAGAATGTATAAGGAACATTGTAGATATTCATACTTTAAAGATTTGTTTATCAAATTGATTGCATATTGATTAATTTGACTGTGTTTTCTTTGCAGGTGTCAAACTACAATGTTGTGTAGGCTGGTTTCTTTAATTGTTGATTTATATCTAAATAAAGATATTCTCCCATGAACCTGCCGCTGTGCTCGAGCTTGTGATTTAAATTTTGCTTTGCAGTGATCATACTAAAGGTCAATGGAAAGCACCAGAGATTCTAATTTGATGAAGCTGTCCTAGTATTCTTTGCGTATGCTGGATTTGATTTTTTAAAAATATGATTGCTCCACTGAAATACCAACATTAATCCAAAATCTTCTTTGAGTCGCAGCTCTGATAAAGTCAATAACAGGGCTGAACTTTTAAGTTCAGTGTGTCAGATCACATCTTAAATTAATATACAAGTTGCAGCATTATATGAAATTTAATTAGTTTTTTTTTTATTTTTCAGCCCAGAAATTAGAACATTATAGCATTAGGAGCCTTTGTGGCAATTGTGTTTCTGTAGATGCAACCAAATGCATAAACGTTGTCACATTTTTGATCCATACACTCTACAGTTCTTGTTATTTGTTTCAAAATTATGATCAAACGTTTCTAAAAAAGAGCTAAGATATAATTGCTGTTGGTTCACAGAACAACATGTGCTGAGTGCACATTTAAGCAGGATCCAGAACCATTTCAGCAGTTTAATTAATCTGCAGATGATGTGGATAATTTATTTGTATACCAACAATTAAAGAAAATTAGATATTACAGGTCTCATGAAAAAAAGTGCTTATAAAAAGAATTGAGGTCAAATTGATTTCTAAATTATGTGTTACAAACGCACATCATCAAAATATTTACTTCAGATGTTTTAGTTTCTCAGTCTAGGTAAATCCAAGGATAATCAAAGAAACTGAGATTAATCATTGTACTGTGTTGGAAATAATGCAGATGTTATCAATAAACATGAATAGCACGAGAAGAAATCACCATTTTTCACTCAATTCAGGTAATTCTTGTTTCCTCATCATGCTAAATTTGACAACAAATGTTGGTCTGTAAGTGGAGGAAACAACACTATGGCTACGTATTAATTCCCTTTAATTTTATCAATCCATTCCTCGCTTCCATTTTTCCTTGTGTACTAGTCTCTCCATCAGAGATGCATGGAGAGATGCTTTGACATGAATGAATTGTCCGTTTTTAATTAATTTTTGTGTATATTTCTGCATCGAAGCACTGTCTGCACATTCATGGGCCATTATTATCATTATTGTCTTTAACACCATTTCAATCACAGAAGATGACCTTTCCTTTACAGCTGTATTTTCATTAAGACAAGACAGGTGGCATGTTAAAAATGTTGATATTTTCACAGAAATTCTGCAGCTATGCAGTCAATGAAAGCCCTCCTGTAGATTTGTTCCACTGTCCAGTGATAGAATTATTTTGAGCAGAGGGCCAGGCATCATCTGTCTGTGTATTACTTTATTAGAAGTGTGTGACCTCTAATAAGAACATGAATGCAATAAGCGATGGCATTTTTAATGAGAGGACGAGATGCACTCACAAAGCACAACTGAAATTAGAAGCAACCGCTCCCCGAACCTCACTTTTTCCCAACATGAACACAAACACACACAGATAGATAGATGGAGAGGATCTGATAGATGGACAGATTAATTTATGGAAGGATCGATTTATTGATAGATGATAGATAAATGGGTCGATACATGGAGAGATTGGCACATATAGACAGACTGTTGATTCCTGAAATGTAAGTCTCGGCTGTTCCATTTATACATGAGATGTATGATTATTTGTATGATATGAATATAGTCAACAGTAGAAAAAAAGATTATTATTGGCAGATATTTATAACTGTTACTTCAGCCTACATACTAGCCGTATACCGTGTGTTTCATATTTTGGCTCAATTATATACAAAATGTATGGATATACAATAATGCCCCCCCTTAAAACTTCTAGATGAATCCAAAATCATCCATCACAAATTCACAAATCTACCCACATGGCAAAGGCATGAAATAATACAGAATAAAGCTAATAATGAGGCAAGATGGCAGTTGGCATTGTTTAAAAAAACGCTAAAAAATAAAATAAAATACAGCATTAGAAGTAAAGGCAAACATCATTGCAGGGGTAAATATGTGTGTGTGTGTGTGTGTTTCTTTACTTACATTACATACTTACATAAATTAAGTGAGTCCCTCAAGTAAGTCGATAAGTGTTTAAATAATGCATATTTTTCAAGCAATACTGCTGTATTAATACCACCAGAGTATTTGGATGTAAAACAGAAGCTGTGTAGCATATAGCATTAGCTGATTTAAGAAGATTGATTTATCAGTGTTGCGTAGGTATGCATATTTTATGTTCTCTCTCTATATATATTTTTCATTATTTGTTGAACTATTTGATGGTTATTTTATTGAAGTTATATGTGACATTAAAACAAAGGGTTTCAGGAGTACATTCCTCTACTGTAGTCAGCAACTTTACATGGATCTATATTTTATTGACTTAAACAGTAAGTAAAGCAAATGAAGAAAAACAAAACAAAAAAGTAGACCTGTAAATACGCAGTTTTCTTATGACCGTAGTCCTTACCATCTCCATAAGGCCTGCCTCTATAAGATAAGAAGATATTCCTTTATTAGTCCCACAGGGGGAAATTCCAATAATATATAAGAAAAATATTATCAGTTTGTCAAGAAAATAACTAGCTAAATAGGCTAATTGATAAACAGTTCGATTTGCTATCATGGACATTCGGAAGTTTATAAAATGATTGATATCAGTTTAAAAAGTATCCAGAAGAAATACTATTGGTATTGTATCAGTTTATCGAACATTTTTGAATCGCTCAACTCTGTATGCCTGGCTGAGCTCCTGACAGGTTTTGTAAATTGGCCCCTGATAGGTTCTAGCATGGCTATACAGCTAAAAGTTAAATTCTACCTGCCATTATGAGACATATTTGTGTGTTTGCATTACCTGAGGGGGGCACAAGGGGGTGCCAATGTGCCACTGAGCATCTTTGTCTATGTGCTGACTATTTATTTGTTGTCTCTGACATGCCCCTGTCTGTTATTTGTAAATGTAGGCAAGACATGATTTAGTAGATATTAACCCTTGTGAATTCCTCTAATTAACAACCTCTGAGGACCCTAGTCATTTGTACTGCCATAAAATCACCATACACCAATTTTTTTCCTGCTTTTTTTCTGCATCGGTCTCTCAAACCACTTCAGCTCTGCTCAAAGCTACCAGTTATTTAATGACTTTCAGGATTTAACCCCTTAAATGCCAGTTTGAATACCTGTTACCACTTGCTTTATTTAAAAACAACAAAAACAAGATTTTTTTTAGATAATTAATGGCAGCAATTATTGCTGTAGATTAGAGTCTTGGATGTGTCAAAAAGTGGAAACAACATTGGTTTTATGAAATAAGTATTTTTTTGTGGTGTCAAATTTTAAATTTTTTTAATTAATTGCATTTGATTTAATAAGCCCACCACCACCATCAATGCAACATAACAAATGCTCATACCATTTTTAAAAGCTGGCTTTCATGTTTAATGTGGCATAGTGGCACAGCAGGTAGTGTAAGCGCAGGGCCACCCCTGGCCAAATTGGTGCCCGAAGCAGAATTTTATTTTGAGCAGGGAAATAGAATCTCCAGTCCATATCTAGGTTTATTCTAGTGGGTATACTCTGACATACTCTGATGGATGTTTGTCCGCTTAGGGCCTCTATACACTGAAGACATGTTTGCCACAGTTTTACCTGATTTATGCACCGTCCACTGCAAGGGGGTAACCGTGGTATAGATATTTGGGGAGTTCAAATGTGAGCCCTTCCCCGGATATTATTTTTTCAGTGCATTTCCCACAATTCACAATTTTCATATATTGGTTTGCTCATCTAGAACATAGTTTTGAGGAATACATTTGAATTCACATTTAAAGAACATTCTGCAATTTCTCTGACATGTATCACCAACTGGTCGATTATCAACCACTCCTTTTTCAACAGAGATGAATGTATTTGTAGTTAACTAGACATTAAAAAATCGGGGTGGTAGGGAAATTTAATCTCCACTCCACATCTGTACAGAAGTATCCTCTCTTCTGTCTCATGATTGCAGGCTAGCAGCTGGGGTGTTTATGCCACAAATTTTTTCTTTTTTATTTCAACAACATGCATGCATACCCACCTTCCAGTGGTGTAGTCTGGTTTATTCTAGTGGGTATACTCTGACATACTCTGATGGATGTTTGTCCTCTTAGGGCCTCCATACACTGAAGACATATTTGCCACATTTTCATCTGATTTATACACTGTCCACTGGAAACAGCTCTGAGACCCACTTATGGGCCTCCACCCACAGGTTGAGAACCACTGCACTAGTAGATTATTTGGAGCCTGATCCTTCAAAGATTGTTTTTATATCATGGACAATACGTGATGCAGGAAACCTCAGGTTGAATTTATCATTTACAAAACAGTGAGTGAGTGAAAACAGTGTCTCAGAGCTGGACTGATGAAGAATGTTGAGTTTTGAATCATCAAAGGTTGACTCGTCTTTTTTAAGTCTTTGTGTTACTTAAACCGTGCACATGAGCTATTAAGACACCGTTTGAATTATAAAATCACACAAAGTGACTGATGATCCCTCACTGTCCTCTGCGCATCTATCTGCGTCATTATGCTCACCGGCAGATGGAGGAGCGCGCGCGCACACAGACGCTGTGCAATTTAGGCAGATATGTAGATCAAAATGTTCACATGTGCGTTGGCTGCACTGCAAAATGACATAACTGACAGACAACAATGGTAACAGCCACACTTGGAAAATATCAGGCCTGTAGTCCACAGAGCGGATCATGGCTACATCAGACAGCAGAGAATACGTCCCCTTGCGCAAAATGGGGCCCCCCATGGATCACGGGGCCCCACACACAGCGCTTGTTTTGCGTTTAGGGAGGGGCGGCACTGTGTAAGTGGCTCACAGCAAGAAAGTTTCTGGTTTGAGCCTTGTGTCCGTGTGGAGTTTGCATTTTCTCCCTGTGCATGCTTGGGTTCTCTCCCCAAGAAACCTGACTTCCTCCCACAGAGCAAAAAAACTCATTAGGTTAATTTGAGACCTTAAGTGTGGGTGAGTGTGTGAATGGTCGTCTTTTCCTCTACATGGCCTTACAATCTGCTGCTTCTCGCCCAGAGTAAGCTGGAATAGCCAACACCGAAATGGATAAGTGGTATAGATGATGAATAATGGCTTTCATTTTGCAGCAGGCAACAATGGAAAAAAAACTAAATACTTTTGCTATGGTAAGTATTTAGGTCAAACTTGACGGTAAATATGCCGCATTTTGGTTGGACTGTGTCTTTACCTTCTCCTTGTGGGCCCCTCCATGACTCTGCCCTGGAGTATTTCACCTTCATTTATCCCTTACGGTCAGCCTCATTAAAGGGTACATATCATGCTGTTTTCCTTGTCATTATGCCAATCTGGGATGCATTTGGAGTACTTCTGTATGATTTGCAGGTCATAAAGCTCCTTCTTCGCCTCAAAATCGCCTCTCTCTAGCCGCTTTTCAGGCTCTCCCTCAAAACGCTCTGATTCAGACGGAGTACACGTGAGAACCAAGACCACATGTGCTCTGTCCTCTGATTGGCCTCTGAGGCTGAGCGGAGGCGTGACATATGGAAGTGCATTGTTAACTAGCCCCGGCTGTCCGCGGATCGTAGTATAGACTTTGCAGTTAACATTAAACTTTTGTTTGGCCTTTATTACATGATTAAAATGGCTACTTATGAGATTTGCCGAACGATCATGCACATCTCCATGAATACAAACACAGCTGACGTTAACGCTAACTAGCTTAGCATTGGCTCGACATTACATCATGGCTTTATTTACATTACTTCCTCTGATTACATTGCTTACCGCTTGTGGTTCCGGGTCTCTGTGGACAGTCTTTATGTAGGGAACTGCTCCTTGTATGAGCAGCAGTTGAGATGCAAATCCTGCATCAAACTGCCCTTTGTTAACAAAGGAATCGGGTAAAATCATGAGCACAAAGAAACAGCTGAGACAGCGCCTGATCCGAGGAAACAAAGGCTGCCCACTGTTTTCTGGTGTCTTCATTCTTTGGAAGTGAAAATAGTTGTGATTTTGATCCACAACCAAAAAAACACAGATGAAGACCCTTCCCAGACATGTCTTCTCTCAAGTATATAGCTCAGGGAAAAAACAGAAAACAAACACTAAAACTACTACTGAAACTGCTGGTCCTGCAGAGAATATCAAGGGCTGAGCTTGGTGGGCGTGTCTTAGCTGCAGCTTGGTGCTTCAGGTATTACCAGGGAGGAGCTGCAGGGAGGAGCTGCTTTCTCAGGCTCATCCAGTGAGAAGAGACTGAAAATACCTGACGTCAGGTTGCGGGAAATCTCGCGAAGATCTCGCTATGAGACGTTTTCAGGGGCGGAAATCTCGCTCCCGGATATCGGGGACAGGAGCAGATCTCATGTTGTGGGATTTTCTGGAGGTGTAGAGTCGGCAATTCAATAAACAACATTTTTTGAAAGTATTAAATCTCGTTTCTGCATGATAAGACCCCTTTAATATAGCCTTTGTATCCATTCAGCTTTAAGTGCAAGAGGGGGCCACACAACAACCTGCGTCCACGCGCCCGGTCTCCTCTTTCATCGTGAACGAGCTTTTTTCCTCCGCGCGCTCCCGCTCAGAGACCAGCTTCAGAGGAGCAGCGCGAGCAGAAGAGAGGCAGCAGGGGACAGAGAAAGATGGAGGTGAGGGTCGGGGAGAGACTTCTGTGCCTGGCCGTGCTGTTCAGCGTCTTTTGCGTGGATTCAGTCCTCGGGAAATACGTGAAGGGCATCGTGAACACGAAAGAGGTGAGCGCTACCGTTTTGTTCACCTTTTTTACACAGTTACCACTTGCGTCATGACACCGAGCTGGAGCGGGAAACGGACTCGACTGCGTACCAGGTGTCTCTGGTGGACTGTAGCCTAGCCTGGGTTTGATTTCAGCGTCAAGTTGCTTTCGGGTGTATTCAGCAGACACGCTCAGCTTTGCCCTGTTTTGCTGTTTCGCGCCATTAGACTGCGTCTTATCTGTGGCGTCTATTTCACCCTCATTATGACAGTCAGTGGCATCACTGTAGCCCCAATGAGAGGCACCCCACCAGTCCTCAGCCACCAATCCAGCCTCCAGCAGGGTTTACAGCCAGCTGTCTCCATACGAGCATGCATGCTGCTGTTAAATGTCAGGTATTAGCAGCTGCACTAGTGTCTATGATTAGTGGAGCTGTTACAGGTGTGCGTCATATGGTTCCTGGGGCGCAACGCTGCTGGATTTGAGGGCTCTCAGTGTCCAGCCTGGTCAGGGTTTCTGGGTCTGTTTGCACTCGCAGCAGGATCCACATCAGAGCTTACCAGCCTGACAGTATCTGCTTTGAGTTGAGGTCTCGGCTGTGTGCAGCTGGACAGCAGATACTGTAGCTCTTTGTAATGCAGGAGGCTACCACCTGCTGTTCCTCTGCTCGGGTCTGTATTCTCTCGAGTTTGTGCATCAAGTTTGAAACACAGGAGTTAGTGCAGCTGCTGTCCACCATTTGGCTAATTTTACTGGGGTAGGGGAATAAATCAAGCTTTTAGGAGGGACTAATAGTTTTCTGATGAAATATAAGGTAAGACAAATCTTTGGAGCAGTGGTCCAGCCCAGGGGGAGGCGTAAAGGAGGGGAAAATTAAGATAGAAAATATTGTATTATCAGTATTTTTGACATGTCAATTTATTAACTTTTGGCTCTAGGTATATAACGATCTCTTTAAAAATATCACGCTTCCTTTTTTGATTGCAAAAGTAATATTCTGGCATAATTTGCATGGGTTAACTCCCATAAAATAACAATTATATATAGTGGTTAACCATTTTATGAGACCACCATTCAATGTAAGATTAATGCTGAGCTGCCCTGAATTAAAAGTATTGGTAGTAACCAAAATCGTTTTTCATGTTTCTGTAACGGTTAATACAAGGAATGGGAATTGATTATATCGTATTAATACTAATGCCATTACTGATTCTTTGTCGATTCCTATGGAATTTTTGTGTGGGAAAAATAGTTGTGTGTAGGTTTTCAGTGGATACTACATCAGATACATTACACTCCTGATATTTAATATGCTACAGTGCTACATAATGTCTCTGCAAGTGGTTGGTTTTTCCACCTTTTATTCATGAATTTTGTGCCAAACTAATTTAAAATCACAATTTTGACAGCTCCTATTTCCTGTCTTTGTAATTTATTTTTACTGACTGCCCTTGTAGAGAGTATGGTGTCCACCATTGCAAGGCATGTAGAACAAAGGTAAAAACATGAACATGGTTTAAAAACATGAAAATAAAGTTAGCGAAGCACATTATTACGTCTTGGTTAAGATGTAAAGTTATAGTTATTTACTTGCATCTTTAAACAGAAAAAAATAGTTTTTTTGGTTGAATGTTATGCTTGATTAATTTCTGACTCCTCAGAGAAGCCCATGAGCCGGCTCAAACTTGAGTATTAAGAGGTGAAATTCTGCTCTTGTTGTACCACATAGCATGGTAAAACATTTAGTCTTTAGAGTGAGCAAAGCAAGAAACCTCGACAAACTGCACAAGCTTTGAATCTTTTACAGGGTCGAAAGACCAGTGATTCCTGAGGGCTGATGAAGCTGTGTTCACACCGAATGCGACTTTGTGACTGAAATGGTGTCGCCCACTGAAGTCGCGTTGCGTGTCCATAAATACCTCATTTTGGTCACCGTTGTCGTCGCTCAGTGACGTCACGCCTACTCGAGTTTCACCGCGATCATATCATATCATGTAATAGGATGTATTAGCTGACATTATTACAACTGTATCCTTTTCACTCACCTACCAACCACAAAACACTGCAGCTGATGGCCCTGCAGCAGCATCTGCTGTGAGTTCTCTGCGATCCGTCTAGGTGGATTGTCACTCTGTGAACCGGAAGAAAAACAGTCTGTCACGGGTACCGTAACACACCCACACAACACTGATTGGCTGTTGCTGCACAGCCAGACGCGACCTCGCCTGGAGACTTCAAACTTTTCAACTTTGGCGACTAAGCGACGAGCGACGAGGTTGCCCAGGATGTGTTAAATGCTTAACATGGTCCAAATGCCCAAAAGTTCTGTGTATTACATAATTTAAGTCACTATTTATTCTATAGCTACAGCTGGAGAGTGTTTTTTTTCTGTGACATTTGTCTTTAAACAGAATAACTTGGCTGTGATGATTATATATGATCAATTCAAATATATGTTTCATCAGATTCATTTATCAATTTGCTTTACAGATGCTTGTTTTGAGAAACTGTGCTGTGTTGGGGTTAGGGCCCAGTCTGATATCTTTCACTGGGGCCCAAAATGTCTGGAGGCACCTTGGTCCAGCTCAGTAGAGCCCCCCACCACCTCCCTAATGAGAGCTGCACCCTGAATTTCAGATACATTTTAGCCACTCAGAATTCTTCAACCCTCCTGCCCCATTGAAAAAGTCATACTCAGGACATTGCATCTTAAAAGTGGATAAACAAACAGAAAAGTGCCATAAAATCAGTAATATTGATACTAACAGAAACTTTCTTTTCATCAAATATTTCCACCAAATCCAGTCCCCTTTCTGTGTATGAAAAATGGGAAAACTCAGGAGTTTAACCCTTCTCATGCCAGATTGTGTATTTTAAATCATTGACATTCTTATGAGAAAAGCAGTCACACAAAAGACAATTAATTATCCAAGAATAAAATGCTAAAACAGAAATCCTTTTGTAATAAATTAAGCCTGAGACTACTTTTGGTGTATTGTTGTGCCTTTTTAGTTAAGAGGAAAAGACAAGTTGCACTTAGCCCATTGTGTCCCAAGAGTTGGCTTTTGGATAACTGCCAAACAATTTATGCCTTAGTGGTATTTTCTACTTAATCTGCAGAACATATGCAATCTTGTTCACAATTAAAAAAAGATTAACAGAAAACCCATTGTATACCTGTTTTTGTACTTGATGCCCCTGATATTCACATTGAAAATGATCAAAACCAGCATCATAATGATGATGATAATTTACTGTGGAATCATCATTTGATATATTCTGTATCTTACTTAGAAGCATTTATATTAAACTAAATGAATAATATTGATGCCCGTTTGTTATAATGGCAGCAAAAGAAGTTTTTAAATTTTAAAAATGGCCTGCACTTCAGCTAAGGTAATTTTCACACCTAGATCATTTTGGACAGTTATATGAACACAGCGATTGACCCTTGTTTTGGTACAAACAATCACGGCAAGCTTGCATGAAAAAGGTGGTCTCGACTCGCTTCCAATCAAACCCTGGAGCAGTCTGTTTGGATTGAGGATGCTATTAACAAAGAGAGGGTGGAATGTAGTGAGTCTATTTAAGGAGAATTAACCTTCTCGCAAGCAAAGTTGAAAATGCAGCTACATGTCGTGTTGATTTGTTGTGCGATCAGAGAGAGTTCTGAAGAAGACAGTTTTGTGGTTCAGGATTTATAATTGGACCTGACACCTCACTGATGGTATTAACACAGAGAACCAGAACTCAGTCAGCTTTTGGAAGGCCAGAAACATGACTGTGGTTTGCTGGTTAGTGTTTACATCTATTACAAGCATCTTTTCTGTCCTGGTACATTTTTGCTAGTCGGGCATTAGTAAGGTGTACTCTATGAAATATTTACTTTGTAAAAGACCATGCCGTGCACACATAGAGGAAGTGTGAACATTATGCGGTATTTGTTCCCACTGGTCATCAGACAGAGGGGTCCCTAGGTCCTGGGTCCAGATGCCCCCAATGGAATCTGGCCGGTCAGGGATAGATCATGTACACAGTCATATTTTTGGTATAAGCCCTTTCTGCTCACCCTTAAGAGTTAGGATTGGATTCATCAGCGACTCCAGAGGGCGGTTGGGGAAATGGGGAAAAACATTTAACCAAATGTATGATTTGGAAAAAACATAACAAGTGTATACGGGGGAGGTTAAACTTACACGATAAGTCTGTAGAGAAGGAAAAAGTACTGATGGAGTAAAGATCATTAATGGTGTGTAAACCTTTATCTGCCCAAATCTGAAATGCAGGGTCTGAGCAAGAGGGAGCAAAGAAATAATTTCTGTTTGGAAAAAGGCCAGATGTTGTGTAACCTGACATGCCAGATGGACAGTTCCATATATCCACCACGGAAATATTTCACTAATCCATCTGGGAAAGAGCCGTTTGAAATTTTTTTCAGGGGCAGAACCTTCAAAAACAACAGCAGCTTCTAATGGATGATTGTTCGGCTCATCACACTCATCACAGACCATTCATATCAAGCAACGCTGCTACGTACAACGTAGCATTCGTTAGCCGCTACGGCCAACAACAGTTAGCCGTTAGCTTAAACTACCTTGGACTATTGTCTTACGTTAAATTATACCACACAGATGTATCATTTAACACTTACATGTGACATGAACCTCGTCAAAGACAGTCCCTACCATGTAAACTTCTGAGGAGAGCATATTTCGCCGAGTATCACTGAGTAACCATGACGACCATAGACTAACCCAGCATGTCCGTGGAGGATTTCCGTGTTCTCTCCCAGTTTCCCAGCAATGATCCCCGGTCAGGAGAAGAGCAAAAACATGACTTCTCGTAAGACAAGCTTCAGGTGACATTCTTTGCTCCTCTTTCAAAGCATAAATTGAGTCCATTTCTGATTAAAAAAAAAAAAACACCCTAGTTATTGAGACCGCTTCAGAAGCTGCCATTGTTTTCAAACATGCAATCACTTCCTGTTGTCATCACGTCCGCAGCTCCCACCTCTCTTCTCTGATCAGGCGTTAAGCATTCAGCCGAGTGAAGTCATTGGACAATGGAGGTTGGCAAGACGGATATGCAGGGTTTCAGAATCAGGCAGGTCCATCTGCTCTGCAAGGCTAGATGTTTTGTGCAGTCCAAACACTTTCCTGAACTGAATCCAAATCTTTAACAAATTAATAGCTATTGGATTGGATTAGCTGTAATAGGTTATTCGGGAGCATACTACTGACCATAGAGAGCACTCAGTGGAAGAGGTTTGAGTTTAGACCACAGTGGTTCTTGGCCCACCATCCACCTATGTTCCAAAGAAGAGGCTTGCTTATGTTGCAAGCCCAGTAGTAATGGCGAAAACAAGGGAGCGACAGCCCTCCCCAGGGTTTAGAGCGGGAAAGGACTGAATAACTGATTCAAGGCAGTTCATTTTGCCAAATAAAAGAACTCCTTAGTTGATCTAGCTTGAAAAAAAAAAGGATTTGCTAATAAAAATTGTAATGTGCTGGAATAGGTAAAGGAATTGTGGCAATATTGTCATTTTGACTAGACTGACATGGCCAATCAAGGAAAGCGGTAGAGTGGACCACAGTGCATGATTTCTGATTTACAACGATCTAACAGAGAATTGACATTTTTTGCAAAGAGCTTGGAAGGTGGTCCAGTCGCCACAATACCAAGATACTTCAGTCCACTTGTGACTTTCCCTAAAGGAATCAAGGGTGAGGGCCTCCCCAGAGGAGTTGACTGGAATATAGTCACTATTTTCAAGATTATGCTTATAACCACAGTACCTTCCAAATTACAAATTTCTCTAAGATGTAAGAGGTTGTCAGCATAAAGAGAGGGTTATGAAGTGACCCAAAGCGTGTGATGCCCTGATGTCTAGGCTCCCCTCTCAGCCAGGTAGCCTGGGGCTCGACAGCCAGAGCAAACAGCAGGGGAGATGGGGACAGCCTTGACGAGTGCCATGAAATAAGGAAAACTGTCCAGACTTGACACCATGTACACTGAAGCAACAGGAGAAGCAGAAGGAGCGTAATCCAGGCCAAGAAGCCAGGGCTGAGGCCGAACCTATCTAAAATATAAAACACATTCTTCTACCCAATCAAATGCTTTTTCAGCATCTAAGGACAGTATAATTTCAGCGAGATCAGTCGAGGGAGAAAAAAGAATGTTAAGCAGCCTTCTGGTATTGGAAAAAGAGTGCCTGTCTGAGATAAATCTGGTCTGGTCTGGGTTTTTCAAACTTAGTGTGACTTTTTGGAGATAGACAGTTTGTATCCTAGGAAGTATCTTGAAATCGAAATTCAAGGGAGAGAGATCAGCAGTAGTTACTGCAAAACAATGGACCTTTTGTCCTTTGAGTAACAGAGTAATAGAAGATTTCCATAGACTGGGAGGCAACTGCCTTTTTGCCAGGGTGTCCTTAAATACTCTGACCAGGACAGGGGCAAGAAATGTAGAGTATGCTTTATAGAACTCTGTGGTGTAGCCGTCAGACCCAGATGACTTTTAACACTGTAAAGATTTTATTGCATTTAGTACCTCTACAGTCGGTACTTGTGCACCCATATCTGTCAAGATTGACTCCTAAACTTCAGAGTAGACAAGCAGGTCAGGGGGGGTTGGGGCCATCACAGGTGGTTGGATAAGTCTCGGAGGAGTATAGTGCAGAATAATAAGTCGAGAATGCTTTGTTTATTTCCTCTGGATCTGTTGAATTGTCACTAGAAGTTAGTTTGATCCTAGGAATAAGTCTGGAAGCACTCATTGGTCGTGCTTGGTATGCAAGCAGTTTGCCTGATTTGTCTCCTTGTTCAAAAAAATGCTGTTAAGTGTGCAGAAGCTGTTGTTCCAGCTGACCAGAGGACAACAAATCGATTGAAGTTGAAGTCACTTATTCTATAATGTTTCTGAGGGATCAATAGAGCACTGGGCATCCAACCCCAAAATCTTGTCTCATGGACTTTTTAGTTTAGGAAAGTTCTGTTTTCTTAAAGGAGGTTACAAACTAAATGATTTGCCCCACGCCTTCAAGGCTTTTCAGAGTATGTCTTTACCAGCGTTAGGTGTGTCATTTATTTCAAAGAAAAACTGAATTTGTGTGGTTAGAAAACCTTCAAATTTGGATTCAGACAGACACTTTTTGTCTTAGTTATACAAAAATTAATAACATTTGCACATTTTGAAGCTGTCAGTGATCAGAAAATCTTTCCACAATGGTAAAATCACCACTGATTTATACATTTGGAAAAGATAGTGGGACCGGCATGGAGTGAGGGACTCCTCGCCTGGTCTAGCAGCTATGATGCTAGTCCTAAACAAACATTGACACAGAAAGGACCATGCTAACTTGTTTGCATCACAGTGGCCTGATGTTGATATTCATTCGGCTTGACTTCGGGCAGGCGCCACTTGGTTATGTTTAAATAAAGTTACGTTTTGAAACCTGTTCTTCTGTTGAACTAGTTTCAGAGCTTCACAAACTACCTCTTGACTGAGATTATTTTGGTAATTTGTTTGCATGTCAAATTTCTTAGTCCTGATCAGGATTTCTTCTTTAGTTCATAGCTCAGGAATAGAGTAGAGTAAGATTTTTTAGGGTCCTCGCCCTAGAAAGGACTCCTCTAGCTAGAACTAGACCCCTCTAATCCTTGAGGTCCTTGAGGGGACTGGACAAGGACCCTGTTGTTCTTGTTGCGTTTCTGGCTTGGAGTGCCTCACTCATTTCCGGTCCTACTATCTTTTCCAAATGTAATAAATCAGTGGTGGTTTTACCATTGTGGAGAGATTTTTTTGAGCTCTGACAGATTCAAAATATGCAAATGTTAATAGTTTTTGTGTAACTGAGACAGTGTGTCTATGACGTCACTATTTATTTCCATGCTATGAAACAGATATACACATTATTGAATTTATTACCTATTTTCAGATTAATGTAATAATTCTGATATTGTGATAACCATTTGTTATTTCTTAACAAATGAAAAAAAAGATATTGTGTTTCTTCATCTGGCTAAAAAATGATGAAGTAAAATATTTGTCAACATCGACCTGCCCTAAGTTCAACAACACAGGACACTATGCAGACAGAGTAGCCTCTATAGTACCTCTGCCAAATGAGAATTAATTCAAACTCTTCCTGCTCATTGTGAACATCATGATAATTCTGTTGAATTTTCTGCAGAAGATGTGCAGAGGGAGCCAAAGTGCTTATCTTTGAGAAACAACAGAAGACACATTTGACCTTTCAGTCTGTGAGGGCAGCCAAGCTTGGGGATCCTTCCTGGGGTTTAAGAACATTATTGTTAAGCACACAGGAACGTACACAGCTAAAGATTCACTTTACAACAGGCAGGAGGCAGACATTTTTTCCTAAGCCGACCAGACCACCTTTGTATAAGAATTTCCTGAAGGCATTAATGTTGAAATTGTTTTTTGTCCTGTGCTGAATCATTTCATCACTGACAGCAGAGCACAGGATCCGTCACTTCTGCATCCACTGCTGACTTTTGATAATGCAGGTTTAAAGTTAAGGAGCTATAGTTAATTCTATGAAAAATGGCAAACAAGGCTTTGCTCACACTCTTCTACTGAGGGAAAATGTTCATCTATGACAAAGTCATGCTGATGAAGTCTTGTATGGTTTGTTTATTTATTTATACAGTGCCAGGACATCATTTCTGTCTGAGCCTCCTCAATTGAGTTAAAGCTGTTTCCCTTTCTTATCCAGTATTCTGTAGCTTCTTTTTTTAAGCAGTCACGATATTAAGGCAGCTTATGCGCAAGCTCCAACAAGCATGCAACCTGCCACACAACGTGTAGACCTACACTTAGCAGCTCTTACTGTGAAAAAAGCAACCTATGAATGTGTCCACCATTTTACAAAACACCATGATTTCAGCTATGCTCAAGAAAATCATGCCATTAGGAGTTATAACAAACTCATCATGTGTCAAATTTGAATTAAATTCTTTCAAAAACAGTTTTTGAATAATATTTATATTTAGTTCAAACAATGTGATAATATTGCAACACAAGTAAGGGGGACAGTCAACTACATCTTTTAAGTGGCTCCAGAGAAGGAGATCGTTGGGCTGATGATATGCCAAATGTTGTCAGAGTTGCTTTGGAGCAAAAAGTACAGAAAATATTCACATTTCTCTCTTCAAATCGTTAAAGTAACACCTTACTCGTATATCAGCATACATGCCCTTGTCCTCCAGAGTCAAGTCTATGAGTCAGCAGGCCGTTTGAGCTAACAGGTTTTGATTCCCTCTCCACCCTGCTGACTTGTTTTGCTCTGTTTCTCTGAACTCTGACTGCATTAAGCTTAAGAATCTGTCATGAATGGAGAGCCTGAATTCCCCAGTTTAAATCCTCATCAGGATGACGACGTGGATCTGAATGGATAAATTGAACCAGAGGCACTCATCCATCCATCACTGCCGTGGAGATGCCCTTGAACGCAGCGCTGAATTTGCACCTGCTCCAGTGGAGCTGCTCTGTGGCCTGCTGTAGGTTCAACTGGGCAGCTTCCAAGTTTGTGGGTTTGTGTGTGTGAGAGAGGGAGAGACTCTTCTTAACCAGAGTGTGATCTAATTTTGCGTCCCCTGCAGTAAATAAGTGTAGTTTAAATGATCAGGTTTTGTTTCTCAACCAAAAAAAAAATGAAAATAATCAGCAATATCAATGCCTCAAAGGCTGCAATTTAACATTTTCAAGATCAATGAATCTGATAATCTTAGTTTTCTAAAACATATCTGTCCTTTATGACAAAGTGTAAACGCATGATTGCGATGATAATGTTCATTTCATGCAGCGATATCCCTGACATGAAAACCTTTTCATGCCATCCCTCTGCATTACTAACTTGTGAACATACATATGTATAGTGAATATACCCCATTATGTCAGCCGTAATTTCACCAAAATATGTGAATTTACCATTATGCTAAAAGTTTTTCTTGTCTTGTTTCACCTTTCTTTCTAACACAAGCAAACTGCCGAAACTAGAAGACATGGTCAGTTTAGGAAGACGGCGACTTTGTTCTTTTGAGAAAAAAAAAAAAAACATATAGGGAACTAGGATTATTAATTTTAAAGTATTAGATATAGGTAAAAATTTAGGGATGCACAATATTGGATTTTTGCTGATATCCGATATGCCGATATTTTTTAATTCATTATCGTCGATACCGATATTTCGGGTCAAGACCACAAGCTCTGTACTTAACAAAAATGGGCTTGTTTCTTTCGGTGTTACAGTATATTTTTGCGAGGAACAGATGTGAAACAAGAAAAACAGCATTTAACACTTGCAAAAATGAAAACCTTGATTTTTAAATGTACCCATGCAGTGATGAGAAAGTGCATCAATATTGTACATTTGTGTAGTTTGCCGATATTCCAGCCGATATATGGCAGATATGTGTGGCCGATCAGCTGAAAATATCTGCAAAAATGTCAATATCGACTGATACCGATACTTAACTTTTTAGGCTGATATCGGCCGATACCGATGTCATAATATTGTGCACCCCTACAAAAATTCAGTACTGTGTATCCCCAAATGTAAGGCATCTGATGAACTAGTGCTAATGTAAAAAACTAAAAAAGAATAAAAAAGAGGCATTTATAAATTCTTTTGTTTTAACATCTGTATAGTGAACTTTGACACAGACTGCCAAATTTTGCCAGTTAATGTGATTTCCCTTTAAATCATAACACCAGGTTTCATCCGAGTCTTGTGAGAAGCAGCAACAAAGCTGGAGAGCAACTTTGAGTAGATGTTTATATTAATGATTAAGTTAGCAACACTGAAACCAGCAAGAGTTTAGCTGCATCTGCTCTGGCACAGCTCTCATGAAAACAGAAATAATAATCAGGTTTACTCGAGTAAAAATACAGCAACAGTGGTAAAATTTTACTCAAGCTCAAATATAAGTAATGCTCAACAAATTAGTTAAGTGAAGTTTACCTCAAGCACTGAGTATTTTGAGTAAACTTTTCTGTGTTGTGTAAAGTAGACTACAGCTGGAGAGTCAATAAGTTATTTGTTTAAGTGTGTAGGAGTATAGTTTATTAAAGTTATGTTATAACCACAGAGGAGCAATTTGCTCTGATAAGCATGAAATTAGATATCTAAGCTATCAGTAAGCTATTTTTTGTACATCCCGGTCATAGTTTTGCAGAAACGTGCGTTTGACCTGATTAATAGTGAATACCAAATATATGGCTAACAATTTACCCTGATTATTATTAAATCACTAAAACTTAAACTGTGAGTTCATTTGTACACTAAATGTTGTTAATCAGCTGTCAGTTCCAAAATATGACAAATCCTTGTGGACATCTTTCTGATCCTCCTGGTATTGAGCATGTAATAATTACACTGATCAGGTAGGAGTCTCTTGCGCTTCAGCCCCTCCACAGATGGAGGTCGATGCTCTCAGAACAGGACCAAAGCATAAGAAAAAAACTTCAATGGATCCTCTAAAAGAAGAGCTAGTCCAAAGAAACAACTGGAGCACACAAGTCACATTAGATAATTTATTCAGTTGCAAAGGACTAACTCTGACTCTGATGAAGATGCAGGCTGTTAGTCCTTTGTACTTTAAAAAATATCTAAAGTGACTTGTGCGCTCCAGTTGTTTCTTTGGAGTTGCCCTTCTGTTTGGGGATCCACTCAAGTTTTTTAATTGAAGAAGTATAATAACGTTTTCAAGAACTGCCTTAGTATTAAGAATTATGATACTAAACTTAATATCAGTATTGAAATTAAATGTTGATATCTCAGTTTACCTTGATTACTTTAGTTTATCGTTTTAAGTTTTTGTAGCTGAAATGTTTCATTTTCTACTGAAATCCAAAAAATCAAAATTTCCATAAAATTTAACATATTTATTTTTATTTTTTTTTTTTATCTCTTTTGATACATTAGGTCTTTTGGCAACAGATAATCCACTTTAGGACATTTTTATCATTTATCTGATTATATTCAGATTTTTTTAGTAGTTTTTAGTTGATCATATTGATTAGATAGAGGTATCATAAAAGTATGTATCAAATATGATACAACAGGCTTTAAGGGATTAAGTAAATATAATTAGAGTGACTCAACATTATTTTTTTTCACCTATAGTGAAAAAGAAGATTGCCTTCTTATTGAAATGTCAGAAGCACCAGTATGATAAAATTGTCAACACTAATTTTAAAGCGGTCATGATATTTACTGGTATTGATTACAGGCTTGTGAATTGTTTTGTATCAAAATTGTATTCCGGCAGACTTCTGTATCATATTGGGATGAAACTATTGATTTGCACCACTAATGAAATATAGTGATACATTCGTGAAATTTAGTATATTTCCCAACTCTAGAACTGAATATAATGAAGTCCCAGATTTGCTTTAATCTGTTTAAACACATAGTCCATGAATGAAGCGGCCAAGTTTGCTCTTAAAAGCTACCTCTAAACTCAGCCCCATTCTGGCTTCATGAGTTGCTATTCAGACTGTAAGCAATGACCATCACATGGAAAGGAAGTAATGACCGGGAGTCCTTTGTCTTCAACGTCTGGCTTCACAAAAAGCCCTGAAACAGTTTTCTGTTGGTCCCGGGGCTAAAACATTGTTAGCTATTAGTCACTTTGCTCCAGGGTTACAGCATTGCTCGAGAACTTTCAACGAAGTAAAACATTTCCAGGATCTAATAGTTATTAAGAAAAGTTGTTTGCTTTAAAATGTTTGTATAAGGTTAGTTTTCTTGTCTTATTCTTTTCTCTTAAACACTGTGCTATCATTTTGACAACCTAAGCAAACAAAGACACCCTGAGTGACAGCGGTGGACACTAGGCTTGACAGATTGATACTGTGTGTGAGTGTGTGTGTGTGTTTGTGCCTTTTTACACATCATCAGTCTTCCTTGTCCATTACTGCCCCAAGGTCACCCACTAATTCCTCTAACTCTCCACACCCCCTTTTCTCAGATACACTCACACACACACACACACACACACACACACCCCCACCCACACACACACACCCACCCACACTCACACACACACACACACACACACATAGTACTACTCTGCTTTAATCTGGCGATGCTGCTGTTGGTGTCTCCGTGTCTGCAGCTGTGATGAAGGCAGTGTTTGTGCAGTAAATGGACCCATGTAATTTAGCACATCAGGAAGGATAAACTGTTAACCACCAGAGAAGGAGAAATCACAAGCAAAGTTATCCAAAGGTATCTGAGCTCCAGGCGGGTCAGAAGCTTTTTTGGCAGGGCTGGTCGATGTGTGCAATTAGCTCCAGTGGCTCATGGCGTGTGCAGGCTCTGATAAAATGTTCCTTTGAGGAGCAGCAGTAGCTTTAAGGTCAGAGGAAGGTCACTGTTTTTTAATCCAGTGGAGAAAAAAATATCGGAGGAAAATAAAAAGTTCTTCAGAGGCACAAAACAAAGACCACTGAGCAAAGCAGTAACTCCACAGTGTGCCTAAGGCTTTCCCCTCTTTGTAGCACACTGATGTCAGACTTCAACTAAAGCAAAGTCTTGATGTGATGAAGCTGGGGTGTTGTCTAGGAACAGTTTTTACATCATAATGCAGACGCTAAAGGTGTTAGCCACCTGCTTGTAATAAGTATGCTGACTGATATCATCCATACATCAATTCATCATCTATACTGCTTATCCCTTTCTGTGTCACGGGGCTGGAGCCTATCCCAGCTGACATTAGGCAAGTGGCAGGGTACAACCTGAACTGGTCACCAGTCAATCACAGGGCCTCATAGAGAGACAGACAACCATTCATGCTCACACTCATACCTAAGGGCAATTTAGAGTCACCAGTTAACCTAACAAGCCTGTATTTGGTCTGTGGGGGAAGCCAGAGTGCCTGGAAAAACACCACGCACTCCAAACAGAAAGACCCTGATGGACACAGGGAGTCGAATTAGCAATCTTTTCTCTTTGAGAAATAACCTGCTTGTCACCCTGCCACCCCTGACTGACATTTTTATTGTAAATATTGATCTCAAAATAACTTTTTAGTCATTTTTGTCTAAAAAGTGTTTAAGGAGTTAACCCTTGTTTCCTTTTTGCTAAAATTTCATTTCTTTCTGCATGAGTAGAATTTTCTGTAAACCAGTGGAAATACTGTATACATAACAAACTGATGCAGCCAGCACTGCTCCCAGTCACCGTAAACTGTGCAATTTCTCCAACAAGGCGCAATATCCCCATGTGCAATTACTTTACTGTGAATTTGTAAATATTTAATTCTCATAGTGCAGTTTTTTAGTATATTTCTAGTTTTTTATATTTATAATGATGTACATACTGATTTTTATACTTAGTCTATCATCACTGTCCCCTTTGCTGCTGTAACACTGCAAATTTCCCCGTGTGGGATGAATAAATGATTGTTCTGTTCTGTTCTATTCAATACTGATGATGATACCAAATAAGACGTAGAACTATCACCTGGTGGTCTCAGACTGTCTCAGACAGACGTATCACACTGTCGCAGCACTGTGTTGTGTCAAGAGGGACAAGAATACGTTTGTGGTTATGTGATTTGTAGGCAATAGATGAGTTTGAGCCTGAATGACCTTTGCCTTTGACTGTGAACCATCAAAATGTGATCAGTTCAATGGCGAGTCATAGCAGATGTACTTTGACAGTAACCCTGCGTAGAGTTGCTGAGGTATCTCATTCATTAGTAAAGGATAATCATGTGGCCCACAGACATTTGATCATGCCCTTACAGAGTCTATCATTCATGAGTCAGAGTTGACATTTGAGCACAATTTTAAGAAAATACTATAAAGCATTTCCAAGATAATTCACTCTCAAGATTGTTTTGACTTGAACTCTCATCACCTTTGACCTATGACATCCGAAGAATGATGAGTTCATCTTTCATTTAGAGATGACAGATGCCGGCTATGACACAGGATGAATTGATTAGATTAACAGGTCAAAGGTTGATGTCTTACGGTCATCCCTGATTTGACCCTTTGTCAGTTCTCTGATTGGTCTGTACATCTACCAATCAGAGAGCCCCTTTTCATAGCACCTATAGCAAAGGTACTGCGGTTAGACAAACCCCAGTCTTGCTCAGTCATCATCATGTTTATGTATAAGATACTTGTATAATCACACACACCTGTGTTTACTTTTGACAGTCAGTCTGGGGGACAAACATAAAAAATATTTGGCTAGTACAGAATATTTAGCTCCTTTTTACATCACTTCAGTGGTTCATGAAATACTGCCAACAGTATCATCTAACTGTCTAATTTTCCAAGAGACACAGATTATTGCCATTTAACAAGAAAAGTTTGTAAGTAAAGTCTCTAAAAGATCACAAACTAACCAAAGTGTTTTCTGTTATCAATGACTCTCTTGAAACTAGGGTGGATATTGGAAATGATATGACCACGTGTCATAAAAACATGATGGCTAACACTCTCCTGTTAACGGGTCTCATTTATATGATATATATTCAGTGCTTAACAAATGTATTGGATCGCCTGTCATAAAAACGAGGAAACAAATATTTTAGAAGTCTGTCAAAAGCTTGTTTAAAACTGAAAATGTTATTGTAACTGGATATATATTTTGAACAGTAATAAGGAATGTCACACTGAATTCTCCTTTTATATCCAAATTTGAACCGGCTCACTTTTCTGAGAAGTCGGGTATTAATCAGGCATAATATTCAACCACTAAAACTATTTTTTCTGTCTAACAATGCAAGTAAATAACTATAATTTGACATCTTAATCAATAAATAGTGTGCTTTACTGTTTTTTCATTTTTTTTGTTAAACAGATTTGTAATTTCATGGATAACAATACTAGTTTTATTTTAGCATTTCAGTTTAAGAGCTTTTACATACTGGTGTGTTAACCTTTACAGAAACATAAAAAATGAAATCAGTATTAACAAAAGCTGTAAATTAAGAGCAGCTGTGGCATAAACCTTGCATGGGGTGGTGGTATAATAAATCTGTATATAGATAGTAGAGTTCCATAGTTGTCTTTATTTTTCAAATAGGTGGTGAGGAAAAACATCAATCAGAATACTTCAGCCATCTCACTGAATTAGTGCATTGTTCAGTCATCTGCTTAGAGAGGCTGTGACAAAATATTCTTGTTTGTTGTTTGGTTCATAGAAGTAATATTCTCATGAGAAAAATGATTAATAATTCAACCGTTAATCTACACTCTCCAGGGAGATGAAGTCGGGGGAGGGAGTTGGAGATTCATCTCTGAAACTGTAAGAAAATGTGGCTGTAGACAGGTTATAATGTCTTTGGTCTTTGGTTTCCACGGTTAATGAAAATTTGTGGATTAGACTGGAAAGGTCTTTAAACTTTGTCCTTTGAAAATTAATGAAAATGAACAGGCGCCCTTGAAAGTTCTTTTCCTAATTTAAAAAATCTTGCGCTCATATTCATCAGTGTGCCTCAGCTCAGTGGGCTCATATCCGTCTGAAAATCAGCACCTCACCTTTAGAGGAAAACAAGATGATGGATGTAAGGGTTGATATAGATGCGGTTATGAAATGATGGCTTTAACCAGGAGTTTTGGACTTAATAGAATCATTCAGGAAAAAGGTAGAGTATGTGAGGTCTTACTTTTAATTAATGTCATGTCTTATCTTGAAATATGGCTCTTCTAAAATCTCCAATTTCAGCAACAAGGCTTTAAAAGTTAGTGAAAAATCCTTCAGGCTGACATTGGAGTAAGTTTTGAGATCTGAGAATGCATAGTATTTCAAACTCAATCAGTTTTCCTGCATATTTTTTAATGAGGACATTGAGATTAGATACAGGCACCCTGTGAGTGTGTGTTTATGTGATTAAGGGTTTTTATGTGTCCATCTGTTTGCCTTAAAGTTGATGTGTGGCTCAGGCATGTATTTACGTAGGTGTCACTCACACTGACATAGATATAGCTTGAGTGTGTAGGTCTGCGTGTGTGTTTATGTGTCATGGAGTTTTGTAACCCTGACTAATGAATCATTGAAAGGCCCGGCGGTCCAGGGGTGACTTGACTAGCTGATTGGTAATTAATTGTTAATGAGGCTTAGCAAACAAACAGGGATCCAGAGAGAAGCAGAAAATGATGGGAAGCTTCAGAAATGAAGGGACACTAACTTTTAGACACAGGGAGTAAAACTGAGAGATGCTGAACTGACCAGATACTGTTTCAGGGCATCGCTGTTTGATTAATGGGGTGTTCTTGGATACTGCGACACACACACTCATGCATGTGTACAAGCACATGCACACAAGCAGGCTTGGAAGGAGCATGAGTAACTCTGCATTACAATGCAGTGGCCATGGGGAAAAGACTTAAAAGAGTATTAAGGTAGACACCTCATCCACTGTTGCAGTCCTTCAGGGCTAAGTTTCTGTTTTTACTGTCTGCTCACACACACAGAAATGCACACACCAGGCTACACTGGCTTTCCAGCAACTGTTTGGTTCAGCTGTTGTTATTAAATGATAGTTTTGGACTGGTGGTGAGTTTGCCTAGTTGTAAATGGCATCTTCTTGGGCTCAATCATAATTTTATTCAAGGGGAACTTGATTGATTTTACATATAGCATGTTAGCAAGTGTTGCAAGGAACAAATTGTTTGACTTATTTGCATCGTCAAATAAGGGGGAATGGCAGTGCAGTGATCTCTTACACTGCATTGTTACAACAAGTGGGCAACCAAATGATATTCAGGTTAAAGTATAGTTTCTTGGTGAGATTGTATAAGCTTCATATTAATAAATACATAAGCATTGGTTGCTTTGTCTGGTGGTATGCTCTAGCATCAATCGGAAAGTTGAAGATTTGAGCCCAGCTCCGGCTGTCACACACACTATTTAAGCTCAAGTCCATTTACCATGAGCCACAGCAAATACCAGGAAGCTCTGTCCCTGTAAAGAGAAAACCAACACATTACTGCACATAACTCCTGTTGAGGCCAAGAGCTCTAAGTAATTTATGAATTTTAAGTGAAAACAATCCCTGAAAAGCACTGTTGGGTTTAGTCCATCCATCCATCCTCCATTGCTTATCTGGGGCTGAGTTGCAGGGACAGCAGGCCAAGCAGGTCAGTCCAGACTTCCCTCTCCCCAGCTACAATTTCCAGTTCTTTCTGGGGGATTCTAAGGTGTTCCCAGGCCAGATGGGATGTAAAATCCCTCCATAATCCCTGGGACTGCCCTGGGGTCTCCTTCCAGTTTGGCGTGCCTGGAAAACCTCAACTAGAAGGCAACTAGGAGGCATCCTAATCAGATGCCTGAACCACCTCAACTGACTCCTTTCAATGTAACGAAGCAGCGGCTCTACTACTTTAAATCCCCTCTGGATGTCACACTTTCTCTAAGGCTGAGCCCAGCCATTCAGTCCTTGTACAACCAAAGTGAGAATTGTGTCCACATCCTCGGCACACAGTCAGATGCATACCCAGTGCGTGTTGGCCTCCGTCAGAGTTGCCCCTTGTCACCGATTTGGTTTGTGATTTTCATGGACAGGATCTCAAGGTGCTGCCGGGGGGGGGTGGAAGGTGCTCAGTTTACAGACCTCAGAGTTCTGTCTATGCTCTTTGCTGATGTTGTTCTGTTGGCTTCTTCAGCTGGGGACCTTCAGCAGGTATTTAAGCGTTTTGCATCTGGGTGCCAAGCGGATGGGATGAGGGTCAGCACCTCCAAGTCTGAGGCCATGGTTCTCTGCCTGAAAAAGGTGGATTGCTCCCCCCTAAGGTGGGGAACAAGTCCTTACCCCAGGTGAAGGAGTATTTCGGGGTCTTGTTCTTGAGTGAGGAGGGTAAAGTGGACCGAGAGATGGATAAGCAGATTGGTGCGGCATCTGCAGTTTTGCAGACTCTGTACCAAACTGTTGTTGGTAAACAGGGAGTCAAGCTGCAAGGCAAAGCTCTTAGTTTACTGCGCCATCTATGTTCCAACCCTCACCTACGGTCATGAGCTCTGGGTAATGACTGAAAGAATGAGATCACAGATACAAGCGGTTGAAATGAGATTCATCAGAAGGGTTGTTGGGTTCAGTGTAAAATGGTCCTATTGCACCTCTTACAATTTGAAAATGCAGTAGGAAATGTTGCTATTTGACCATTAAACCCCAACACAATAGCACTGATAGTGTCTTGTTGAACAGGTGGTAGCATTTTGATCTTAAAATGGAGGAACTTCACTTTGCAAGCCGATCTCACAGCGTTTTTCTGATGACACTGCGATACTGCGTAAAATAAAGAGTGCTTGATTTTGACCATTTTCTGCATGCTTTGTTATCTTTAGAGTAGTCTGGTTTTACATTATCCACTTATGAACATCCCTAGTTAAACCAAACAGTTGATGTCTGCTAGTGAAGGACTGATTTTTAGTTGCAGTACTGATCTCATGCATGGGCTATGGGCATCTGCTGATACGAATGCCAGTCTGATCCTAATGTTAGACTAATAATTACTATTCCATACCATGTCCCTGAGAGTGGACACTATTGCAGACAACATCAGGTTTTCCCAAATTTACACATCTTTTAATAAATGAATAAATGTTAAGTAAACTAGGTCTTACATTCTGTCCTAAATTTAGTATGACACTTACAATATAAACACTGCTGACATGGTGAACCTAATCTGTGACACCTTTTCTTTCCATGGCTTTTCTATGTTCTTAGCACTGCCTCTCAGGAAACCATGCACTTTAGAGAGCTGATGAAGTATTTCCTTGATGGCAGTTAAAATCAAGTTGCGTGATCTTCGAAAAGATTTGTTCCTGTAGCTTGTGGCACTGCATGGTGTGGTCCCATAATAGCTTCTTGAAGTATCTGCTGTGAAGCTGCTAACTTAAGCAACCATTAGCTCTGCTTATAAATTTTCTCATATGTTCTTGTAGAGGTCAGGCAGAGAGCCTTTAGAAATTATTTACATGTTGAAACCTGGCGGTCCAAAGTGTATTGTCGCTTTCAATCCATCACTGTAAGTTTGCCTTGCATTTACAATGCAGTGGATAAAGTTAACTGCTTTAAACTGCTGGTTAAACCTCCACCCAACAGAGCATGTGCTGTGCATTTAGATGCTTTTAAGTGTGAATGTTTATGTGTAACAAACGTGAAAAACATCCAAACCTGTCAGCCTTAGCTACACCCATTCTGAGCACAGACCCACTGGAGAACTGAGGACAGTGACACATGTACCTGCTTGCTGTAAACAAAGAAGAGCATAGAAAGTCTCAAGGATCAGCCTGTAGTCACCGATAACCATGCAATCACTAAAACTGTCAATACCAGTCACAATTTTGTCTTGCTATGATCATTTACACAGGATTATTCTGTGCCTTATGCAATGTTGCTCTTGCTTTGTCCATAGGTTTGTGTGCCATGTGTCAAATGGAGCACAGTGTTTGCTCTGCCCCGTCCTCAAAAACAGCTCTCTTTTCAAACGAAGTGAGGAGCAGAGGGAGCCATAGCATGTGCTTTGGCAAGTTTGAATGGACAGGCGGCTAAAGATTACAGAGTTTCAGCTGTTAGTCAAAAAAGAAGTTATAATGACCATTACCATATTTTACAGGGTTGGTCTTGAAAAGTTCAACCTGGAACAAAACAAAGCAACTTGAATGTGAAAAACGTCTTACATGGTTTGTCTTCCCTAGGGTAGCACACAAATGTTTTTTTTTATATAATTTCGAATTATAATCATAATCTTAGCATCAGAAAAAATACTTGTGATTTGGATTTTTGCCACAAAAAAGCAGCTTTTATTATTCACATACATATAGTAGGCTGTGGCGGATGGTTACAAACTCTTTGTCTTTTTGTCAAATATTTTCAATAATTGGTTATAATACACATCCCTTTGTCCTTCCCCGTGTCAAACATTAACACGCCCTGCACAGCAAAAATTCAGATCAATAAGGGATTTTTGTTGAGACTGTCCAGGAAACATCTGACTTCCACAGAGCCCTGAACTGCAGCCCTTCAAAACACCTTTGGGATGAACTGGAACGCCGACTGTGAGCCAGGATTTATCACACAACAGCAGGATTTTACCTCTTCGATGTTTTGTTGCTGAAGGGAAGAAAACTCCTGCAGTCAGGCTCGGACATTCGAGAGCTTTCTATAAAGTGTCCATGCTGTCAGATCTTGTTTAATTGACTATACTTGTAATTTTTATATGCTTTTTTTAGAGAAAGACATATGTGAATAAGATTTTCACTTCAAATCACGACTCATCTTCATCTCATGCAAGGTCATCTTTTCCAACTTGCATATTCTCCCTAATTTCTCCGATCCTTTTTAACTTTGTGTCACTTTTGTCTGTTGTTTTTATTTATTTTAATTGTGTTTTTAATTACTCTGTAAAGTGTCCTTGAGTACTGAGAAAGGCGCTGTCAAATAAAATGTATTATTATTATTATTATTATTATCAATTTTATTATTATTATTATTATTATTGTTATTATTATTATTATTATTATTATTATTATTATTATTTAAATCTTTTCTGTTTCTGGAGTGAAAAATGAAGCTATATGGTACTTTTAAAACGACTGCATTTCTTGGCTGGTGGCAGAAGCAAAAATAAGTCCTATTAATTTTAAAATGATGTTTTACTTTGAAATAAGTAAAAACTGTGATAGAGTGGTTCAACTATGTAGGGTAATTTCTTCTTAACTTGTTTTAATTATATTAAGGCTGAGTTGTTCATACAGTTCATAATGAGGGGTGTGTTTGATTTGACTTCTCGTGGGATATTCTTTGTAAATTATTTCTAAGTCAGTAAAGCACACATTTTAGTTAAGAAAAGTTAACCACTCTTAGGTTAAATAAATACTTAGTCAGCAAAATTATTTCCGCAAGGATAAACACCTCATCAAAGTGATCAGGAAGCATAGAGACACTAATTTGTTGGCACCACAAAGTTTTAGCTACCTCTAGGCTAAAGAGGATCACCTCATCATGTTCACCTTGCAGTAGTGTGGAGCAAACAGACACTGGAGCTCAGCTTCAGTCTTATGAGGTCCTGGCATTTATTACTGCACACACCTCAAACTGACACTTTACATATCTCTGCTGTCTGTCAGCTACAGTATGAACAGATATGTGTAAAAGTGAACAGTATTTGGAACTTGTTATGTGGATGTTGCGTATTATTAAGGCATGTCAGTAAATCTAAGACATCATGGACGAGGCAATTTGAACGTCACTCTACAGAGAACCAAATTGATATCTATCTTAAAAATCCAAGATTGTGGCTAAACACTGACCCTTCTGTCATTTGCACCTGTAGTCCAAGATATTTGGAAGATGGATCAATGCTTCCATGTTGTTTCCATAAAATTTTGACAGAAATCAATACTCATCAGACCAGGAAGTATTGATTTTTGCCAGTTTTGGTAAGCCTATAAATTCAGAAATGGTCTCCTGCATGCCTTGGTTGTAAGTAGGAGTTGTTTGAGTTACTGACCAGAGAAATGCTGCTCACTGGATAATTACTCTTTTTCAGACCATTTTCTGTAAACTCTAGAGATCGTTATGTGTGAAGATTCCAGTAGATCAGGAGTTTCTAAATTCTCAGACCTGCCTGTCTGAACCATACTTGTTCACAGTCACTTGATTCACTTTTCTTCCCCATTCTGATGCCCGACCCTAACTTTAGCGGGTCGTCCCAACTTTATTTCCATGCCCAATGCACTGAGTTACTGCCATGTGATTGGCTGATTAGCTCTATTCATTAAGTAGCAGTTGACCATGTGTACCTCATAAATTGGCCGGTGAGTGTAGGCCTGACTTTTTTAAATAGAGCAATCTTTACTACTGATATTTTCAAGTCTTGTAGGTGTCTTCAAGACAGCCAAAGGCCTGCCTCTCCTCTGCCATTTTATCTGCCATTAGATTGATTGACAGTTTGGAGATGAAATTTTCAACATGGTGACTGCCATTGTTAAGTAATGCCTCTCCAGACACCAACAAAATCTTAAATGTTAAACCAGAAAAACTAGAGGACATTTGTTCAAGTGCTCCTTTGTCAGTATTTTGCCGAGAATTATCTCATAGATTATGATGAAAATCTAACTTGTTATCTGTATCAAACAGAGACTGAAGTTCATGTTACTGCTGAGATACTGAGTCGGTGATGTGAAGGACAATTGTATGAGAGAGGAACAAAAAAAGTGTTTGTGTCAGTTTCAGCGGACTGCTTGGCCTTTTAATGTTTCTATGGCAGCTGCAGACTAAGGCATGCTGTGGGTTGCTATGGCTGTAATGAAAGGATGATGGTGGTGGTTGTTGTGGGGTGACTTTTGGTACAATGTGTGTGAAGTGATGTGTGGTTGAGTGTGGGCTTGTGTGTTTGTTATTAGACCAGCTATGGCATGCTGTAAATGTCTGACAGATGCTCATGGGGAGTAGTGTGTGTGTAACAAGGGGCTCTTTCACAGTGCTAGCTTGTTGTAAGTTAATTGATACCCCCCCTCCTCTTACTCCTCCTTAAAACACCACAGTCATCACATCCAGACCACCTCTCTCTCCTCTCCAGGGATTCATCTCTGGGTCAGTAAGCGTCACCCGGGACGACGTGCGGCGGTGGGAGCGAGTCTCGGGCTTCAGTGACTTTTGGAGTTTGCCATGAATTATAACCCAAAGGCTCCTGAGGGGGGTTGAAGCAGGCTGGCAGGCGGCTGAAATATGGCTGCGGTTTTGTTTGCTGTGATATATGAAGGCAGCAGTGCTAGCCACGCTACACTGCTCTCTGGTTGCACTTTATTTCTCAGCACAGAAATTACCGAGCTTGTTTATGTAGGGAGAACAGAGGGCAGAGGTAATTATAGTATAATGGTGCACAGGGAGCTTTGTGGTTGGGCGGAGATCAGGAATTAATAATAAACCAACCTTAAGGCTCATTTTAATAATAAGAAGAGTGAGCAACAGATTCTTCTGGACAAGTTATTTTTTATCTGCTCATGTTAACATTTGAGAGGTACAACTGATATGAGAAGCACTGACGGAAGTAGAACTTGGAGACACACATACTGATAATGAATCGTGATGTTCGAGACCATTATGTCAGGGATTTTCTTTTCTTTTTGTTTGTACATTTAGCAATCGTGATTTTCTCATCTGAAAACCAGCATGGCCATGAAATTCAGTGGGAAAGGAACATGAATCTGTTTTTGTGTAACATGACATAAAAGATTCGGAAAATATTAAAACAAATAATTATTTTGTGCCAAGTATTGTTGTGTGGTAGTTTTGGGTCCTGATCCAGATAATGTCTTCATTTATATCTTTAAAGGCCTGCGTCCATCCAGTGTTTCCATTATTGATTAATAAGCTGTAATTTTCTCCATTAATTGTTTATCGTTTGTTTTGTAAAGAGTTTGAAAATAATGAAAAATGACATACATAGTTACTTGGAGCCCAAGAAATTATGCCAGGACTGGTGATACTTAATGAGAGAGTGGATGACATTATTTTGGCACATAGGCTCAGTGATGCTCAGTACAGATGGTTGTTTTAGCAGAAGGGATAATGGTTTTAGGACTAAGAATTAGGGCTGGGAGATGTAGAATAATTGAAATTCTTTATTAAATAACATACTGCGTTGGCCATTTTGCTCCCCTTGGGCATCAGTAAGGTTAAAACCCTCCCCCACTTTTTTTCCCAACATAAAAATACTGGAAATGTGCACAGTTTTCATCATGGTAGGCCCCTGCCAATTTTTGCACAGGCACCTTTTTAGGGTTGCATTTGTTTTTAGTGAGATTAAATAATGATAAGACACTTACATTTTAATGTTATGTGAAATTAAAGTGCAGCTTTTAGTGTAGACAAGCCCCTCTTTAGTAGGGTACATACTACATGATAATTGGCCCAAGCTTCTGCTCAGATCTCGTCTTTCGACCAAGGGCAGCAAAGGCCTGATTATCTGGTGGTCCTATAGATTACCTTACCTGTCTTACACTCAAGTACTTTACGCAATAGGTATTTTTCTTGTGGCCAGTCAATATTCAATGGGACCCAGATCTCAATTTTGCCACGCCCCTGCCCAGACATGTTGCATCCCTTTGGCATGTGAAACATTGGTGTTAAAGGAACAGTGGACACAGCAAACTTTGCAAAAACAGGTGTGTCCTCTGCATAAAAACAGGGTCTCTGGCATGAGTGATTCCAGACTTGTGAGAAAAGTCTATAGATTTTAGTAACGTCAGATTGTCAAGTGTGAAAACTGATTTTAGAGACAAATATTAATGTAACATGATTCAACATCTGATTTTAAGTTTATTAATATCAATTGGTACCAGATGTTGTGTACAGCTTTCAGACAGCATCTGTTCCAAATATTCAAACAGAGCTCCAAGTCCTTGTAGTGAGAGCCAAAAATACTTCCATACTTGATCTTTTTAGCATTTCCCTGTTGTAAGTGTTATCATTCACAAATGTAAAGGCTTCAGTAGTTCGGCAGTCTTTTTTTTTCACCACCCAGTTTAGATACTTTCGTTAATTAAGAAGAATAAAAACCATTGTGAGGCTGAGCATCAACTAAAAAGCATTTACCACAAAAATGTAGTCTTTTGAACTGAATCCAGCCCTGCTCTCTCTCTAGTGTCATTTGTCTGAAAAGAATTAATGGCCTTTGTCCTACAGATTTTGCCAGACTAGCTTTTACTTTTCTTTAAGATTTGATGTCTCACTCTGGTTTCAAACTCCTCATTCACGCTGGCTGCTTCAGTGGAGAGAGCACTCACAGTGGGCAGTTCTCCAGATGAAGAAAAGTGTGTAAATAGTATAAAAGTAATGTGGTGTTAGTGCTGTGTTCAGCACTATGATCCATACCATCAGAATGTGTCAGCCCACAGCTGTATATGATATATATATATATATATAAAATATAACCTAGACCAGGAGTGACTGAGCCGCCATACTGGGTGTGCTGCAGTGTCTTATATAAGCTCAGTGAAGTACACCATCAGCACTATTATCTGGTCTCATGCTGCCTAGCTTATGGCTGAATTATATTAAGAATGGATATTTTTTTTCTTCATCTCCATCTCTCCCCCTTATTAATGTGCTCAGCAGCCCCTTAATGCCCCCTCTGTTTACTCGCTCTAGAAGTTTACCCTCCTGGCACTGCTTCGCTCATTTCTATGTCTTCTTCTCCTCCTCTGTCTTCAAGTTGTTTTTAATCCTCTCTATCTTTATTTTTTCTCCAACCTCCTCTGCTTCCACTCCTCGTTCCCTTCTCTTCATTATTGCATGTTAATGGTCTCTCCCTTGAGCCCCATCATTTTTCTCACTTCTTTTGGCAGAGAAAAATATTTCTATCTTTAAAATGGGTTCAAATAAACAGGATCAAACATCCTGCTCTTGGCACCACTGTTGTTTCTTATTCCAAAACTTTCTCAAACTGAGAGGTCTCATCTGGGGTGTTGATGATGCTGCAGAGTTGTGATTTTACCAGGACCAATGTTCAGCATGTCATGTCTAGTTTCTAGGGTCGGGAACCATTTTCATTTGTCCGTTCTGGATTCTGGGTTGGTTCCAGTCCTTAACAGTTGAAAATGCAAATGTAGTGATTCTTTCAAGGTTTAAAATCATCCCTCCAAAGTTATTGGCCTTGTTAAGATCTCAGTAATGAGCTGTAAGCTGTGACAGAAATATAAAATAAACATTACTCATATTTATAAGGACAGATTGACACCAACAGTTATAAACCAAAAATATTAAATTATATAACGTCAAATATTAAATCTACAGAACTTTGACTTGATTTTATTTTGATATATTATCTCTGATGTTAATTAATTTGGTCGCTGTGTCTAAGTAAACATAACGATAGCATCACAAAATAAGACTGGGTTTAAACCATATGAGATGATTGATATCCATAAATGAATCATGTGTTTTTGTATCTATAAATACAGCCAGAAAGGTTTAACCTCTTCATTACAACTTGATCGTCTTCCTCAGTAGCTAGTCAAGTGTTGGCTAGGTTTATCAGCAGGGATTAGCTTGGCATTAGCTTTGGTTTTGTTGGCTTTTGCTTTTCCTGGGCTTTGCCAAGTGAGGTGAGTCGTTATTTATTCTCATGCGTCACTCCTTACAAATTCCATGTGGCATGACCATCTCTTATGCCAATGGTGCATATCTTTGTTTCTCTCCTGCTTTGCCATGTTTGATTTACTAACTCTGTCCTGCACAATGAACCTGCTGACCTCACCTGCGCTGGCTCAACAGTGGACTCAAAAAGTAATTGATTTTATTTGTATAGAACCAACAGCTTTATAACATGCTGGAAATAAATACATTAAATAATATCGATACTTGGCAGCCAGTGAATCAATATACTGATGAATTGTAATCAGAGCTGCGTTGCTACCTGTAGCAGAGTTTATTGTATATTTTATTGTAGACCAGAGACCACAAAACACAGAAAAAGTTGTGTTCTCTTATTTTAATGCTGTGTTAAAGAAAATGCTTGATTTTATCTAATAATCTGTCATTCTTGTGTGAATCTACTTAACTGCACATGCTGTTAATAACTTTTTCATTTAGTTAAGCCAAACTATTGGCTGCTTTGGGCTGTAATGAAACTGTGTTTGCATGCTGTATCACAAATTATGTGATGCTACACTAACACAACAGGTCCTTAAAGGTATATGCAACTGTTAAAGATGGCAATAATTTCATCAGGGTTTAATCCTGAGGAAATAGTAGAAAAGTAGAACCCTAACTTGCATGCCTTATAATCATGAATCTTAAGAAAGAAGAACAGAATCAGTACCAAATTGGACTGGGGTACCGAAGCTTGCTAGTTGCCAAGTCAAAGCAAATTTACATGACTTTATTCTGGTTTCTTTTGCAAGTGAGTGAACCCAAAAGGCAAAACTTGGGTGTGTGAACTTGGCGTAAAATTATTCTGCCTTTGAAAACACATTTCCTGTAGCACCAAAGTTACAGAGCTGTTCTGTCCTTTGGGGCTTTTATCAATGACTTATGTCAATGTGATCATCGACTGATATATGCAGATGACCCGTTTATTATTAGTCAGAGCAGTGCAGCTGCTCTCTGTATGTTCTGTCAGAAAGAGTTCTGTGTTGATCCGTCACTCCAGAGGATTAGATTCTGAATTTTCCTGTTTTTAAACTATCAGGCAGTATTCCTGATGTCTGTAATATAGTCAAACATCTTTGTCATTTCATCACAGTAAAATAAAAGATGATGATGATATCCACAGGCAATGTACTAAGATGTATGCACAGGCAAACATTATTGCTTGTAGGTTTACTTTGTGCTCAAATGCTGTGAGGTTGTCTTTGTATAAAGCATATCATACACCTCTGTATTCTGCACACTTAAGTACAAACTGTGAAACTGAGAAAGCAAGCATACAGAAGCTACAAGTAGCTAATATTGAATTTGTGAATATTACTGTAGAGACCTGGATGATGCAGTGCAAGGGAACTCTCTGTAGCTGCAGAAGTTAATTCTTTTCAAATTTTCTGGAGAAAACATTTATTTGCTGACTTGGTGCCTCTGAGAACGTGATGATCTTGTCTCTCCCTGTCCAACATCATTTAGCAGAATGTACTAAATGTACTCAGTCCTGTGCTTTCCCTTAAAATTGAGTAAATTACATAGAGCTCTTGGCCCCTCTGCAGTGAAATACTTATTAGGACTAAATAGGGCTGGGCAATTAATCAAAAAATAATTGAAACCGACATTTAGACCCTCTAATCAAAGCAATTTTACTCATGTGGATTATTTTGATTATTTTCCCTGTGCAAGTCACGTGACTGCGCCCCCTCCATACAGTCTATGTTTACTTTCACTAAGAGCGAAGGAAACAAGCGCCAATCTATCATAGGACCTTGTAGCCCAGAAAAATGCCGTCTCCATTGTTTGGGCACATTTTGGATTCTGTGCAGAGGGCCATCGAGCAGAAAGAAGTTAAGTGTAAATACTGCAGGAAGACTGTTTTGACAACCAGCGGTAAAACCACCAGTTTGTTCCAGCATAGCATAAAATAATTGTTCATTAATCGTAATAGAGGGAAGAGCTTCAATTAATCTTGATACTGAGATGAGGTAATATTGTCCAGCCCTAGGACTAAACATTATATTGTTTTAACATGTCAAATGCAATCTGCACATGTGCTATAACCGCATCGCAGGGCCTGCAATGTCAGGCACGTGACTCATGCCATTATTGTGATGTTTAATAGAAACCTAAACCACACATTTTCAGTGTCCTTGACTAGCCACAATAAAAGTCCGTCTCCTGTCACCATCAGCGAGCTTCTTGAGCAGACCATTGGGCAGCCAGTATCTGTTTACTTTTCATAAACTATGCAAACTACAGTCAATGCTTCTCACAGAACAAGGAGTAACCTTAAATTCAACAGACTCTTAAAAAACAAACTTTACTGAGACAACCACTGATGCAAGGTAGTGCCACGTATGGTAAATCAACTATAAAGATCATCACAATTGGTTAATAGCATGGGCGACAAATCACCATTGCTAGCCCAAAGTAAATTTGTAAAACAAACGTGTTGCTACTTTTTTCAGGGTTACTTTTTAATTGCTGCACATGAAAACAGCATTTATCCAGAAAGTTCCCCTTAAAAATAGCAATACATTTTACAGCAAGAAAATATACTGCAGTGTCATTTTCCCCACTTATAACTCAGGCCTAATATCATTATGGATATATTTGTGTTCAGGCACATGCAATCCAGTTCTTATCACGCTGGCTCTATTTTTTTGAACATTAGTGATTTTGAACATACCCTAGCAGTCATCAGAAATGATTATATGAACCTGATTTAAGGCAAAATACGAGTACATAATAAAGTGAAATATGTCAGACCAGAAATCTTGTATCTTGAATCTGATTTTTCCTTTTTCCTTACAGAGAGAATAAGGTTGAGGTGGACAATGCATATTGTACATCACCATTCAACAAAACCATGAGATATCATTTCTGGTCCATATTGCACTTACATAACTCATTGAAGAGTTTTCAGACACAAAAAGACGTTTCTTTGAAAATTAGAGCAGGGCAGACCTGCCCCAGAGAAGAAATGCTGTGATTTCTCTATGAATCTGTTTTTGTCCTCAGAGTTGAACTCATCACTGAGGCAAAAGAAATTCAACAGAGAACAACAAACCGGTTGACCCTCTCCTTTGGTCTTCGAATTTCTTCCTGCCTTGAGAGATTTCTGCAAACTATTTCACTTCTTCTCCACTTTTTTCTCCACTTTGTTATCAAGCCATAAATTTCACGCTAAGCTTTTCTCGGGGTGTCAGTGATCGTTACCATGGTAACATGGGATGGTACTGTCAGTTATCCTGCCAAGGGAGACGACTTGCAGACATTTGGGATTATTTTTGTAAAACTCTTTATTTTAGACCAGTGGTTCTGTAGTGGTCTAACCTCAGAACCCATCACCATCTCCTTGAACTGCATACCCAGGAGGATTTTTCACATCTTTAACACCCCTGACACACAGACAGTTTAGCCGTGTTTTTAACTTATCTTCCACTTGGGGTGTCAAAAAATCTTTTGATCGATGCAGTGTGATGAGGACATAGATGAAGATGCATAGATGCAGAGACAGTCAATAACCATTTAGTCTTGCAAAGGCTGCTGCTAGATTACGGTATCAGTTTTGTTTCTGAGGCAGATAAAAGCAAGTATAGGTAGAAGAGACCTGTATATATTTATTTATTTTGGTTTACAATGAAAATATATTTTTGCTACAGTTGATCTCAAAAGTCATTTCTAATGTATTAAATCAGTATATTTATCTGACTGCTTGAATTTTTTTTAAACTATAAACTAGCCCTGTGCAGTAATCTAAAAAAGGACACTATTCACTGCGTTGCATCGTGATGCATCCTGATTTCATATTGAACTGAATCGTTGACTTGATAATCATAGGGTTTTTATTGTGCTTAGGTGTATTATACTATTAATGTATGGTTAAATGTATTTCCTGCTTGTCATTGTTGTTACTGGTTTGCTTCTTTTGTGCTTAAGTCCATGTGCTTTGTTTCTCTGTAGGTTTCTGCCTGTTTATCAAAGCACTATGTAAACCAATGTTTTTGAAGTGCTTTACAAAAGTCATATTTTTATTACCCTGACCATCACTAATACTTTGCCAATATTGTGCTAGGTTTTAATCAGCAAAATCAATGGCGAACTATTGGAATTTTCACTTTTCCTGACTGAGTGTTTTTGCTTTTTCAATCTCCTTTCTCTGTGCAGGACTGGGTCTTCCTCACTCGTTTCTGCTTTCTCACTGACTTTGGTCGCCTGGACTTTCGATTCCGCTATCCCAAGGTAGGAGGATGTATTTAACAGCATATTTTACTGTGTTTCTCTATCATGCTTTTGTAATCTTTCTCTTGTTGTAAGTAAACTCTCCTTTGCTGCAGTCTACTCACACTCTTTCACCGGCAACCTAATTGTTTGACATTTTCTTTTCTCTTCATACTTCTTCCTCTCCTTAGTTTGTTTCTCTCCACGTCTTAACTCTCTTTTCTTTCTGTCACCTCCTTTAAACTGTTGCCAGGTCTTTATTTCTTCTCTCTCCTTCCTCCGGGTCTTCCTGCTGTATCCACCTCTCTGTTTTTTTGTCCTCCAATCCCCTCCTCCTGCTCCAGCACTTGCCTGCTCTATATTTCCGCACGTCTGTTTTGTTCTTCCGCACTGTCTTGTTTTTCCCATGCCTTGCTTTACTGTCATAGCCCGCAGACTTTGGAAACAGTTTTGGCGGTACAAATCTCAAACCGTCTCACTGCCTCCTCTGATCTATGCACTCTCTCTCTCTCTGTCTCTCTGTCTCTCCGTCTCTGCCTCCCCCCGTGCAGTCTCGCTGCTGTCAGAACATATTGCTCTACTTTGATGACAGCTCTCAGTGGCCAGCTGTGTACAAGAGGCCTGAAAAGGTGAGATACTGACACCCTCTGCATCATCTCTTTCGACAGGCTCATTATTAAAGAGAAACACCGCTTCTTGTACTTATCTTGTGTCAGTGCTTTAATGAAAAAGCCCCGTGACTCCAATTTAGATAATTTTCACATTTAACTTGAACCAAAGGATCACACACTGCTCCGAATAAAACAAAGCTGCCTCTCACAGTTCCTGAAAGGCCTTTCTCTCACTGGCAGTGATTTATTATTGATGATACACGCCATGATCAAGGATGGTGCAATCCATATTTGTGAACAGAGAGCTCTGCCTTAAAGTGAAGCTGCTTCACAAGAGCTGACGGCTAGAACATTTTCTATATGTACATGTCAATATTTTAACCAGAAAGTGATGATGCTGGAAATTTGTGTTTATAGACATTATCAACGTTTTTATTCTCAGACCAGTAATAAGACAAAGAAGATCATGGAATAAAGAATACTTATTTTTAAAAGGTGATATCTTCAGGTTTAAGAAATGTTTAAACTGTGTTGGAAGTGTGGCTATTAGGAGTGGAGATCAAAACCTGTATCTGTCAAGTCCTGCATTTTTCAAAACCTGAATATTAAAATATGTATGAACTCATTGATACTACTGCTAAGTCTCACAGATCCCCTCTGACACAGCTTTGTCTTATCGTACCTCTGGCTTACAATTCAGTCATCAATTCCTTCAAAGGAAAAGTTCCAAGCACACCAGTATTGTGCACTGAAAGAAACCAAAATGCAGAACCCTCCAGGGATGTAACGATACACTTGGCCCGCAGTCCAATACCTACCTCATTTGTTTTGGTCAAAGTTTCAGATAAGTTTGGTTCTGACGATCTTGGCAGTTGCAAAAATTATTGGCATGGATGTGATTGATTACCTGCCTGATATGCTTTTGTAAGTGTCATCAACCTTCCTGAATCACTTTCTATGGGCTCTTTTCCAGTGAAATACATTGAATGGCCAATCTGGTGCGCCAGTTAGGTCATAATATCATGAGTATACATTTGTGTCTCACAAAATAATGTAACTAAGAAAAAAAGAAAATCATAGCATTTCAAGAATTTTTTTTCTTTTGCACAGATAAAGGAGTAATGTTACAAATAAAAAGCTGCAACAGTCTGAATTTTGTCCCAGTGTTTGGATAATGAAGTCATTATGAACTAATGTAGTGGATACAGGCTAAAGTTGTGTTTTAAGAATTAAGATACTGAAAATAAAGTCATTTTATTTAGACAAAACAGCAATCTTATAACTAAATATCAGCATTTAGTAGTAAGATTAGAGGAATAAAGTTGTTAAAGTTAAAAAGAAAGTCTCCGTATTTGAGAAAATCAGTCAACCCTATTAGACGATCTTTCTTTAAAACAGTCCCTTTTTTTGAGTTTAATGAGTCTAGATACTCTTGCCAAGGTAAAGAACTATTAAGTTTTAAAACCTGTATTGACGATAGTTTCACTTAAACTCCTTTTATTCCCATCTCAAAATGTACAGCTGTTTTCCCACAAAATGACAAATGTATTGTTCAATATTACAACTGAATCCACAGCTCTTTTTATGACTGTGACCCCTATTCTTTTCATATAAAAACAAAATGTCTTTTGATGGCAATGATTTAAACGCACTTCAAGCCGAAAAATCAGCACTGTGGACTTTTAGCCATCATTTTATTTCAAGATCAGCTGCTTGAGTACAGATCAAGCACAAAACTTTAAAAATACACCTATTTCCACACATTAAACAGAGTATAGTCCATTGATTTTGAGTTCTCTCTGCATTTGATGAGTTTACACATTGCTATTCCTATCCACTGTCCATTCCTTGCTGAGCCTTTAACTTTAAGGCATCGTGTTGAGATCTGTGGCTTTAAAAGCAGAGAGAGTAGATTCATTTAATATTCGCCTTGGCTTTAAGAGCAGCATGCATGAATCCTTAATCCTCATGGCGTTCGGCTGTGTGTGCCTCAGTCAGCTGGTGCAGTGAGATATAGCTTGATACAGTCCATAAAATCAACATTACATTGCTTTCACAGCTGATAAATAATATATAATGTGACTATGTTCTGTAGGCTCCATTCACTTATTTTAAAACTGCACATTTGTCAGCCCTGTGTTGTTATATCTGCACATCAAACTGATTCATTTATTGTTGTGTTATTAAGAAAGATTTAGTTGAAGCTTTCATGTGTTTTGTGTACCTAACAGGAAAATTCAGGTTCAGGTAGGCTGTCACTGTCAGAAAATAGAACAATCCCTTATTTCTTGGCCTATTTCATCTTTTCAGTTGTGCTGACTTCTCGCTGACATCTTCTGATGGATGTATGTGACATTATTTATGTATTTATTTCAGCGCAGCTAAAAACAGTCCACCATTAGTCAGCTCCAGAACCGATTTCTGTGTCAGTCTCCCAAAATCAGATGCTTTGGCCTTAGTTCAACATTTTGCAACAAGATCCATTGAGCAGTCACACAGAAAAAAATCCATCAAAGGGGAGACGCAAAATATCAATTTTAATTCCACTTTACAGAGACTTCAATTACAGTTTGATTAAACATACACATCAGCTTCTTGACTGGTAAAAAGGGTCTCTTCTGCTTCACTGCTGCTTGGTTATTAATATGCATACATCTCCATGTAGGTGTCAGCTGGAGCTGGCACTCACGCTGAGCTGTATTGAATATATTTTGATATTTATGTGACCAAAATAGACGAGAAGGAGAGTAGATGAAACAGGACTTCAGTTTTATATGTTTGGCTTATTTAGTGGTTCTCAACTTTATTTCATACCCATCCACACAAAGTCACTACAGTGTGAAGTTATGATTTATTAAAGTGTAATCAAGGCTGTAAAGATGTATTTCATCAATAAGTTTTAGTATGTAAAAACAATTACCATCTCTGAGGGTACTTGTGGCATCTTGGAAAGTGAAATTGATTGTTTTCATATATTTAACATCCTCCTTATTTTAATGAGCAACACAATAGAATTCACACGTATCTTATACAAGTAATCTTTAATGGTTACTTGTTTTAGAAAAGAAAACTTGAGCCACTGTGACATATGAAGAACACGTTCAACAGCCTGTTAAAACACAGCCAGCATTGATTTTAACATTAATCAAACCTTTGACATGGCCAGTCAGAGGGTTGTGGCTGAGATTTAAGGTTGTTTAGACCATCCATTTGGTGGCTTCAGTTTATCTTGAAGCAGCTTAACACTGTCCACTGTCAGAATATGTTTTGCTAACTTTATTGCTCATCAGTTTGACACATCATTGAACTGACTACTATTTCAAGTGTTGCTGAAAATATTAGGCACTCTGTGAAGTTGACAATGTTTGGTCCAGTTAATGTTAGCGGTGCCCATGTCTTGACATTAATATCAACTTGTTATATTGAAATTATAATTTAATTCAAGATTGAAATTAAAATGTAACAACCTGACATTGTTATTTTATTTGATGTTTCAATTCAAACAGTTGTAAAACTCAAGTAAAGTATATTAGCCTCTCTAAATATGGCAGACTTTGGAAACTACAAGTCAAAGAAGATTTAATTCAGTTAAGGATTTTCTTTTTTTATTTAGTTAAAGAAATTAAATTCAGTGAAGAAAAAATATTCAATTAAGAAAAAAAACTCAGTTCAGAACAAATTAGGTTCAAATAATTAAATTTTCAATCTAATAAATTATGGCCAAATGGAGAAAGTCCATTTTAATTAAGGAAATATAAGAATCAATCGAATAAATGTAGGTTTGTCTCCAGGTCTTCAAAGGTATGTTTTAAACAATAAAAAAGGAGTCAGAAATAATTTAAAATGAATTATGTTATAGAATATGTTTACAAAGCAATGTAACATCACTCAAATAAACACAAAAAAGTAGGCTTTATTTAAATGTACTTTCACAATAATGGGTCCTTTTTAAAAGAGTCCTGTTCATTTAATTGTGGAAAAACAGGGATTGAAATAAAAAAGCTCTTTTTGTTCTGTTCATGTAGTGAAATGTGGGAAAACTTGGTTAGTTTTTCTGGATGGACACTGAGGAAGGTCAAAGGGGATAGGGAAAGAAACCCAGCTCTGTTGTTAGCTCGCCATCTCCAGTTGAATCATCACAGGATTCACATCACCGAACAGCATACGACTCTAAATAACATGGTCTGTCACTGAGAATAAGTAAGGAGCACAATGGGTCAGGAAGATTGTTAAGCTATGAGCCTTCTGTGTTTTGAATGTGTAATGATTTTTTTAAGATTATAATGCAAACTTTATGAGTGAGAAAAAGTGGACAGAGTTTTTGTTATACAAACTATTGAATAAATTGTTACTCCAAGTCTACTAATAAATTGTTTTATTTTGTGGTTTATTTCTGATGTTGCAGATGAGGATGTGAATCACTGTGCACAAAAAAATTCATGCAATTTAAAGAAATGGCTGATCCGATGTTATGGGGCAAAGTAGACCCAATATATAACCAGTGACTTCAGACTAAATTTTGTAGTCATAGCCTTAAAAGAGACGGTAATAACGATTTCTGTTTAGACTTGTGATGAAAGTGATACTCATCAGTTTTTCAGACTAATTCTACTCAGTCCTTGTTGTCCTTTTTTACAATCTTCCTGCTCTCTCTTTTTTCAGAACTGCTATCAGAAAGAGGCGGTGCTGAGGCCTGAGAACAACCAGGTCATCAACCTGACAACACGCTACACCTGGTCAGGCTGCGTGGTAAGAACATGCACACGCACACACATGTACTCACTAATTTATACACTATTTTATACATAAATAATGGACAATATCCTGTCCTTGAGACTCCAGGCTCTCCAGAGTCTCATGCATACATGTTTTTCCGTATTTAAAGCTGACCTTGTATCTCTTTGAAATGTAAAAAACAAAGAAACATGTCACATAGAAGCACATTACTCTGTTTTACACATGGTAGAACATATTTTCATCTCCTTATTTCATTCTCTGTGATGCAAAATGAACAGAGATGTGTAGAAGAGGCAAACAAAACTAGAGAAAAAGGGAGTAGAAGACAGCTAATGGCCTCTAATGTGTTGCTGTAACATTTTCTGATTCACACATTTGCACTCTTGATGATGCATCCCGAGCAAACAATGAAGGCCCTAAAGATAATTTTTGCCTGTAACACCTCTTTTTAAAAGAAAAAAAATCTCTCTTTTTCAATAAGCCACACAATGTGTTTGTTTATCACATTAAGAAGTGTGATCGCCGGAGTGACTCCGTGGTTGTGGCTGTTCGTGGATTTGTTGACACATTTCAGGCTATATCGAGGTGTGAAATATGTTTGTGTCTTGATATTTCAGTTTCCCTTTCTACTGTGATAATTCAGAGTGTCTCTGAGGTAAAATGCGATGCTTTTTTGGATAACAACACTGTCAGCGCGCAGGACCCCCCCCCCCATGTGTTTCCTCCTCTATCTCTCCATCTTTCTCCCTCTATCTCTCTTTCAGGTGGAGGGAGACGGAAACGAGGAGGTCCTGAGCTGCGTGGGTGGCCGCAGTTTCCGTTCAGTCAGAGAGAGATGGTGGTACATTGCTCTCAGCAAGTGCGGGGTAAGCGCTGACCTCCGCTGTCACCCTAACCCCCTGCTGGCTGTCTCTCCAGATAAGGGCAGGTGTACTATCAGGCGGTTGCCATGGCAATGGAAACAAATGCATAGAGCTCACACATAAATATATCTGAGTAGTCACAGCATTTGTTATCGGCTGCCCTTCAGATAAACAGACGTCAGCACCGTCATCAATATCGTCACTTCTCTTATCAGTCAAAACTTAAAACAGATTGTTCCTTCAGGGATAACTGATAGAACAACACTTTATTGACATTTCAAGTTAACTTTTGTTGGTCTTTTCACAGTCAGGAAAAGAAAGTGTGTTAATGAACACATTTCAGGTGCAAGCATCAGCATCAAAAATTAAAACGGGAGTGCTAAGGCGAGAATTAAACTCACTCTGAACAGATCTGTGAAAGTGTGGATGTTTTGAGGCTGCATTTTGTGCCGCAATCCTTTTTTAAATTTTTAACCAAGTTGTGTTCGATCATTTTGTACCTGCTGCATCCTAAAATCAGAATTTAGGTCACTGCTTTCAAAACTGGGTGCAGGGGCCCATTGGTGGGCCACAAGAGGTCATTTACAAATGGAGGCAATTAAATTTTCCCCATTTTCCTTGGCTGAGTCTTGACTGGTCCATGTCTGGAACAGGCTGGGACCAGCCCACCATCACGGGTGTAATGAGATCCACCACGATGACGTGACAAATACATAGTAGGGCTGTCACCTAATATTCGATATTCGAATAACCGTTCGAGCATGGGGATAAATATCCGTATCCGAATAGTAAATAAATTTTCAAATGTAAAATAAAAAATGAAGGTATGTAGTTAGGTTTATGAAGGTATTGGTGGACCCAAGATCAAATTAGGCTGCAGTGCACTTAAATTTGGGAAAGGTGGATTGAAGTATTTTTAGTATTGAAATGCAGGGGTAAACTGACCCTATATTTTACAGTAATTATCCAGATTAGGAGGATAAAGTTACTTCTGCTTCCTCTTATTTCACATTTTGCATGCATTTTCAGGCTGCCCTGTAATCCTCTTGAACTGCTTGTTCACATTAACTCCTCTCAGTGGGCACAGAAGTTGCAGCTTGGAGGTGTCAAGAAGCAAGATATGTCAGCAAAAGGACACCACAGAAACGGCAAAAGATGCTTTAATGAAAGTCTTTGCATTTTTATTTATACAACATGTAACTAGATGTGATCTCAGTGTAAATGAATGTGTAAGAACTTCTGAACTAGCAAGCCAAAACATAATGAAGAAACTTTTCTACACACAGGACAGTGTGTGACAGCATTAACACCCATCCGCTTGCCTATAATGAACTTTTTAAACCCAACCTCACTTGAAATTTTAAAGGTGGAGGTTTTAAAAAGTCAATGTTAAATGGGGTTAAAAAGAAAATAATAAAAAAGGTGGGGATGTGTGCATTCACACATGCAGCTCAACCTGAAATTTTCAAAAGTAGGACTTTGTATATATAAAAAGAGCTTGATGTAAGAAACATCTGTCAGTTCAGTGCAATGCAGTATCTTCTAAACTGGGCGCTAAGAAATTTAGAGCACATTACAAAACAGATAAAGAAAAGAACATTCATTAGGCCGGTGGTTCTCAGCTCTTTTTAATTCACGGTCACCAACGGTAAGAGTTTTTATGTACTGGATCACCAACAGGAGGCACAAAAAGAGAAATGGACACATGGTCATGGCACCTGTATCTACAATTTATGGGAGATATTTGAATACAGACGAATGACTCGCCTCCGCTCTCTTTCCTGGATCAACTCTTATAGTAATTATATAGCCAAGAAATATTAAAAAGAGAGTTTGTGTCTATATTTGGAGTAGAACTTGTAAATAATGCCAGATCTGACAGTAGTAAACCTATAAAACAAACATCCAGACTGTGTACATACCACTAACAAGTGCAGCCAGCGCATTACAACCTAAAACTGCATCTTTACAGCCCCATAAAGAAACTGTAACATGTGTAATATTACTGGTGCAGGTGCTGATCTGTAAAAATGCCTCCAATCCAGAAATGTTATTCAACATTTCATATATCATTAAATTTTTCCAACACAGCCATCTGGTGACCCCCAAAAGTAATCTTGGGGTCAGGATGCTGAGGTTAGGAATGTCAGCATAAGACAAACGGCAACCGTGGAAGCAGGTGTGCTGCATATGACTGCGCTTTCATACAGCTATTGAATATAAATGGTTTTATGAATATAAATACAGTATTTATGTAGATATGCATCAACACAATATGCAATACTGCAAACTGTGTGAATAAATAGGGGAATAATCGGATCCTACCAAGGATAACAAGTGTTGTTGCAAGTTGCAGGTCTCACTTTCTATCTCCCTCCTGATCTGGTATCTATGCATCTCCCCAAATCGCCTGTGGACACCTTGAAGTGCTTTATCTCTGCAAAGTCACAAGAGCTTAGAGTCTCTTAAAATGCAACTCTCTGCTTAAACTCTTCTAAACACGCCTTACAAGGGCTCTACTGTAGCCTATTGATTAGCTAGCTTGGGGGACCTTTAAGCTTGTTGTTGCTTTGTGTGCTAATGCTGTTTGAGAAGAAAAAGTGCAGTCTGCTGTTTGTGTTGTTTGTTAATGCGAGTCTGGTCTCAGTTGCTTGGTGAAGAAATCATGAGCTGGTATAATGAATGCCAGGCTCAGTGATGATACATCCTCCTACACTGTGGACTTCAGTCAAGGACGAATCTCAGGGTAACGTGTGAGTGTGTGTGTTTGTTTATTTATGTGTGCTGTGTTTTCATGTTTTTGGAAACTGGTTAGGATAAATAAATAAGATTTCTGTCTAATTTTTATCACTGGCTGGCTGCCTATGAGAGTCATAGCCCGGGTTATAACAGTGCCAGCCTGTAGACATGATGCAGGCAGTTTCTTGAGTGATAGAAGTTTTTGTTTTTTATTTCTATTTTTGGGGCATGAAGTGCTGGCTAAAGAGAGCTCTGATTAGAAGAGCTATTTTTTGCATTGTATGGTTTTGTGTCATGCTTGTGTTTACTGTAAACCATCCTGCCTGTGATTCTAGTCTTTACAAACATAAACGTTCATTACAGCAGGGAAGCTCTGCATAATGAGAGCTGCAGACTTCAGTTTCATGTACACCAGTCGCTGGTATCCTCTGATCCTTAAACATCCTGAAGTGTTTTATTAAGTCACGCTGGTGTTTCAACGTGTTTGATGACATAAGCTCACAGTTAACACACCTACATTGACAGGTAGCTTGGATTTATGTCTGTAAGATAGATAGCAGATGTTTTTGCTGTAGGCGATCATATTATGCTCCATTGTTTAAATAGTTAAAAGAAAGCATCTGCCTTCAAGTAATCAATGATACTTTCCATTCATCTTTTTCCTGTAAAAACTGTAATATAACACACTTCTGACCTGCGTGCCTGAAATTCCCATTTGCCACTGATCCCACGACATTGGCCACAGTTACATGATGTTTTTTAATTTCTTTCAGTCCAATTCATAGCTACATTGAACACTCCTTTCAGTGTGTTAACGCTTCCAGAAAATAAAATCCCCCCCTAACTTTAAAAATCCCCCCATTTTAAAATTAATTTCAGGCTCTGTTTTATGAGTTTTAATGATATTCTGTTTTGGCCAAAAATACATACAAAAACCAACACTGACTCACATACCACACTTGACAAATCTATGGACAAAACAAGTGAAAATCACATGCAGTTCAGTTAACATTTACTCTCTAATATCCTGTTTTCATAATCATAAAAGGTCAGTATTGTACTTTAAAATAAAACTTGATTAATTGCTCAGCTCTACCATAACTGAAGTGACAGGGATATGAGTTGGACTGTGAAGAGATGGACAGAGGAGGCAAAGCTGGAGCTACAGGCCTGCTTTGACTGCACTGATTGGACTGTTTTTGAGGCTGCAGCCACAAACCTGGACGAACTGACTGACACTGTGACATCTTACATCAGTTTTTGTGAGGATATGTGTGTGCAAACCAGGACCCACTGCACATACAACAACAACAAACCCTGGTTCACCTCACACCTAAGGAAGCTACGTCAGGCCAAGGAGGAAGCCTACAGAGCTGGGGATAGGATCCTGTACAGGCAGGCCAGGAACCAGCTGACAAAGGAAATTAAAGTGGCTAAAAGAACTACACCAAGAAGTTGGAAAACAGCTTTTCAGCCACCGATCCCTCGTCAGTTTGGAGGGGCCTGAAAACCATCACGGACTACAGGAGCCCATCCCCCCACACTGTAGGTGACCAACGACTCGCTGAGGACCTGAACGGCTTCTACTGCAGGTTTTCACACCCATCACCCACTCCTATCACTCCACCCAGCTGGCCACACAATGGACCACCTGAACCCCCCACCACCTCCCCCTCCTCCCCCTGCCTCCTCCACCAGCTCTACAGGTCTGTGAAGAGGATGTGTGTCGGCTGTTTCAGAAACAGAAAATCAGAAAGGCTCCAGGACCAGACGGTGTGTCCCCATCCTGCCTGAGAGTCTGCGCTGACCAGCTGGCCCCCATCTTCACACAGATCTTCAACCGATCCCTGGAGCTCTGTGAAGTCCCCTCTTGCTTCAAACGCTCCACCATCATCCCTGTCCCCAAAAAACCCTGCATCACTGGATTAAATGACTACAGACCAGTCGCCCTGACATCTGTGGTCATGAAATCACTTGAGAGACTGGTGTTGAGCCACCTGAAGGACATCACAGGACCCCTGCTGGACCCCCTGCAGTTTGCCTACAGGGCAAACAGATCAGCGGATGATGCAGTAAACATAGGACTGCACTACATCCTGCACCACCTCGACTCTCCAGGGACCTATGCCAGGATCCTGTTTGTGGACTTCAGCTCGGCCTTCAACACCATCATCCCGGAAATCCTCCGCCAGAAGCTGTCCCAGCTCGCTGTGCCAGTCTCAACCTGTCAGTGGATTACCAACTTCCTGACTGACAGGAGACAGCAGGTGAGGCTGGGTAACACCACATTCAGCATCCGGACCATCAGCACTGGCGCCCCCCAGGGGTGTGTCCTCTCCCCACTGCTCTTCTCCCTCTACACCAATGACTGCACCTCAGGGGACCCATCTGTGAAGCTCCTGAAGTTTGCAGACGACACAACTGTCATCGGACTGATCCGGGACGGGGACAAGTCTGCATACAGACAGGAGGTAGAACAGCTGATCCTCTGGTGTGGTCAGAACCACCTGGAGCTGAACCCGCTCAAGACTGTGGAGATGACAGTGGACTTCAGGAGGTCCCCCCCGACTCTCCCCCCACTCATCATCAATGATAGCACTGTGTCTACTGTGGACACATTCAGGTTTCTGGGATCCACAATCTCACAGGACCTGAAGTGGACCCCCCACATAGACACCATCCGTAAAAAGGCACAGCAGAGGCTGTACTTCCTGCGACAGCTCAGGAAGTTCGGCCTGCCCCAGGAGCTGCTGGTCAACTTCTATACAGCCATCATCCAGTCTGTCCTCTGCACGTCCATCACGGTCTGGTTTGGATCTGCAACCAGGCAGGACAGACACAGACTACAGAGGACAATCAGGTCTGCAGAAAAAATCATCGGGACCAATCTGCCCTCCATCCAGGACTTGTTCCGGTCCAGAATCAGGAGACGGGCAGGTAACATCTTTGCAGACCCCTCACATCCTGGACACAAACTGTTCAGACTCCTCCCCTCAGGTAAGCGATACAGAGCACTGTACGCTAAAACCACCAGGCATAAGAACAGTTTCTTCCCCCAGGCTGTTATCACACTGAACTCATAACTGCAAATTGCCTGTCTATTGTCCATATCATCATCCCACTTATATGCAGCTGTGCACCTTGTTCCTCTTCTTATTATCTTTTTTATCTTGCACATTTTACATATTGTACATACTCTATTTTATCTTTATTCTCACCTTAAGTTAATTTTTAAACTTCTTGTTTATAATATAGGATGTACACTGTGTGTACCTATTTCTTCTTTTATTTTTGTACTTGGAAAGTGAAGTGAACCGGTGACAAATTCCTTGTATGTCTAACATCCTTGGCCAATAAAGCTGATTCTGATTCTGATTCTAAATTGCTACCGCCGTGGATGGCCCAGGTAGCCAACAGCTAACTACACTCAGCTCTACTTCTTTCTGGTTGTTATCCTCTATGTTTGTTTATGAAGTCACTGTCAACCTTGCAAGAGTACAGGATGTGAGAGTGGAGGGTGTGGTTGTTGGTGGGTTAGTGTGGCGTATGAGCCAAACATTTCTTTACACACTCACACATTATAAGATCAACACTGTTAAAACTGTCATTATAAATCTATCATAATGTGCAAGGGTCACTTACAGTTTCAAAATCTGTTAAAATTTTCAAAAACCTTTGTGTGTGGGTCTGCCAATAGTCTGATGGTTATGTCTGTGCACAGACCCTTAAATGCTGAGGCTTTCACCTCACGTAGGCGGCCCAGGGTAGAGACCAACTCAAGGCCAGTTTACCAAATGCCAACCCCTGCTCTCTCATCCCTCTTCTATCTCTCTGAACATCAACAAAGGCAAAACCCTGAAAAATAAACCTGAAAAAAGAGAAAATATTTGTGTGTACCGTGAGCCTACACACGATATAATTTTAGATTGGACACAATGATGAAATAAAAAATCGAAACTGTAATGGCTGTTGCACTTGAATTGAAGTCTGTAGAAGACAAATGCTTTAATGTTTGGGGGAAATGTATTGCTTTTGTGATTATTACGTTAAAAGTTGCAGATTTGTACAGCATTTGCATTTATTTCATGTTCTGTGCTGTTTCATGTTGGCACGTCTAAAAAGAGAAAATACTATTACTCACTTTCTACCCCTTCCTAATGCTGTTGGACTAAAGTACAAAAGCTTGCTTCAACTCTCAGGCACACTTGTACACAAAGTCCCAGCAGCCAATTTCCACCCCTTGTCTCCCACCACCCGCTCTCCCCTCCCTTTTCACACCTCTCATCTCTCTTACCTCTGTCGCTCACAATCTTTGGCAACGTCCATGTCTTTTTCAGCTCCCTGTCTCCACACTGTGATGTGTTCCACGCCATTTCATATCTATTTACCTCTCTGTCTCCTGCTCCTCTCTGTCAGCCTGCCTCTAATTGTGTTTTTCCTCGCCATCTCGCTGGTCTCATTTTTTCCCTCGCCCTCACGCTCATTTCTTTCGTTCCCTTTCCTTGCACACTCTCTTTTATGTGCTTTTTCATATTTTCATGTGTCTCTGTCATCCATTTCTCTTCACATCTTCGCTCCATCTCTGCCTTTACCTGAGCTTAAGATGTCCTACTCGTGAGCTGTTAAAAATACCCAACAGAATCTGAATTCCCAGATGTAAGCTCGCCTGCATGAGATGGTGAAATTTGAGGTTGATCATTATTTAACATTTCCAGGCAATTTAGCTTGATTAATTCTGCTGGAAACCTCAAGGCTGCAAAATAATCATTATTTTATCAGCAGTAATAAAGACAGTCATTACAAAGAAAACTCAGGTCAGCAGAAATTATAAAGCAGAAGACCTCTGGCAGTCAAAATGAATGTTTGAAAGACAATTAGGTTGTCAAATCAGCCAAAGTTTACTAAAATTGAACAGGCTGGGATTTTCCTTGAATTCCTCAGTATTCTTCTCCTGACTAGTGTTTTACTTGATTATTATGAGACTTAGGGTGAATCCCAATTCTACCCCTTAGCCCTTGGTTTTGCGCCTTCACATCTAGTGAAGTGGTGTCCCAATTCTCCGTAGGGCTAAGGGGAAGGGCTAAGACCAAGGGGTACACAGCCCTCGAAACGAAGACAGACTGGGACCTCACTTGAAACGAAGGGGTATGAGAATTTCCCATAATACACCGCGTCCGCCGACGCGAGGAAGAGCGGAGACCAAAGAAAGCGCTTAATTCTAAGTAATTATTAAATCAACCAGGAAATATGAACCATGTTTTGAATTGCTGGTTGTATTTTACAGTTTCTCGTTATAACAAGCCAGCTTTCGCAGCTGTAGCTACGGTTATTGTCGTGTCTGCCTACCTCACAGCAAGCTAGCGGCTCTGGGTGATGGCGTAGCGGGCATCGAGTGGTGTCTCGTTTCTCAGCAGTGTGTTTTCACCCCTTCCCCTAGCCCTCAGTTTTGAGGGCCAGGGGGAAGGGGTAGGGGAAGGGGTAAGACAAAGAGGAAGGGCTAAGGGGTAGAATTGGGATTCACCCTTAAAATCTTGAACGCTGTCTTTTCAATGCACCTCAGGTTGCCAACCAGAAGGGCTGGAAAAAAAATCTAGTTTTAAAGAGTTTCATATACACATTTTCAACAAGTTAAAAATTAAAAGTAGTAAATAAATAAAAGTATACTTCTGATAAGCAGGGCTTCTATTTCTGCCTGCTGCTGGGGCACTGCACATAAATTCAGCACAGTGCAGACTGAGACAGGAGGTCAGACACCAAAACTACATTAGATCATCCAGTTAATTTTGAGAGTGAAAAAAAAACAAATGTTTTTCTGATGCAGTTTTATCCCTTACCTGAAAAATGGCTCAAACCAGGATCACATTATTAACAGGAGTAGATGAAAGTTATCTACATCACACTTCCTAAACGCATGGACAGTAATTAATGTAGTGCAGTTTTTTATGAATATATTATGAGAGAAGCACAAAAATAGAGACAAATCCAAACAGTTTCACCCTTCTTCATCTCCCTCAGCTGGGAACAATAACTACGGATGCACATTATTGGGCTTTTGCTGTTCCAATATGCTGATATTATCAAAGTCCACTGCCGACACCAACATTTTTTTGTCCACTGCATAAAACCTTCACTTGAATGAAAGTTTTTTTTTCTTACATGGTGACAGTCCATTTGTGTTAGAAACAGATGCGATACATCAAAACATCAATTTAAGTCAAAATTTAGTAAGATGAGGTATTCTACCAAACTTACTGCCAATATCTGAGCCAATATGTGAGATACATATGGCCATTGCGTTTGGCCAAATTATTGGCTAGAAATATTTGAAATAATTTTTTAACTGTTCAATTCTGATAGTTTAATTGTTGGCCAATTATCTACAGATGCTGATATTGCTCAGATATCATGCATCCCTAACAATAACCTTATGTTCGTTTTTTTTTTTTATTGCGCATATGTTATGTTATTGCACGTGACTGCATGTAATTACAGTCAACTACACGTCTTTTGGCTCCTGTTATCTGGTGCTTATACAACAGATTAATCATTCCTGTTTCTCCATACTGCCACAGCCCTGTCCCTCTATCAATCAGTTTGTCCCCACTAAAAAAAATAAGTGTTCATTGACAAAAAATAACTAACAAACTAAATTAACAGACATTTTCGTCAACAAATAAAAACTAGACTAAAATGTTTGACAGAGACTAAATTGAATCAGACCTAATTTCATCATGTAGAAAGTAGAGACAAGTTTGGAATATATCCAGTCACAGCTTTGTGGTGGTGGGATCCAAGTGTAAAACATGACTTTAGAAATTCAAACAAACAATAAAAATGCTTTACACTTCATATTTTAGTCAACTAAATTTACAGTAGCTATTGTCGACTAAAATGTGAAATTTCATCAACTACAACTAGATTAAAATTAAAACAATTTAGATGACTAAATTATGTCTAAAACTAAAAGATATTTTAGGCAAAAGACTAAAACTAAATTAAAAAGTGCTGTCAAAATTAACACTGATGGGCTTACCATTATTAGGCTTTACCTCTTACCTGCCAGCCTATACCCACGAACCCTCCTGATAAAGCGCTCTGAAATTCTCACGCTTTTCTCAGTTTCTCAAATCAAGTCATTAGCGGGAACTAGTTGATTGTGTTTTTTTTCTAAAATTGTTTGATTTAAAAATTTTATTGAGTTAAAATTTATGAATAGAGACAGGGCTGTGGCAGTATGGAGAAACAGCTGAACACTGATTGCACACACGCCTGGTCTGAAAGCCATAGTGACATGAGCTGTGGCTGGCACACAGGTCAGCTGTCAGTGAGACGTCTGAAGGACTGATCAATTTGTGATATAAATACCCCACACACACTGTAAATCATTCAGCCTGAAATGAAAATGACCTCCCTATTAAATGTAGGGCTCAGTGTGTTAAAAATCCTCAGATGAAACCTGCAATGAGCAGATAGTTTTATCAATCACTCCTTTGATTTTCCATTGATTCTCAGTAGACATGTTAAATCTGACTTTTGCATGGCATTAAAATCAGGAGACTTACAGCAGTTTCTTCTGTTTTTTAGTTTTTAACAGAAAAAAAATCTTTATTGGTCCCAGCCCTACTGGGTAATTGATGCCTTTGTTGCTGGTATTGGTTTTTTATGATTGTTTTTAGTACAGAAACAGCATAACTATTAATTTAAACTTAAATGACAAAGAGAACTAGATTACAAGGCTTCATAGTTTACAATTAACCTCCACAGCTTCTTTTTTAATCATCTTATCCTTTTGGTCCTCATCTGAAGTGGAAAAATAGAAAAAGTCTATAAATGACAGTAATCAATCAGCCCTACTGTTCAGAGTTGAAGTGCTGATAATGAGCAAATTGCCTCAACAGGAACCGAGGAAAATCCACTGTTGCTGCAGTCCACAGTAGTGGCCAACGTTTTTTCTAGGCTGCCAACTTGGCAGGTGACTCCTCTTCAGAGAACAAACACACCCACCTCTGCTGTTTCCTGTCCAGGTCCCAGTCACAAAGTTGTAAACTATATCGCTCCCCTGGAAAACAGTCTCATGTAGGAAGAGATTGTTTTGTATCCCTGCGTGCCAGTTTGAAAACCCATGGACTTTTTTTAGTGCAATGATAAATAAGAGAATAATAACAGAAATATCTGACAGCATTGTAAGACTCTTGGGATACAAAAAACTTTCCTTACAAAGAAGAAATAGGCCTGATTATTTACTGTATGGACTGCGCTTCTCACTTTGTATCCCTGCAGAATCTAGTATAAAACATAATGCAAATGAACACTTTGTAAAAGCTGTTGTAAGTATACTGTCTTTATAGATTTATTGTCTTCGACAATCTTTGCTTTGTCATACTGCACATTAATTCTGTGCTCTCCACTGTGTGGCCAAATGTAAGCGGAGGTCAGGGTTCTGAGGGACCTTTGATTTTTTTTACCCTTATTGATTTATTCATATGTGTATACAAATTTACTTTGTGAAAATACAAATAACATATTTATCATGTGAGATGTGAATACAACTGGCATACAAGACAAACAAGACCAGACAGAAGCAAATTTTCTGGATTAACTGCATGAGATCAACCAGTCAGGATTTACCAGACGAGACGGGAGGTGACAGTTACTTTCTCCTAAATGTCAGCTGATTTAGATACTTGACTTTGGTATTTGCAGATCCCAAAATGTCCTCTGATATTAATGCAAGAAAAAATAAGTAAATAATGAGTTTGAAATCCTGATGCAAACATTGGCAGACATCCGCTATCTCTAAACTTTCACAAAGTCTGCCTGTGCAGCGTCAGGTCCATGCTATGGCTTTGCTGTGATGGATTGTGCATTTGCATATTCGAGCCGTTGCGTAGCTGAGCACAACCCTGAAAGCTTGCAACACAAGGTCATAAAGATCACAGGAGAACTACAAATTTACATGGTAATTGTGAATTTGTGAGATAAAAGTAAGAGTAACATGTAAACAACAGAAATTTCTTGCCTGATGTAGATTTGATGTCTGCGCCAATATTATTTCCACTGATTCTGCTCCATTTTGAAACTACCTGGGAGCTTTGAGTGCTTGTTTTTCTGTTTTGGGTCGATGTGCTTGGCAAAGATTGATTCAGGGTTAAAGTGGCTCCTGCTGATAAAGATTCCCTATGTATTTCCAAAAAATCAGTTGGGAGCAGCACTACTGGCACAAACTGGAGAAGGATCAAGTTACAGGCTGTGAAAACTGACTGATTAAAGAGACCGGGGGCAATTTGCTGCTGAGTGCGTAGGCAGGCTATGTGAAACTGGGGGTAAAGATTTACCTGAAACCAACTGATTTGTAGAGTCACTGTGATACATTCATTGACTGTATACACTACAGTTGTGTAGTATTACTGCAATAATGGTGCAAGTTTTTGAATAGCGCTATCTAGAGATGTTCTGATACCATTTTTTCCCTTTCGATACTGATACCGATACTTGTGCTGTGGGTATCAGCCAATACCAAGTACCGATACCGAGTACCGATCCGACACCAGTATGTTGTAAAAAAAATATCATACTACGCCTGCATGACTGTGATATTATTATCATTGTGGTAAGGCCTGGCTCAGGTTAAACCCTTTGTAAAACATGGATAAATACAGCAAATTCAAGCCATTTATTCTAAAAACCAGAAGCCTGTACCATCATTTATAATCGTATTAAAGCTGGCTCAGAATAATTATATTGACTACAGTACCCATAATGCTTAGCGATAAAGGGAGCATGTGCAAAGCGGCTCTCCACCATCCACCGTAGTTGTGGAAAAAGAGGAAGCATATAACACAACACAAAGTACAATACAACGCTATGCGATGGATTATGACCAAATCACCACTTACCCCCAATCACAGATTGCAAACATGCTGAGAGCTCCAACCAGGCAGCGTTACACCCATTCGGCTAATACACCCTTACGGCTAACATCTGTAGCAGAAGACGAGCATGCAGTAAGCTTTACCATGGACATTTGGAGCTCCCTGGTATCAGATGGTACCTGGACTCCAGTACTCGCCGATACCGATGCCAGCATTTTCAGCAGTATTGGAGCAGTTTCCGATACTGGTATCGGAATTGGAGCAACTCCAGCACTATCACTATAGTCATGTTTGTAAAGAAATGGATTGATAGATAGATCTCTGTCTAAGTTTTCATGAGCTGTTAATAGTGCTAAACCTGCCTGAACTGAATCCAGCCTCCAACTTTACAGGATTAGTTAAACACATAACACCTAATGAGTTTGAGAGTACAACACCAGTTTTGCAATGTCAGATTGGTGCAGGTGTCATGGTTAGTCAAAATGTAAATCTTTCCCCATCTCACAATTCGATTTGATTTTGAAATGTGACTATGCAATTCAGAATCAATTTTGGATTTAGACTGATTCATGATTCTTAAACAAAGCTCTTTTTGTTGCAAATGGTGCTTATACCAAGAGTAACTGCAATCTGAAGTGTGTTTTACATCTATAGACTGGTCTAAAAAAATGGTTTTAAGACTTCAAATGGTAAAATAATTAGTAGATTAAATAAATGTTGAACATAATTCAGCTTTTATATTCAAAAATAGGTTTCATAAGCTGCTTACTGAATCTAAGTCCTTCCTTGTCTACAATGCTGGAGGGGAGTTAGTCTTTAGAAATGAAACAGCCAATGGATTTAGTCATTCTTTTGGCCTATTTAAAGTTGACAGGAAGTTTGGTAAAACTGAAGCGTGCAGTGCTCAGCAGTCAATATTGTTACTGGCAACTGTAATGCTTCTTTTAACACTGGGTGATGGCGTGTAAGAGGAGTACTAAAACTTTGGCAGATTTTTCATACTGAATTCATCCAAAATGCACCTAAACTTTTTAATGAAGGAGGAATGGGCTGGATGTTGGTTCACAGCTCCATGCAGAAACATCACTGCAACCTAATGGGCTAATTTTAGCAGTGAGACCTCTGTGTACTACAGAAGCCTGTGCAGACAAACAGTTTTTTTGTGGGTGCTTGAAATAGGATGAAAAATGTCTTTTTTAATAAATTTTTTTTTAAGATTGATTCAGGATCTTAGGGAGTAAGAACCACCGCTATGGCATGAATTGATTTTTTTCCGTCACCTTTTATGATAAGTGCCACATATAGGGGTCATGAAATTAGAAATCATGACGCCAAAGTCTCCTTAAGTCACTGCCTGGCTTAAAAATTATTTTTGGCAATATTCTCTCAGACCTACAAGAATGTGACATGCTCCGGTTAAAAAAAAGGCGAGAAGTCTCATAATGTCAACCAGGCCTGTTGGCCGTGTTTTAATTTTGTGTCCAGTTAAACTTCTATCTTGCTGTAAATGTCTCCTTGTTCAGACATACTGGGTTTGTACCAGACACTCAATTTTCTCACAAAGTCTCGGATAGAGTCCCAAAGCTTTGACCTATCACTTAACTTTCCTGAGACAAGATCAACTCTCTGAATAGACCCTCAGAAATCCCTTTAACATGTGGTTATCTGCAGCCCAGGGGAGCACACGATGTTCAGGTGGTGCAGATGTTTGGGTGCGAACATCTTCGGAGTGCAATAAATCAGTACAGTAAATCAAACGTGGAAGACTGGAACCAAAAAGAAACACCCAAGCTCATCCTGTGCCGCCCTGCTAGTCCCACCGCGAGTGAATCCCTGTGGTGTGAAGTCCTTTATTCCTCCTCTGCATCCATCTCTCCTCCCTCTCTTTGCATTTACCCCTTTTTCATCATCCTGTCTCCCTCTCCACCTGTTTTCTTAACTCCCCCCCCCCACATCTATCACTCTCTTTATCTCTGTCTCCTCGCTCTTTGTGTCTGTATTGATTTTGTGGCAGTGCACGCTCCACGCTTCTTGCCCTTTTTGATAGAGGGAGTGAGATGGAGTTTCAGGCTGCCAAATGAAATCAAAGTCTTTTTTTTATCTCCTCCCTCTCTCTTCTTTCCCTCGCTCCAACGCAACAAGCTCAAACTCCATCGGCTTTGAACTTGCATGTGTGAAATGAGCTCTCTGTGCTCTGATTGTCAACCCATCTCTGTCCCCCTCCTCTTTTATTCCTCGGCTCCCCATCGCTGTGTTTCTCACCTCCCACATTCTTCTTAATTTGACACTTTTTTTTTTATCTGTGTGAGCGCCAAAAAATTAACATCATCTGTTCATCTCAGTGGTTGATCACCTAGGTACCCTCTCGTCCTCCTCTGTATTTCTTCGTTCCTGCATGTTCACCCACTTAAATATTCTCTTTTGTGTTCTTTCATAACGTCACAGCATGAAACAATTGAATCTGATTGACATATAATTATAATGAGCCTAAGAAATAATTGATAAATATGCCACACTGACTGTAAATAATAAAAAACAAAAAAACAATCTGCAGTGACTCAAAGGAAGCTTTGTTCTGTTCCAACTATACCTCCTTCCTATTAATCTGGGTCATCTTCTCATTGAGCTGAGCAGTCCACAACCCGTTTTATTTCCCTGCTCGCTTCCTGAACACACCTAGGGGCTCCTGAGGCACTTGGAGGCCAGCTGAGGGACTGACTGACTACATGGAACAATTACACTGAGAAGAAAAATAAGAAAAATGTCTCTCTTTCCCCCAAGGAAGATTTGAATCATTATTTCTTTTGCTATCTAAAAGGTTTGGGGAAAAGTCTTGTTTTTGTATAATCCTTCGAGTGTGTAAGAAGGGATAAACAGGTTATGGTTTTCCTCATTCACTCAAGTCGTTGTAATGTTGGAGAAATAGTTCAGAATCTTTTTAAGTGGGGTTTGATGAGGTACATGGCATTAGCTTGAAGACTGGCCACAGTGACAGAGATCAGCCCTGCATCTGTACAGAAATAGTCTGCATGGAAGCTAGGGCTATATAATGCTATATAATGCTTACAAGAGGAAACAACCACTGCTAAACCAGATAAATGGGTTGTGTGGTTTTCTTTGGATACTTGGGCATACTTGCTTGCACTGAAGTACAAACAAAAAAAGACTTGTGTAGATGGAGAATCAACAAGTCTGAACAAAAGGAATCTGCTATGAGAGTTGAAGGATCAAAGAAACGTGTTACCTGTTGATACAAGTGTGTAAATCATGAGCTTATGTCGTCAAACTGTATTAAATAAGAGTGTGACTATAAAAGACCCCTTTGGGATGCTCCAGGATCAGAGGATACAGCCGTTTTTATACATGCCTCTGCAGTCTGCAGCTCTCATCATGCAAAGCCCCCCAAGGAACATTTATACTTGTACGGACCAGTTTCACAGTGTTATAAAGTCAAAGGAAAAACCAAAAGAGGAAAATTTAAGTTTATCCTCTGAGGGAGTATTTGGCTCATACTGATAGTTTATTTTGTAAAAACAAAAGCCATGGCTTAGTGATAAGTGGACTTAATGAAAACACATTGTGTGTTTGTTGTTGGGGAGGAAAACTGAGCTGGAATGACACACTTTATCAGCATAATTGTGCTTGGTTAGTTAGCCGGGTAATTTTTAAACATTCGTGATTTTGGGTAATCTTTGTTTGGTATGTAGTTATATTAGTCTGCTCTGCAAAATTAAAGTCAGATTGTTTTTTGATCAGTATGCTGCTGGTGAAAGGACACATTGGCTGTGGCTATGTGGAGTCTGCGGCACCATTTGCAGCAGTGTATGACCCTAACTTCCCTGCTGACTATATCTGTACAGACATGGAGCTGGTCTCTATAGCTGTGGCTTACGTTCGGGCTAACACCATGAACCTCATGTAATCCCACTTCAGAAATTATAAACTATCCCTTTAACACCCCTCTGGGGTGGTTTTAGACAGTCATGAAACATCTGCTGATCCTGTCAGGGGTTTATGTGGCTGCTGTCAATCTCAGCTGTCATTGGGATGGGGTACACACTCACAGAGCTTTAGTCACTCTCACTTGGACAGTTTACAGCCACCTAATGACCTTACAAGGGTGTCTCTGGACTTTGAGAGGAATCCCACAGAGAAACCACACAGGCTGGAAGACACCATGCAAGCTCCTCACAGAAAGGCCCAGAGTAGAATTCAAACCAAGAACCTTCTTGCTGCGAGACAACAGTGCTAACTCCTGCTCCACTGTGCAGCTCTAGCCACAAAAAAGACCAAAATTAATACTGGAGCCTCCTTGATGCTGAGCGGTACCCGGGTACAATTACTGTAACCATCATCTTTCCTGCCACAGAGTGGGTTTTTGCGACATTATCATCACTGGTTCAAACAGAAGAGTTGTGATGTTGCGCTTACAGGAGGCTAAAATACAGGCCACGTTGATAGCTTGAACCGTGGAACTAAAATCCAGAGTGACTGGTAAATAAAAGTAGCATTACAAAGGGATTTGTGGGGTGCTGGTTTGGTGGAGTGGTAAGCGACCAGGCACAACACATATACATGCTGCAGCTGGTCCTGGTTCAGATCCAGCCTATGGCCAGTTTTCAGTGTCCTCCCCCCACTCTCCCTCACCCCCCTTCACAAGCCTAGCCACTGTCTCTCTGTCCCATCAATAAATGCACAAAATGCCCAAAAAATAATCTTAAAAAAAAAAAAAAGTGATTTGTGACACAAACAGCTCATCCTTGTCCCTTCTGCAGCTTGTCTCTTTCTGAGCAGTGTCAGGCAGGCACACACACACAAACATTACCTCCATATCCTCCCTGTGTACGTTAAGAATTTAGGAAGCCACACCACAACAGCCAGGTTAGTTAGAGTTTTCTCTTCTGATCATTTAAAGTATGTAATAATAGAAACCTCTGGTGAGAATTGACACACTCTGACTTGATCTAGCACTGCAGGGATATTAGTCCCCATTAAAGCAGTCTAAACAGCTTCTTAAAGTGTGTTTAAGTCCATGGTTTCTTCTTTTAAATTCAGAATAGTTCCAAGAAAGGACCTAAGGCTCTAATCAGCCAATGTAGTTGCTGCAAACACTGTAGATCTCAACACTGACCAGTAACTGTTGCCTGTAAAGCTTCATCATAAATGTGTAAAGGTTGTCACAGTAAAAGTCCTCACTTTTTTATTAAAGTTGAGAGCTTTTATTTTGAACAACCAAACCCAAAAATTATATTTTTTCAGTTGCATCTTAACACAGCACACAAGAAAAAAAAAAATCACACATTCAGTTACAACTACAACACTGAACACTGACCTTAGACAGGTGTATAAAAGAATATCTTTGGTTATCAGTGGTTGTAATGCTTAAAAATGTAATTAAGTTCACAGTCCCTTTTAATATCGTAATCACACAATATCATAATAATCTGTATAAAACAAAAAGAAAATGCAATGTTATTATGCTTAATATCATCCAGCTCGGAACTCTTGTTGCATCTTTGCTGCCAAGGCTGTTACCTCACTTGTTGTTTATGGCTTTTTCATGTTCTCCCATTGTCTCTTAAAAGTTTCATGCACTCAAGTAAACAGATAATGGATTTCCTAGATGGCAACTGAAATTAAGATGTCGTAGCATTGCAGTATGTGGTAACAATGAAATTTCTGTCTGTGGTGAATGTCCCAGCTTTCACAACTCTGCTGATTAAAGTTCTTGTAGAGACCAAGCAGATAATCTTTAGAGATTATCAACATACTGACAAACTGACCCCGGTTTCTGAATGTTTAGCTACTTCCAAACCATCACTGAAAGTTCCCCTGCCTTTGCAAAATGAAAGCTGCATCCAGACTACAGACTAGCATCTGGTCTCCTCTTTTTACTCAGAACTGTTTTTTTTTCTCATGTTAAATTTGGGCCACTTTTATTCACAAGTCCATGAAATTTAAATTGGAGTCTTATACAGACTGCATTTAAAAATGTGAACAGACTGTTGTGTTATTTCTGTCAAAATAAGACTTTAGACTCTGATATCTTAAGTTGGTTATGGGAGTCCTGCCAGATAAGGGCATATCTTTGGCAAGACCTTGCTCCCTGTGGTAATAGGGGCTAAGAGGCAGTAGCCAGCTGCCTCTAAAATAAGTTACAAGAAGACCAAATCACATGTCAGCCTATTCTTAACAGTTGGTGTGAACTGATGCCCCAGCATCTGATTATCTTTTAAAATGTATTTTCCAAGTTTTGATCAAAAACAAAACTTTTCTCATTGAAAAATGCTGTATCATTTGATATTTTGTCATGTGTAAAAAGCAGATAACAGTGCCAGTTTAAGCCTTATGACCTTATCACAGAGTAAAGGTATATCTACCAGAATGATGTGATTACAGATACCAGCCATTTTTGCTGTAGATCAGGAAACAGATATTTATCATCTATATGAATGTGATCAACCAGTACTTTAACAAATCCCACTGTGTCCTAACTGACCATGGTACAAGAAATGCAGCATGAGGTTGTGCGACGCTGCGTGATATTTTTGTCTCAATGCCTCGTCTCTAATTTTTTTTCTGTCACTCGTGTCAGGGCGATGAGGAACAAGGAAAAAGGGAGATAGACAAGGTACTGGAGGATTGTTTTGGTTCTCTTTGGCTTTTTTCTCAATATTAATTTCTGAGTCAGATGTTTTACTTTTGCTTTCAGCATCGAGGGAGAAACTTTGCTCATAGAGGTGTGTATTAACAAACCTTTGAGTTAATCCCTTGTCAGAATAAAGCACTGCATAGTCATTTCTCCACCTGTAAAACGAGAGCACTTGATGTGCTATTTACTAGAGGAAACAAAGGGACAAATATTTAAGTGTTGCAGTGTGGAAAGTTGTTCCCAAGTAGTACTTGAGTAAATCTAAAAACCTTTTGCCAAGTAGTCATTTTATTAACAGGACTTTACCACATCATGATGTACTGTCAATGTCATCTCATTTACTTAGCTGATTTTTCATTGTGCTGGTTTGCTCACACATTTTGCCAGTTGATCAACGATTAAACCAATAAAGGGCTAGGATTTTACTCGGCCTGCTGAGAGTGGATCAGGATGAATGACCTACAGAAGAGTTGACATTTTTTTCAAGTTAACAGGAGGTGCAAAGGAGCTGCATTTTAGTTTGATATGAATCACTGTGTTGTGATGTGATGTGCTCTCTATTTATTGGCCGACAATTGAATTATATAATGTGGTAGTGCAAGGATGACAAAATGTTGTAGGCCAAGGCAAAAGTTAGCATCTCACTGGTTCTTACAGTGAACAGCCTGATGACATTTTTTGTTTTCTTGGATCGCTGCTGATAATAAGATCTGTGAAAATCTGAAACGTACATGTTTAGTTCTTTGCAATAATCTTAATGAACAAACCTTTAGACATTTTTTAAGCTAAAACATAACAGTGAAAGTAAAAAGCTATTATTAAGATACTGTTGAACTACAAGATGGGGGTTCAACTTATAAGTAGCTAAAATATTTCTATTGTATAGGGTCTTGTTGTGACCTCTTGCTTTAGAATTTTCTCGTAATCAGATCCAGCGAAGTTTGTCCTTATGGCTGTGGCAATGGTGTATGTATTATTGTTAATTAAAAAACTATCAGAATGAGTCCCCGGCCATTTTTGTAGTCCTTTGTAGCAGTGCATTAGCAACTGTCCTTTAAAAAAACACACTGACACTTTAAAATTCAAAAGGAGGGCCATGCTGGATGCATTTTAATATTTGAAATCAAAAATTAAAATATCGTGTGCATATTTTCATCACAGACCTTATTTCAGATACTGTTTTGAAATCCCATATACTTTTGGCCGTCGGAACTGGGAATTGCTAAATGCTAACTCACTTCCATGTTTTCGTGCTCATTCCTGCATCACTTTATTATCTTCACTGCATACACAGTGCCTCTCTCAGCTGCAGACATCTGCATAGTAAAACAGTTCCTCAAAAGAAAGCATTTATTGTGAGCTACCAATCATGTTTTAATAAAATCAGCAGATGATTATTGGTTTCTGATCAGTCTGGGCATCTCCAGATGTATTAAGTAAAATTGCCTCTTATCAGCTCGTGCTGTGTGGATGATCCATTACCCTAATCTTTCTGTAAAATGCTGCCTTTAAGTCCAGCTAATGTATTTTTCCTGACCCAAAGCTCCCAGTTTTCAGATGTAAATTAAAACCTGAAATTGCCATCGAAGTGATAGATCTAAGAATCTAGAAAGTGTGCTATCCCTGCCATTTTTACCTGCAGAACTGTTCAGCAGAGCTTCAAGCTTTAATGGCTGTGTTTGCACGGATCTGTGTAGAAGAATACATTTTTAATCTCACCTGCCTCACCTCCTTCTTCCTCCCTTTCTTTTAGGGCGATGGCTTGCAGCTGGAGTACGAGATGAAGCTGACCAATGGCCAGTCTTTCTGGACGCAGCATTTCTCAGCAGATGAGTTCGGTAAGAGTGATTAGACAGAGAGAGAGATTACTGAACGAATCGCTGATGGCACAAGCCAACACCACTTAGCACGGCCAATAAAGCACACTGAACTGAACAAATTACAATAATGAAGGGACGGCTGAATGAATTAATGATGATAGATGAACTGTGAGGAAGGGATGAAAAGAAAAAGGGGGCCCAAGTAGCCTCTAAATGAATTATTCCTACATCCCCAATGTGTTTCACTCTCTTCCTCTACTGTCTCTCTCTCTTTGGTTTTTAACTAATCCTACATCCTCCTCACGTACCTGCCTCTGTGGATTTTTCATCCCTTCATTTTTTGACTTTGCCTCCTCTATCATCTCCTCCCTTCTCGATATCCTCTGAACCTCGTTGACTCCTTTACCCTCTGGTTTTCACCTCCTCTTTGCACCTTTATGTCTCCTTTATCCCCTTTTCTGTTTTGGCTCTCTCATCAATTATTCTGTTTCCTCCACTCACTTCTCACAGGAATCTTGGAGACGGACATCACGTTCCTGGTCATCTTCTCCATGGTGTTCCTCCTCTCATGCTACTTTGCCTGTGAGTACGGCCTTTTTCACTTAGCTGGATCTCCCTTCCTCTATCCTCTCTCATGAAAGAGCCAATTTCCCTCGACTACCAAAGCTCGCAGCAGTCATTTAGTGCCCTTTCCATCTGATCTATTATAAAACGGACATGTTTTCTTGATGAGAGATGAGTAAGTCCTCATGTTTCCCCTCATAACTAAAAGGTGAACCATGCGCCTATTTTCCTCTCAAGCCGAGGAGTTTGTCAGAGCAGAATACGGGTAACATAAGAAGTCGCAGACAAGAGATGGTGAGTGCAGGGTGGGTTTTCGTGTAAAGGTGAATGGTTGAATGAAGAACGTAGCTGTAGCCTGAAGGTAAGTGAAGCAGGTTTGTCACACCAAGGTCACTGCTCCAATAGCTCAAAACTCGAGAGAATAAAAAGCTCAGAGGAAAGAGTTACCCACAAATCAAACTCTGCTGCTTTCCTCCTTCTTTGTTAAAGGTTTATGGGCACAGACGGGCTGGGCCATGCAAAGGAAATGTCATTTTTAAGTACTTTTTAGATGAATATCATACACAATAATTGTTTATATTTTTCTTGGTAAAGAAATAATAAATGGTTGCCACAATACCAGACTTGTACACTTTGTTCTAGTTCTTGTAAAAATCACACCGTATTCATACCGGACTGATTCCATGGTTACTAAAAATCATGTCTGAGATGTCCAATATAGATTGTGTTTTGTTTGTTTTTGAATATTGAAAATGGCAGAGTAACTACTACACACTGTTTAAACTTCATCGAAAAACTGAGAATATTTCAAATTATCTTAAAGTGTTATTGAAGTTGTCTCAAATTCCTGTAGGTTACTGTATGTTTACAAATGATTTAAATATCAATAATTTTAATGTTCAGTGTGTTACAAAAAATTCAAAAGTGTCCATGATCTTTGTCATATTTTTAAAAGATAGAGAACACTGTCTAAATTTCACAGAAAAATTAGTGTTTCTAAGTTTCATGTTAATTAATGTATGTTTAGAGAACACTGTTTAATTTCATGATAATGTTTGCTACGTTTGATAAACCCTTGCTTCTTTACAGTCCCACCTGCTCTTAAAAAAGTCTCCCAATTTTTTAATGCATTTAAGGACAGTATTTGATGTTGCATTTTAATTTTTAAGAAATTTATAGGGTCCAAGAATTATCATGAGTTTCACACATAAAATCATGGAAATGCAGAGAACACATGTATAAATAGTATCAAATTCCTGACTTATTTTATTAATTAATGCATTAATCACGGTGTCTGTTATGTTGATTCATGAGTTAATTTTGATGTTCAGTATTTATTTAAAGTTAAGTCTGCTGTTATGGAGACAAAAAAGATGAAAAAACAAACTAGTTATAAAACATAAGCATTACTTCCTCGTGAATGTATCATGATTGTAGGCTATAAAATAAAACTACATAATGCTTTGTCTTTAATACTGTGAAATATAAAGAACATCAGCACTGCACTTGGTCATGCTCATATTAAACAAGAAGGAATGTATGTTATTTTAATGCAAGTTAACTACACCCTTTCATACTTTATTGTCTAACCGTATATCTCATCTGAAATATCTTTACCCATTGCAAAGCCTTACATTACAGCTGTATATCTTTTTTCCACCAAATTAGGGAGGGTTTTCATGATGACTAGAGACCTTATATTGCCCTTAACTCTATTCTGCTCTGAGTTTTATTCAGTTCAGTCATATTGATTGGGTTGTTTGTAGGGCTGTTGAATTGAAAACCTTCAACTGTTTGTCCTTTTTTTTTTTTTTAATAAGTCCTTCACAGCCCCCCAGCCCTTGCTGATGACTGTCAGAAAGACACCGATTTTCATCGTCAGACTGCTTTATTTGGTGCTTTAACTGGTTTTAATCAAAGGCTCTGTTGTATTCGAAAAGATGAGACCTTTATGGATATTTTATTCTAGGAAATGAAAAACCATGTGAACAGTAATAAATGGTGGCATCCTTTCTTACCTGTGAATTACAGAGAACCTTGTAGCACTGACTTCAACATTTAAGTCTTTATTCAGTTTTTCCATGACTTTAATCACCGAATGAGTTTGTTCTCAAGAAAACAACACCTCTGTAGGTAAATCAGATCTTTGTACAAATTGGTATGAAAGAGTCATAGAGATCCACTCTAAGTTTACTGTCTGCCCTGCATCAGCTTCAATTGACAAAATAGGAGCACAAGGACTTCTGTGCTGATGATTCAAATCGAAGGTTTTCTGTGAGCAGTCCAAAGTTGTCAGACCTTCGGGGCGGTGAGTTTTAAAAATATCACAGTATATACAAAAACTTGTTTCTCTGCCTTTGGAATATTGCATTAAGTGTTTATCCCATAAGCAAGGTTATATTCACTGCATATAAAAGGGAATTCATGCATCCTGAAACCTAGAAATTGCCAATTAGCCAAACCAAAGAGACATAAAAGGAACAATAAACCTACCAAAACTAAATATAATTTCAAGAGCAAAATCATTTAAAAGGAAATATACTTAGAAACATAAAGTTTTTGTATAGGAAGAAGTTTTGCCCTTATAAGTAAAATGCATCTGTGTGTATATGAAATTTTATCTCCATCCATTTAAAAAAAAAAATCAGTCAATACCTGTTGTACAGGAAGTATGTTTCCCTGAAATTTCTCCACTTCATTACATATTTTTTGTGCCCAAAGCCATTAGAATAGTAATTTTACGATTCTGCAGGAATGATTACCCCAGATTATCCAGGAAATAATGCCAGCAGTAGTTAGAGGGACTATTTCTTTGGTTAATACCGGTCTAAATTGAAGAGTCACCGGTGTAACAGGGACACTTTTCCATTCACTTTTATTTTGTCACATTCTGACACACTGTCACATTGGTGCCTTCACATTTTATTGGTGGGAAGGCAGAACCCTCAAACAATCTGTGAACATAAAGTTCATGATAAAACAGCTCTCGACTTTATAGCAGGGCTATATAATTTCTGCCAAATTCTGAGACACAAGTTTCCCCCCTGAGATGCAAGATCAAGACTCTTTCCAACTACTCTGAAAATAAAAAAAATGCATTGCACGCTAATAAAAATATGTGCCCAAGGCTTTCAACAGACATAACTTATAAAATGTGCAGACTTGAAGTTCTCTTAACCAGGAAGTCTTTATTTTATTTTTTTCTTTTATGACAGTTCACCATACTGTGTTTTGGTTACTAAGTTTTGTGTAGTCTTGCAGCTTTGATTTCATGATATGGCGTTTGTGTCCAAAAATGTTAACTCTACTGGATTTTAAAGTGACATTTGAGGTGGTTGTGCTTTTTCATCAGATTTAAACCCAGAAACCTTTAAATGATGAAATGTGACACTACTTTTTCCCTCCTTGAAATCTAGAACTCAGTCTCCCGCATGTACACCATCTGCTTTCTTTCTGCTTGACTACACATGCCACTGCCAACCCTGTGTGGTTACTATTGTAACAGTAACTGACAGAGTAGTGCAATGAGAAGGAGAAATGATAAGTGACTGGGTTGTGTGGCCTAGTCATTGGCCAGTCTATGGCCTGGATAATTAATTAAATGTGTGCTCTGCTTTCATCACCAAATTACCACTTTGATAAATCAAAAATGTCACATATTATTGAATAAAATTGTTCTTTTTTGCTTCACATCTTTTTCTTACACAAATAGACTGCCATCATGAGAGGAACTGTTCAATTTTTAATTGCAGTCTTCGTGTAATCTGACACACCAGATGGACTGATTCACATGTCCATATTTCAAGTCCATCGGGACAACATCCCACAGAAAGTAATTGGAAAGGGCAAAAACTCTCCTAAAAAATGGAAGTTGATTGGACAGTTTTTGTGTGTCAGATTTAGTTAAGGCAAGCCAAGAGATGGCAGACACTTTTTCCTTTAAGCACAGCTAACAGACTTTCATAGATTCTGCCTCTTTGACCTTACAAGGACACTTAGAAGCCTGGTCAATTTTTGACAGGAAACAATCACTTTAGCTCGAAGCTTTGCAAGATGGATTTGCTTGATAAGGAATTTGGCAAATCCAGGTGCTTTGCAAGGTAAGGCTTTGTGCCATTGAATGTGTTGATATTGTCATCAGCTTTACTAGGTTTTAAAAATATTGGCATATCTGCAAAAATCTAATACCATGCATTCCACAGCCTTAATTTATAAAAATCTGGATGTGAAAGTACTGTATTCTGGAAGTTATACTCTAAGATCGTATTGATATAGCCTTTAAACTTCTCAAATCAACTCCTGCAGTGCCGTTTAATTGCTTTGTATCGAAAAATGAGCCCTAAGTTGCAGATGGAGGCCTACTCATCACTATGAACACAGGGGGTTATGGAGAATTTATTCCTTACCATTTTGCAGAAACTAAGACTCAATAATGAAGTTCAAATACATATTTAGACTCTGCTGGAATTTAACTCTGATTTTATGTTGATTTATTGAAGCCTTTGAATTGAATGCAGTTACTTTTAATGTAAATTTTATCTCTCAGCATCATTGGAGGACAAACTGACAAGAAGACTTCAGTTTTAATGAGTTTGACTTTATTTGTTTAGGCAAGTAAGAATCAAATAACTGGCTGAGAAACAAATGCAGAGTGATATGAATACAGAGGGGGAAAGGCCCAATGGGACTGCACTATTGCCCTTAAATGAAAGCCAGTTTGCAATGTCATAAGAATTTACTAATAATGAACAAGGCACACAAAAATGTTTATAAGGCTGACCATTAAATTAATTGAAAAAAGCTGAATTAAACATTTGACTAGCAAACAAATTGCAACATACTGTTTTATATCCTCTAACAAAGGTTTGAATGCTTTTGGAAAATTATATTTTTTCAGATATCCACAGTTAAGAACCTTCTTATTTACCCTACTTATTGGTTTGGGCAGGTTTTGATAAGGTCTTAAAAAGTCTAACATCTGATCATAATAAATGTCCAAAACCTGCTCTGGTTTTTGATGTTATACGTTATTAGGTATCCTAATTATGGTAACCTTGTCTGTTTTGATTTATGGTAGAAATATACCTCAGACAGTGATCATTTAGGCCCCTCAGAGTGAAATCACTAGAGGATTCAGCAGCCGAAGACCGGAGTTACACTGGGCAGCTGTGAGTGTGTGTTTATGGCCCGTCCTCCAGCCGTAAATTTCCCCCTGAGCCTGCGCTGTTTGCAGGGGTGTTTGGTAGTAAAATTGCCTGCTTAAATACGCATTAAAAATATTTCCTCTCAGATCAGGGCTGCAGCGAGCGGAGATGACTTGTAATACCTCATCTAGAGACGGGCAACACAAGATAGATGCATACTAATGGATGCTCCCCCCATTTATTTGGCCTCCTCTGTTGTTATTTTATTCTGCCTCTCTACTTCTCACTCTGCTTCACCATCTGCTAGCATATCTCCATCCTTTTTATCTTCATCCCGACACACACTCTCATACCGCGCACACACACCTCAACCACCTCAATCTCATTTGCTGTTTTTTTTTCTCCTCTCTGCAGACAATCTGAAGGGACGACAGCTTCTTCACACAACCTACAAAATGTTTATGACTGCAGCAGGTGTTGAGGGTAAGGTGTCGTCCACAGCACACACACACATGAGATGAGCCTCTCACAGCTGCAGCATCTCATACCTTAATCCCAGCTTCAATAGGAGAGATATTATCGCCCTTATTAGCCTCTGAATGGGAACTATAGCAAACAGCCGCACTGTGTTTCAGTGTTCAGTGAAGCATGCTGTTACTTACGAACACCACTCTCCTCCTCCTCTCCCCCTAACCCCCCACCCACCCCCGTCTTGCTGCCTTCTCACTTGCTTGTCCCCTCTCCAAATCCCTTCTCAATTCTCCTGCCATCCCTAAAATTCTCTTTCACCCTCTCCACCCACTTCTTTCACGCCTTTCATCAATTCCTCTTTTTTTTTTTTTTTTACTTCTTTTCCACTTCCTGCTCTCGGTCTCTCCCCTCATTATCATCTCCCTGTCGCTTCTGTTTTACATCTCCCCCTTACTTTTTTTTTTTTATCTGACATGCTCTACCGTCTCCTCTCCTCTTTTTCTTCTCCTTCTCCTCTCTTCCCCTTCTCTCATTTTCCAATTTTTCTCCTCTCTGCATCTTTTCCACTTGGCAGTGCTCAGCCTGTTGTTCCATTGTGTCTACTGGGGCCTGTATGCAAGAGATGGAGTCGGCAATGGCAGCCTGAAAATACTGGGTGAGTTTCTTTCTTGCTTCGGCTCCTGAATGACTGAAACACTGACAGAGTGCCTGAAGGACTGACTGACTGACTGACTGACAGACGGACCGATGCTGCCTCTCTATTGCTCGAGCTGAATGAATAAGTGGACAATGACGGATGTGTTTTCCGGCTTGGCAGTGCAAGAGCTGGTTTGATGGGCATAGAAAGGCTAATGTATGATTTTTTTTTTGAGTGTACAAGGGCTGGGAAATCTATCAAACTTTTAAGAAATGGAAATATTTTCAAACCAGTTTAGGGTAAGACAGTATTGCTTGCATCATATTGTTTGTATTGCATTAAAATAACATTCATTCTTCTGGCTTCGTCTGCCTATTGGCAAGTGTAAAGTTGAATGAACCAGTATGAAAACAAAATACATCCTAGTTCTAAGGCCACTAGCAGTAATATACTTTTTGACTAAAAGATATTTCACAGTATACTATATATGTACTTTCCAAAATGACAGTGGTGCAATGAGAAATCGATCTGAATTGATTATCGAATCATGACCTGAAAGATTTGGGCGCATTGCTCCGTGGAGCCCTGGATCAGTTTATATCCAGCAAAAGCTCAATGATGGCTTGGTTGTTGAGTATAAAACAAGGTCAATGAGGCTCCTCTGCTTGTAATGCTGCCTGCCTTGAGATTCTCATTGACCTTAAAGGTCTCATGTCCTACAAAATTAATTTTCTGTGCTTTTAATGTTGTTAGAAGGGGCTTTGGGAGAAGAGGAACATGGCACCTTTTACTGAACTCTCAGTTCAAGGAGAAATTTGCTTTACCTCTTTAATGTTAATGCCCCCTAAAACACTTGTTTTTGGTCTTCCTGGTGTTTATTATGTAATAGCTATACAGCCTCCACCTACATGTGTTTTCTGCCTGTCACAGGCAGACATCATGACTGTTTTGAAATTCTGCACCTCATCCTGTAACTCCTCCTCCCCCTCCCATCAGACATTGTTTGTGCAGCAAATCAGTGCAGAGCTCATGATCATTGCCTCCCCGCCCCTTCAGATCTGAGTGTTTTCAAAGGGGAGGGAAAATTGGCTGCATTTGATCCTCTGCAGAGACAAAATTTTCCATTTTTATATTAAACTTAAATCAAAACCCCGCTTAATAGATACCTAAGACATGATGTAAATTGTCAAACGCACCAGGACATGGGACCTTTACATTATTCATGAAATTTACGTTAGCAGTAGAACGCTCTAGAGTTACAGATAACAAACAGCCTGACAGAGAGTATGCTAATGTTCCCCAGTAGGGATGGTATGATTATGAAACCTGATGCCAAAGAAAGAAACTATCTCAGTTTCACAATAATTTCAATTATTTTCAATTAGTATGTCTAGTACCTCATCTGTCCCCTTCAATTATTTTATTATATTTTACTGTAAATGCTTTGTATGTTGCACTTTTGTATCTCTGTTTTATTTCAGTCATTTAGAACTGTGTCCAACTCTGTGTCCATTTTTTTGTGCTTACAGCACTCACAACCTCAGTCACAGAACCCTTCTCACCAGCACATAATGTTGCTACATTACAATAGTTGACATCTGCTTACTTAAATAGTATCTGTAAGATGGTTTTTAATTTCTTTGTGCACTCAATACTCGCCTTTGTTCATGAAAAAATTCAGGAAATCATTAATTATGTAAAGGATCTATGATCTAGCATTAGAAGCAGTTAGAGATTTTGAAATCGTTTCCTCAAAAAGATTGCTAAGATCCCTTTCTTATTCACAATTCTTGTTGACTAAGCCGATGTCAGAAGTCCCACCCCTTCTCAACGTTGATTAGTCTGTGAGGGAAAGGTGACATTGACAGGTGTGGCACTGTTCCAAGAGTTAAACTGTTTTTAACTAAGATGGCTCTGAGCGCTGTGTCAACAAGTGCCAAAACACTGAACTACAGGGTTTTGTGTCATAAACTTAGCACTGCCAGCACAAAAAACAGCGGCTATGAGCAGAGGTTCTACTTCTCTGTACTTTTCGATACCTTCAGTCAGAGATTTTATCATTTTGAATAACACAGTATTTAAGGACATATACAGTCTTGGTGAGTTCAGTGTACATGCATGGTTCCTGTAAATACTTAAAAAATCTTAAAGTCTTAATTTTTGAAATTGGGTCTGTGCACAAGCTTAAGGACGTTCTTCCTGTTGGGCTGAAACTAAGCACCCTGGTGTTTGTCAAGGATATGTTTACATTAAATGTTTGCTGGCAACTTTCTCGACAAGATTGACCAAAAATAACAGTGATCCACACCGACATATTGATGCCTGTTCACTGTGAAACTGTGAGGAGGACAGATAGTTCGTGCAGTTAGTGCACCAAAGGTGAATTTTTACTTTGTACTAAAACATTAAAGCCAACAATGTCCACAAATGCAGACAGTCGAGCTAGCTTGTTTCGAACAACAACTAGCTAACTATGTGGTACTTGCCCTCGTAGTTATGGAGGTAACTCAGATATGGAGTTTGAAACCCCTCATCCAACATTTAAAGTAAACTGAGCTGGACCAAAAACCAGTGATTAGTTTCAGTGTTACCAGAAGTACATATTTAAGCTTGTGCACCGAACCTATTGAAGACCTTGGAGAATCTTTACAAGTTTTATGTTTAATAGTTGAAGGTCTAAAATTCGAGAGCTTATTGATAAAGCCTGTTTTTTATCAAATCAAATAATTTTGAAGGCAACATTTAGTTTGAAATGTGAGCAATAGAGTTCTCTGTCCATGAGCATGCGTGTGCTCTCTCATATGTGCTGCTCATGGGAAAAATGTTCCTTGATATCCTTTTTTTAAACTAATATTCAGCACCCTTGCTTATTGAGCTTTGGTAAAATAATGAACTTGTACAAACTTGAACAAACCTGCATTTTGGCATGTTTTTGAAAAAAAGTTGATTGTACAACACCAATAGAGATTGCTGCAAACTGTAATGCAGTACAAAAACTTTTCTAATTTGTCTCTGTCTGTCTTTAAGGAGGCCTTGACAAGTCTTGAATTTGGTTCAGAAATGTTGAAGAAATCTTGACCTGTTCAGACTTGTTGCAAAAGTTTTTCATACCATACGTACAAGTTTTTAGCATCTTTCATGTTGTTACAGTTTATCAAATGGGTATCAACATTGTTTGACTATTTTAGGGTCATAAAAACTTGTTCATGCTGGTATTGAGATAGCTGTTTTTTGTTTTTTAATGGAAAGAAACACTAATACGTGTACTGTGCATTATCATTCAGCTAAAAACAGCCATCTGCTATCGCCCAGCCCTATGTGTGGGACTTCATATGTGTGTATGGTGACCTGATTTTATATCTCCCCTCTGATATTACAGATTCAGAAACCACAACCTAATTACCCCCTCTATCTCTTCTCTCTCACTCTCTCTCTCCAGGGAAATTACTGTTCTCTGTCAGTTTCTTGGTGTTCCTCCTTATGCTCATATTGTTGGGCAAAGGTTTCACTGTCACCAGGTGGGGCTTTTATTTTTCACTATTCTTTCACCCTGTGTGTGTGTTTGATTGTATTTCTTTTATTTTCTTTGCCTACGTCTGTGAAGTTTAATGTGTGTATTTATGCTGCCACTGTCTCTCACTGTTCAGCTGCGCTGTCATAGTCAGAGCACATTATCCCATTGCATGACAATGTAAGCTGTCAGTCAGGGAGTCAGTTTGCGCCTAGGGTGCGATAGTCAAGATGAACCCTGATTAGTCATGTACAGGCAGTGATGCAGCCAGCCATAATTCTGTAAACACTCTACTTACATTTTATCACCAGTTTATTTTAGAAATTGAACCCTGACAACAGCAAAGTCTTTGTTTCATTCATTTTTATTCCTTTCCTCTTTTCTGTTCATGATTTGGTGTCTTTTGCTCTGTCATCTTAACAATGTCAAGGTAAACGAAAGGTTAAAGGCACATGGTTTGTGTCACAGACCAACAGTAACAGCCATTAGTTATCATATCAAAACATTTCTGGCTCTGAGATGAGATGTTATTGTTGCTGAATAGGGCTTAAGTTTATTGTTTGCTTTTATTCTGTGTGTTTGTGTTTGTCTGAACTTTAGTCACGAGATCAAGTCTCATGCAAAAACATTTTTCAGGCTTTGTAGCAAAAAACATCCACTTTATTTGCTACCTTGTCTGCTCCAGGTGACTTTTAGTCACCAACTAAACATAGTTACGACCAAGACACAACCTTCAGTGTTGAAAAATAAAGCTAGTGCAGCAATGCAAAAAAAACGCAGTTCCTTAAGTGTCCAGGAATTCACATAATAATCATATATCAAAGGCCACTTTTTGCTGCAGAAATAATCATCTTTACAGCCTTGTTCAAAAACAGCTTTAGTATGAGTAGTTCATGCATTTATGTTTACTCATTGTACGGCTTTTTTTTTTAATACATATGATTTTAGTGCCTGTGGTTATGCATAGATAGGGGCATTACTGATGTGGCCACAAGCCCACACAGTGTCACCAATTTTTAAACAGTTTTGAGTCCCACCTCAACTCTGCCTCTCTGAGTGTTGAATTTAGTTTGTGACAGCATTTCCAACCTGGTGGCTGAAGCAGATTTGCTTCCAGAGCTTCCTTAAGTTACCAAATGGCTGACGTCACAGTGGCTTTTTCCAGTGTTTTTACAGTCTATGGTTACAACAGTTTTTAAAGATGAAAAGTAATGCCTCTTTGATTACTAATTTACTAAATGACATCTGATGTGTTCATTCACCAAAGATTACAAAGAGGCATTTATCAGTAGATTTTCTTTTGGTATAAACACTAGGGATGCCCTGATCAGGCTTTTTGTGGATGATACCGAACACCAATGACCTGCTTGTGTGATCGGCTGATACCAATACCAGTAATATTTTGTGTTTTGTAGTAATAAATTGTTGAGTGGTTACTCAGTAGAAAAGCAGAAAAAGCTCTAAAAGAGTAATGCAGCCAGTATCCTACAGTAAGGACAATTGAATAACACATTATAATGATTGCTGTATTATGCATGATTGTTTATGTGAATTAACAAAATTACTGACAGGCTGGAAAAAAAAGATCAGTTTTATTCATCAGGCTGAACAGTGAACACAGTTTAAATAGACGTATAAATAAAAGGCACTACATTTTAAGAATATTTACTCAGCCTCTTTATAATGGTGTCATAAATTCCTATTGCTAAGAAAAAAGACAAATTTCACCCCAAACCAGCATTATTTATAGAAGGTTCAGCCAAAATCTAAATTCTTATTTCTTGAAATTACGTTTGAACATGTGACCTTACCTTCGTCAAATACTCATTTTATAGAGCAAATATAAAAACACAATAATGTTACAGACTGGACCTCAAATGCATCACAAAACTCAGTGTGCGTTGTTTCTGTTGCAATGTGTAATTCGTTTGCCTTCGCTGAGTAGCTTCTATTCAGTGCAAATTTCAAACTTAACTCTTGTAAGTGTAAAAGGATGAAGGAGCAGCAGACAAGTGGATGAGCAGGTGGGTGATTTGTTGATCTACTGAAGGTGACATGCAAGTAAATAACAGCTGATTGTAGAGTTTTATTCAGACATGCATTTTGATCAGCCAATCATGAATTTTCAACAAATATCAGCCAAATTGATTAGTTTACAGTGACATCTTTAATTAATACCACAGTACACTTTCTTCAACATGCAGATGGTGGCTGTTTTTGAGGTCAGTTGTTGGACTGCTTCTGGTTAATTTGAGTTTTGGTGTTATCTCGGTAGTGTCGGTGGTCTCTTCCTTACCCTCTCTGGTTTATTCAGTCTCTGTGATTGTGTCGGTACTTGCAGGTTTCTAAGAAAATTATGTGTCCTTCAGGTGTTGAAAAAGTGTCTGTGTGTAATATTAAATTTTGTCCTGGTGGCACTACCGTGTAAAGCCGTGCAATTCTGTAGAAAATTGGCAGTATGATATTTTTTCTTCCTCATAGTCATGGCAGATTAAGGAGGTGTTATTAATATAACTCAATTCATTGTGTTGATAAGCATTTAAAGCTCCATGACCGACTTCTGGAAGCATAAGCTCACAGTCTCTTTCCTTATTTGTTGTAGTTGTGGTTCTATAATTCCGGAAAATTTTTGGGTCAGGGTGCCCGTGTTAGAGTGAGTGCTCTGTCTGTAAGTCTGGAGCTCTGTGTGTGTGAGTAGATGAACAGCTATGACTGGATGGGAGAGTGGGTACAGCAGGAGGAGGAGGTGTGCTGTCCGATTGGTTAACAGGCAGCATCCTGCCTTTCAAATCAAACCTGCCTGCACTTAGCCCGTTGGCATTACTGAAAGCAGCATCTTCTGGTTTGCTTCAAAAATTGGCCTCCAAACTTGTATTTCTGATGAAGTGTGTGATTTTTTTTTAATTCTCTGTGCAAGTTAATTAGTCAAATTTTGTGTGCTTCACTTATAATCATTGTTTTTGTTCCAAACTGGAAATTAAACATTGTTTTCTTAGTTCCAAATAATGTGACTCATGCCACATGCCACGTGTTTAGTTTGGGGAAAAGGAGGTGAACATCTTAATTATTTAGATAATGTGTTTTACACTTATTCCCATAGGCTGGCGCGTGACATTTACCATCCAGCTACCTGTTGACACACATCACCGAACACTACATAGGCTGCAGGTGTAGCTGCTAAAAACAAACACCCATCTGCACATCCCACTTCTGGACTGCCCACATGTGAAGCCATGGTTTTTGCGGTACCAGGCAAATGTGCTACCAATTAAAGAAATACATTTTACATTTGCAAGTCATGTTGCCAGAGACTCATGTCCTGCAGTCAGATCATTCTGTGCTCCGGTAAAGTCGTGTTTAACAATGTGAAACTCAGCAAGCGTTTCTTGGGAATTACTCAAGGACAAGAAAGTCTTAGGAGTTTTTGTCTTGCATCATACAACAAAGAAATGCATGAAAACCTTTTGAAGTGCATAAATTAGTATCTAAATATTTCATGGGTGAATCAGAGCCAAATATTGTAACATAAATGCAACTAAAAATGGTGCCTTGAGGAGGTTCAACTTACAATAACGGAAAACCACTCTGACCATTTGCTTGTAGGGTAGGGACATTTTGTGGCTTTAACCTGGACTGGCCAATCAGAGTCACACTGCAGCTGTAAAAGCAGGCTCTAAAGGTGTTTTTAGAGCATGTGAAAGTTAAACCCAATTATTTTTTTATTTGAACTTGTTTTAACCTAGCATGAAGTAAAACTAGAAATCAAATGGTCTGAGAAGGACTGAGCTCAGAGAGGGCTGTCAAAAAAAAAAATAGCAGTACGATACATCAGAATAGGGCACCATTAAAAAGAGCCTCAAAATATTTAGATAAATAAATAAGAGACAATTGCACTCAATAAGACAAATTCAAATTGCAGTTGTAATGCTCAAAGGATAAAGTTAAACCCTCTGAACTTTATGGGAAAATATAGATGCTGATTTTTTTGAGTATCTGAATCAGCTGAATAATTCTGTTTCCTTGCACAGCCAGCTGACAGTGTTGTGGTTCCCTTGTTGCTTCGTTGGCAGGGCTTAGCCGACATTTGCGTGGGCAAGGCACCATTTCACAAAAGATTAATTATGGCTGCCCTCCTTGGCTGAAACATCCATGCTATCTATCTCACACCTGGTTGGACACTCTTCCCTACTGTCAGCTGTCTTTCTAGTTTTCCAGTTCAAGCTTAAAAGTCCAGTTATAAAACAAGCCAGCTGTTCATGAATTGATGTTCAATTTCTGTCAGGCTTTTAACCCAAGGTACCTTTCTGAGTCAGTTTTATGTGAGGACACATTCACAGCACATCCATGCTTTTATTCCCCAAATCTGAACAGCTTAAATAAATGCTCATAAGTTGTTTTGAGATTTGATTCATGATGAATCATCATCTAAGCCCATACTCATAGTTTGAAGATTTGTCCTGCTTCCGGCACAATTGAATCTCTGCGGATATTTTTCAGACTGAACTCCTGTCGTCAAAACTGAGCTTGCAAGATTTAAGCTGGCTTTTTTGACTGCAGGATTACATCCTCCTCTGGCTTCAGAAGATTCTCTGATCTCTCTCTCTCTCACTCACTTATTAAACCCCCTTTAAACCCTAGGTGAATAAACTTAAAACTGCATCTCCATCAAGCTAAAACATGACTGTTTATCTGCATTAAATGATAAGTTGACAATTGGAGATAACTAACTGACAACTTTGATATTTTCTCTCTGATGTTTGTCATAAATTAGCTTGAGCTAAAGCGTGTTTTTGATGAAGGCTTAGTGCTGAAATGCTTCCATTTGTTGGTGCTGCTGTTCAAATGAAGAAGCCTATTTTCTATTTGTGAGTGCGGGCAGTCTTTTCAAAGCTGTGTCCACAAGTCTGCATCCATTTTATATTTAGCAGTCTCAGCAGTCCTTTGTGTTGTGTGCTGTGAATATCTGCTTTTAGATTAAGCCGTCTTTGCTTTGTGTGCAGATCAACATGCATATATTTTGGGGGGCTGCTTGTGGATTTGTCATATTTTAGCTGACTTTGCTTTGACCTTTGAGCCTCTCTCTTTGTGTTTGTGTGTTAATGTGTGTCAGGGCAAGGATCAGTCACAGTGGGTCGGTGAAGTTGAGCATCTACATGACAGTCTACACCATCACCTACGTCATCCTCTTCATATACGAGGCAGAGGTACAGTACCACACACATGCACTATAAACTAACAGCTGTGCAGTTTTTACAGAAACAAAAACTACCACTCGATGGTTTTATGCTTCAATGAGGTGCACAGGTGAGCAATAGTATAAGTTAGGGGATGGGTTGAGAAGAGGGGCTTGGGTGGTGTGTGGTAGATCTATCCATAGAACTTCAATAACCATTGATAATCATGACTCCCATAGACTTTGACCATTGAGGTGTGAAACCCTAGCACTATATCATTGGATCAGGGTGAATAATGGAGCAAAGTTTAAAGAAAATTCTGCAAAGCACTCTTAAGATATCACATTCACAAATTAGGAATGAACTTTAACTGCCTGACCTTGACCTTTGACTTATTACCTTAAAAAACAGTTCAGTTCACCCGTAAGTCAGATAGTATGAATTACCATCAGACACAATGACCTCTGGCCTTGTACTTTCAAAGGTATCATTATTTAGTCAGAGTGAACAGTTTTGCATATTTGTGCACATTTCCAAGAGCATTCTTAAGATATCAGATTCACAAATAAAGGCTAAAAATGGACTAAAATGATTTTATCCCTAAGCCGGATGAAACATGAATATAATTTGACCAAAATCGCTCAAAACTCATTTGAGATATGGAATTCATAAGCATGGAAAATTAACCTCCGGCAAGGTCATACCCTTGACCTGTGAATTTCAAAATGTATTGAATTAATCTCTGTGTCTGATTTGGTATTCATTTAACGTTTTTAGAAGATCCCTCATAGCATACCTGAGATATCATTCTCACAAGCAATAGATAAAAATGAAGCTCCATGGCCATGACCTTTCATCTTTGACTCTTCTTAAACCCTGAGTCAAGCAAGGGATAATAATGAAACACAATGACCTATGACCTTGTACTTAGAAAAGCAAATCTGTTCACCCTTGAGTCAGAATGAACAAACATATGAAGAGCCTGTGTTTGCCTCAACTTGAGTTCATTTATTTAAGTTTGATGACTGCTAGAGCATGTTCACATTCACTAATGTAAAAAAAGATGTCTGGTTTTCACGTATGGAGTTCACGTGTTACAGCTGGATTCTCACCCTGTCTGAGATGCTCTGTTAGTGCTCCTACCACTTTAGTCAAGTCAAGTCAAAGTTTATTTGTAAAGCATGTTTAAAAACAACCTTGGTTGACCAAAGTGCTGTACAGGGGTACAATATAATCATACATACACTTATTAATAATAAAAACAGTAATAGTAATAAAAACAGTTGGAATAAAAATGAACTCAGTATTAAAAACAAATATATAAACTTTAAGGCTCCCTCCCCCTTGTGCTCCTAGTCTGCTCTGATTGGTTGACAGGCCATCTTTAAACTGGTCAGTTCAGTGCTGCTCAACACCATATTGTCAACTACTCCGCATTCATTGTACTGCATTTGCTCTGCACTGGGCTTGGCACCCTGAGTCAATGGGCTTAAGCTGATGACAAAACAATTATAGGGCATCACACCGGTGGGTTTACTCAGGAGATCAATGGAACAAGCCATTTCAAGCAGGTATTGGCATAGGGAGGAAGAGGGACAAGCGCTGATGTCTGGCTTATGGTGTTATTCATAGAAGTACTGTGTAATGTGGAGGATACATGTTAAACACACTAAAGGGTATATAAAACTGCAAAAGCATAAAAACAGCTCTGTATTTTTAAGAAAATAAGCTAAAGCATTTTTCTGACATAGCAAGAGATGAGCACAAGACTCAATAACCTTGACCTGAGACTTCCAAAATCTAACAACTTTAGCCTTATGCAGATCTTGACCACAGTTCTTTATCAAATAAACAAATAACAGCACTACAAACTTTTCTGTAGTAAGGATTTTTTCACTCCACTTTTGACATATTTTGACAAGAACTTGTTTTACGAAGTGACTCACTTTCTGTAGCACAGTAGCACCTGCATACTATATTATCTGATTAGCCCGTAATAAATTTGATTGACGGAATGATCGTCCAGTCACCTGCCAGATTTGCTTAGAAAGGTTCTGCCGTCCCCAAACACTTTTCATAGGCTGTTTCTCAAATGGACTAGTGAAATATATTGAATGGTCCATCTGGTGTGTCAGGTTATGACGTGCCAAATTTGACAAAAATCCTTCAAAACTTTCTTCAGTTATTTGGCTCAAAAGTAGAGTCGGAATAGATATAAATAAGAAAAATCCCATAAAATGTTCTTGAAATGTTGTGTTTGCGTTATCTGGCCATACCTACATGCATATGTGTATATGTGCAGAGGACCTGAAAACAAAATTCTATCCAGCTGTCACTGGTGCAGAGGCATTAAGAGGTTACAACTGAATAAATACATTTGCTTTGAAACTCAATTACTCCCTCATCCCTGTCACTAAATGATACTACCACTTGACAGTCATATGCCAGTGTTGGCTATATAAGAGAATAACAGGTGTTTTTGTGGTTGTGTAGCTTGAAGACATCTTATTTCTTTATTTAGGTAGCTGCATTTCTCGTAAAAATGTTTTGATTCAATTCTGTTCTTACTGAGGTCCTCAACAACTTTTACAATATGACAGTGACATGAATTCTTACAACTTAATATCATAGCATATGACGTTTGACCTCCAACATCTATTTAGTTCCCCCTCAAGTTCAGAGTGGTTTGGTAACAAATTTGACAAAAATCTGTCACTCTAAGATCTGTGGTTGTAGTGACGTTTGGCCTTGTACCTCCCAAATCTTATCAATTCATTCTTGAGTTAAAGTGGATATTACATTAAGGTTTACAAAAATCCTTCAAAGTGATCACAAGCAAGAGAGAATCAGAGGCCCAATGACCTTAAATGTTGACCCTCAAAATCCAGTCAGTTCATCCGTGAATCCCTCAAAGCAGTATTGAGATATCACGTTAACAAGAAAAGGCAGGACTGACGTTTAGACAGACAGACAACCAGAAAACATTAAGCATCTGGGCTTGGTTACAATGTTGTGGAGGTGGAAAGACGAATAAACACTGTTACCACCTGCTGGCATTCCCATCTTGAGCTTGAACCCCTCAAACCCAGAGAACTAGGGCTTATCAGTACCTTTCATTGATTTGATCATAAGACTAATTACAAGTCAAATAAATATATGTTGTTTGGATGTTTCACCTTGGACAATGTAAGCCAAAAGTTTTAGCCCTCTACACACAATGCTGTATTTTTTGTGTGCAAGTGTTGTTTTCATTTAATATGAGTGCCAGCAAGCAGTCCTGTCAGTCAATAAGAAAAGTTTGAAGAACTGAGTTTTTGCCACAAGTAGAAAAATGTAATCAGTTATTTTTACACAACTAGAATCCGCAGATAGTTTTGACAGCTTTTTTTTATTTCAAGTCTTCACTTGTGTCAGATCCACAAATGTGATGGTTTGTTTCTTTTCTGTCTCTCATGACATGAAAATTGTGTGACAGAACAAACAAAATTATTCACTTCTTTCTCACACTTCATGGACAAAGATGACCAAATTCTCTAAGGGGAATTAAAGAGTGAATAATCAGCAGTGAAAAACAGACTTTATTTTTACACCATTGAAATTATAGCCTCAGTAGTTCCTTTAAGCAAAGTCTACTCCCGTTTGTTAATTAGTGTTTTTAATTCAGAGCCCAGCCTGTAAAATATGTGAGCGCTTCAAAGTTTGTCGTCTTCAGTTGTGGCTTGAAAGCAGCGTCTGAGTTACACACAAATGACCGAGTGTGAGATTTATCCTGACTCAGTTTCTGCTCTGGTGTTATTGCTCTCTTTGGCTGTTTTAATAATCTCATAAAGATTCATGGAAGAGTGAGGCTCACAGATCAACTTGGGCTGTAATGGCTTCTGCTGTCAACTCACTCATTACATTGATATATAGCTTAATATAAGTATGCATCAAGTTGATTGTTAAGGGGGAAGAAATTCTAAATGAGTTACAAATTATGGATCCTGGCAGATAACTTACAACAACAAGCACGAGTACAGAGGTACTTGGTGTTGGCAAACCAAAATCATGTCTTTCTGTTGTTAGCTTTATGGCAATACTATGTTTTTATTGTATGAATCTCAATATTAAAAAATTACAAACCACAAATCCAATGAAGCTTGGACATTGTGGAAAATGTAAATAAAAACAGACTTCAGTGACTGGCAAGTCCTTTTGACTTACATTCAATTGAATACGCTACAAAGACAAGTTATTTAATGTTCATTTAACTGATCATTTTACCACTCTTTTGTGGCCCTTGTCCTAGTTTTGCTTAGAAATGTGTTGGAGGCATCAAATTCAAAATGAGTGAATATAAAAAACAGGGTTGAAGCACAGTGTATGTTGTGGCTTGAAAGCAGCGTAAATAGTTTGAGTTTCATGTTATAGCTATATGAAGGTTTTCTTCATTTTTGTTTCAAATTGAGTTGCAGCATACTCGCGTTTGTGAAAGGCTGCAGTGAAAAGTGTTTTTAAGGAGCACTAGTCTAGGCATCTAGTTTTTAAACTAGCTCAAGTTACAACGATTAAACTATGTGGGTATATCTTAAAACTTTGATATGTAATCCAACCCTACTACTCAATTCTGTATCTAAGATTGAACTCAGTAAAATATCAGTAACTGTTTCTTTAAGGTTTCCAGGGATATGGAGATTTCTGAGACCTCTGCCCACATTGATTCTGTGTTTCTATGTGGAGCCTATGAATAAATCACATACTCAGTGTCATACATTTCTTCATGATGCACATGCCTCAGCACAATCACATGTAATGAAGGCACATTAAGGGATAGCACGTTACAGTTTTTGAATACATGACCCAGTGGGAATAGTACAGTGGAGTGATCTGTGCTAAATTTAACCCTGGAGCCTATAGCATCTCTCTCCCTGCAATATGTGGATGTGAAGCAGTGTGATTTATCTGCCGCCTGCCCTCTTACATGCTCCCTGCTATTAAAGAGCCAAACTCAGGGGAGCCTCTGCTAAAAATACGCCAAACTAGGTTACAATTCTGAAAGAAGACTCTAGTCGTGTTCCTGGCACCAGGCCTGCAACTGGGAGTCCGACAGGCTCTGGTTGGACTCCAAGCGAAGCCTCAGACCTATGCATTATGTAGCAAGGGTAACCCTGTATGGTCAACGCTGTCCTATCACTGGACTGTGAAATGCAATCTAGAGTCCACAGATACAAGAAAAGGCTCCACACACACATACCTTGAAAACTGCACACACACATTTCACCGACCTAGATGAGAAGGAGTGTCAATGTCAAAGACTCGGTCATTGTGGTGCATCGGCTGAGCATCGACTCATCCATCTTAATTATTAGGACACAGCCTAGAGTGTGTCATAAAGCAAACAGGACCAGCTTGTGTGATCTATGCAAAAGTTAAGCCTGGTGCGTTTGTGTGTGTGTGCTACAAAGCGCAGAAATTAAAATCTCCTAAATTTTATGTTTCTTTGATAAAATTGCTGCCATTGCAAAGTAAATACATTACACACTATATAAGATAGCACACTAGAATACTTTAATGTCATTAATATTTAAACCTGTTTACACGTTGCTCTACATGTCAGTTATAAAAGTGGCATGTCTTGTATGTTTTTAGTATGCTACCAGTATGTCCCACAAAACAGTATATGGGAAAAGGCATAATAGTATTATGCACAGCTGTTAAACAAATAAATTTGTTTCTGCTCTGTACATCTTAACAGAACAAACATCAAACAAGAGTTTAATGCACAATGTTTTGTGCCCAATATCAATATTTTATTAGTTGATGATTTACAGAATTCAGGACATTTCATTTCATATTTTAGTTCAGCTTTTGGACCCTAGTTGGCAGCAGGCATTGAGTCATTCGACTCTCCTGTTCACTGTTACATTTATTGTTAATAACGGTCACTAAAGGTTGTTCATGTTATCCATGTATTAATGAGTAACTGGGATTTTATGTGAATAATGATATGAGTTCTTGGGAAAATTTCAAAATAATGAATTTTTGACAAATGTGTTTTTTAGGTCTTTCAGGGCACATTTATCAGGGACAATTTATGGACACTATCCAATGGCTATTATTTTGCTTGTTTACTTAACTGCATGGTGATGTACATGAACTTGCACTGTCCCCTCTCCAAAAAATGAAATTGAATTAAATTGTACGGTATCGACACCCATGTATCTCAAATCATGTAGTATCGCCAGATTCTTGCCAATAACCACCCCTGCTGAAAGATGCTTTGGAAATTAACATTTTTTGTAGTGACAAAAGCAAGGGGGACTGCAGATTTGTTTTTCCCAGGAATAGCATATATTTTTGGACAAAGTATTTAAATAACAGATCACTTGAATTGCTCAACATACTGGTTATAATTCCTTTTTTTAAACAAACAAGTTATCGAAGTAATTTAATGTATTATTTTGCAATAAGTTTCCACATAACCACATTAAACTTTCACATACATATGCTACATTAAAGGCCCATCACCTGCTTATGTCCCATGGTAACACATGGTATTTAAATTTCTGCTACCTTACTTAAACATTTAGCTCTTTTGAAACAACAAACAATTCATTTTACACATTTAAACAGCCCACATTTCCATTTTTTGAGTTTTACATGCCCTTAGTGTGCTTAACATGTCTCCTCCATGTATTCGAGCACTTCTATGAACAAGACAAAAATTCTGCTGAATCCTTACTTCTCCTTCACTAAATGTTTATGGTTGCAGCAGCTGCCTACCAGTGTGATATCCTACCAAGCCCATTACAGAAAGTAGACGTTAGCATGAATGCAGAGTTGTTGATGATATTACACCAAGTGGAGCTGATCTGGAAGAACAGATCTGACCTGTCAAACAATCAGAGTGGACTGAACCCATGTGGGAAGGGAGCTTTTAAGGGGCTGGAGCTCTAACATAGTGACTCAGATGGAGAGAGAATACAGGACTCTCAGGGCTACTCAGTATATGAAAAATTGAAGGTTTTTTGAACATTAGTGATTATGGTCATACTCTTGCAGTTATCATACATGAATTTATGGACCTGATTTCAGGCAACATATGACCTTTTTTAAATGTATATTTTTTACTTATGCTGTTTATTTTATTCCATTTAAGTCCCTGATCTGCAGGCATATGCTGTACTGTTTATTCCTTTTTTTATTCCATTTCTATGTTTAATGTCATACACCAAAAGCGCCAAGATAAATTCCTTGTATGTGTCAACCTACTTAGGATCAAGCCTTGATTGTAATTCTGATGTTTCTGTGCCAGTTTTTTGACCCCGGCGAGGTCCTGTATGCCTACGACAGCCCTGCAGGCTACGGACTGATGGGTCTGCAGCTGTTAGCCTACGTGTGGTTCTGCTATGCTGTGCTTGTCTCCCTGAAGCACTACCCTGAGAAGCAGCCTTTCTACGTCCCTTTCTTCACCACATACACGCTATGGTGAGACCTGCTCAGCCTACATTTCTCTTTCTATCCTCATTGTGTGGATAAAAGCACCTGAACCTGAGATTGAAGGAGTAGGAAGATACACGTTTTGTGTTGAGGTCTCTTTCATTTGAATAATTTCTGAACCTTAGAAAAAATGTGCATGAGATGGCTGATGTTTAAGCAGTGCAAGAAAAATTTGTTCATTACATTGTATTTCTAACAGTCTGTGCCCAAACATCAGCACTTTATTTATTCTATTTAATTAAATCTCTAAATCAATCAAAAAAATACTTATCCTATGTTTTACATGTATTTAGACAAGCACGTACATCACCTCAGGAACCCCTAACAGATTTTAAAACCAAAACAATTCTTCACTGTTATAGCAGTCACAGTTTGTGGGTAAGTTTCAAAAAATCATTTTTGGTTAAGGAAGATACTAATGTAGGGAAATAAAGCAAAAGTCTTTTAGTGTCAGCCATACTACAGGCGGTTAATATTCTTTAGAAGCCAATGACCGGTGCTTCAATGCTTCCTTTATTGTCTACTTTAGCAAGGATGCACTGGGCCCTCCTTTAAGAGGCAGAGGAGAGAAAATCACCCATAATTCCTTGTGTGAACTTCACCAAGGGTAATGCATCTTTTGTCTGTTTCGAGTAAAAACATGACTCTTTCAGATTTGACATTTTCAATTAATTAAATGTTCTTCATTCACTCAAATGTAGATTCGTATGAATAGTGTGGAAAGGAGTGTGAACAAAGGAATGTTCCTTTTTTTTCTAATAATGATAATAATAATAATCTAAAAGAGTTAGATTAGTTTCTGGGCTTTTTTATGCCTTTTATTGACAGGAGAGAGAGACAGTGGATAGGCTTGTGAAGGAAGGCGAGAGAGAGTAGGGGGAGGACAGTCTGCAGACTGGCCACAGGCTGGATTTGAACCCAGGCCAGCAGAAGCATATACAAGGGACTGGTCTGGTTGCTCACCACTTTGCCAAACCAGCACCTCTGTTTTCACCTTTTAATCTATCACATGATAATTAATTTTCTTTGTTGTATTTTATCCCTATTTCCAGCTAAATATTCCATCAATTTTTCAAACTGCATTTGTGTCACTGTTTTAAGCTTTTACAAATCAGTGTAGTACAAGTTTAATCACAGCAATTTTATATTGGGATTTTCTGCTGTATTGATGACATTAAAGGATAAGTTCAGTTTTTTGACACCTGGACCTTATTTTTAGGATTAAATACGCTCGTAGACTCACCCAGACAATTTTGGCGGAGCTCGGAGCCGTTTTCAAGCAATTTACATCCATCCGACGGCGTTTTTCTCATGCCATAGTAGCAGACAGGGCCAGAAATCGAAGCCCCTAAATTAGACATTATCTGCTGCGAAACTCACTCCTCCTCTGTTGCCATTGCTGTGCAATGTCCACAACAACACCACCAGTTAGCCCCCATTCATGGACGTGCAGTGGTTGCTTGTTCTCTGGCCAGCTGTTCGGCTCTTTCCCTCTGCATCCTCCTTTCAAATAGCTCCTCGTCTGTATATTCTGGCTCAAAATGATACGGGCATCCATTATACTCAAAGTCGTTGTCAGACACTTCTACATTGAATAAATATTCCGCCATGTTGCACAAAAGTAGCCGTGTAGCTGTGTAGCCTAGCAACAACAGCGGCTCTACTCAGCTGCGCTCTTGCAGTGCATGTCTGTGACGTCACCAAAAGTTACCCATCCTTGTAAAGCCCCGGATGACCATAACAACGAAGTTGAGCTGACATGGTGATAACACTGGCCATTCATTTATAAAATGTAGCTGAAATGAGTGAGTTTCGCAGCAGATAATGTCTAATTTAGGGGCTTTGATTTCTGGCCCCGTCTGCTACTATGGCATGAGAAAAAAACGCTGTCAGATAGATCTAAATTGCTTGAAAACGGCTCCGAGCTCCGCCAAAATTGTCTGGGTGAGTCTACGAGCGTATTTAATCCTAAAAATAAGGTCCAGGTGTCAAAAAACTGAACTTATCCTTTAAGGATATTCCTATTTTCCAAAAGTCTATTTTGCATAATACTTTAGACGTATCAGATAAATTAGGAAAAGTGTGTTTATTTGCATAGATTACAATAATATCAACAACCTAAAGGAAAGATTGGACAATTTATTCCACTGATATAGTAATAAAAAAGGGATTTATGAATCATTTCTGAATGTTAATATAAAATCATTCAAGTTCAAGATTAAGGTAGATTAATTTACAGATGTTTTTTGGTCTCTAATGGTCATAGCGATCAAAAGTTAGCACGTTCCTGCCCTGTAGTCACCAGCTTTTTCATGATTAATCCCATAAATATTTAGCAGCATGAGTGCACCAGACAATAGATGTCAAATTTGTAGTCCATTAACTGTAAATAGTACTTTTTAACAAAGTGGACTCAATCCACATCATTGCTGTTTGCCTAGTGTCAGTGAAGTTAGAGGAAAAACTGAGGTGATCAACTGACCTTTGTTTTCAGAAGTAATCCTGTTCACACATGTTAAGTTTTTAGAAATATCCCTGCCTTCACAAAAACCCATAAATACACTGTTAAACACAGTTTAGCATCTTGTAATGATGCCTGTTTAGAATTCAAGTCGAGACATATCTGATATTCTAGGTCAAATCCTGTTTTTGAAAATTTCTTGGGTACTTTTTTGGTTTCAACATCTGTTGTATCCATGACATCCACAGAGGCAAGCAGCCATGAATCACCAGTTAACCCGGTCACTGAAGAAACAATAACTTTGGTTATCTTCCAAATCGTTGGCAGCATTTGTATCATCAGAGTATTTGCAAAGCAGCATCATAGTGAGAGAAGGACAGGACGTGTGGGCATGTAAATAGTCCAGTCGGCAACACTTAAACAGCAACATTTTAGCAGCATCTGCTGCAGCACTTGTAAACAACAATGAGAATGTTGCGTAATGTGACATCAACCAAAGGAGAGGTCAGCACAGTCTGTGACGTTTAGGGCCCAAACTCAGTTTTACTTGTCCTCTCAGGGACACCGTAAACAGAGTTTTAAAATATGTTTTCAGTTCCTAAAATGTCATGTACATGTGGACAGTAGGCCAAAATGCACATAAAGAGCTGCGAGAGATGCCTTTAAACAGCTTTTCCCCCTTTCGTAAAATTCATCCTCAAAATAAAAACTGTGATTTACTGTTTTGTAAACACACCTTTAAGAGTACAGGTTTTACTGAATAGAACTGACAGTGAGTAAGTTTCTTCATGCTATGTGGTTATTCTTGCTGAATGTCTCATGGCAGCAGAATTTATGTACTGTGTTAAAGAGAATGATTGTTGGGAGAAAATGTCCATATTTGCCTGAGCTTATGAGGTCTTTTCTTTCAGAATACTTTATGCTGCTAATAAATATAAGTGCCAGATAGTTGAAAGCTATTCACTGGGAAGTGGTGCTTTTCATTTACCCTGAGAAAAACTTGTCTACATATGCAGCTCAAGCTCTCTGCCCTTCACTCACTCAGTATAATAGCACAAGCTTGAAATGAGGAGTAGATTACAGAGACTAATATTATCTCTGTATTTCTCTCTCATTGCTGCTACTATCTCCCGCCTCATTATCTACGCCTCTCCTCTCTTCCCATCTTTATCTCTCTCTGTGCTTTACATCTCTTTCCACTCTCTCCGCCTCTCACCCTCAAACTTCTTTCTCATCTTTTTTTTCTTTTAATGTGTTTCCTCCACGCTATTATCCTAAATCGACTCACTTGTCTCTCACAGGTTCTTCGCTGTGCCTGTTATGGCTTTAATCGCCAACTTCGGGATTCCTCGGTGGGCCCGGGAAAAGATCGTCAACGGCATTCAGCTCGGCATCCACCTCTACGCGCACATCGTTTTCCTGGTAAATAACACACACACGCACACACACACCCACACACCCACACACACACCCACACACACACACTAAGCTCTCACCTCTCTCAGCCTCATGCACTTATACACAGTTCACATTTTCTGGAGTTATTATTGTCATTGTCATTCATACATTATTCACTACTCTTAAGTCATGCTGGTTGTCTCCTCCACACATCATTATCTGCCTCCTCCTCACCTACATGACTTATTGTTCTTCACTAATGGGCCGTACTGCTCCCACAAATGTTCTTTCATGTTCCTGCTCACTGCATTCATTGCACTTCTCATTTCTACTTTGACTTTGAATGTTACTTTACTTTTAAACTGTTATCATATTGATATTTGTAAGAATAAAAATATCCTCTGATCCTTTTGTCCTTCAGATTATCACACGACCGTCAGCAGCCAATAAGAACTTCCCGTATCATGTTCGGACGTCCCAGATTGGGATCCTTCTGTCCAGTCCAAAAGGAGGCGAGGGGGGGGAGAGTTTCCCCCATCATGCTTATGGAAACAGCTCCTTCCTCGGAGACTCTCAACCCAACTTCACTGAGCTGTTTTCTATCCAATCCGTGAGTCTGGCTGAAGTCACTTTCACACATACACTGATGACGTTTGTTTAACAATTTCAGGACATCCAGGCTCTGATCTTTTCAGGAGCTGGCCTTTCCTCTCAAACATGCACCTCACAGTGAGAGATTATCTGTGTCTGACAGCTTTCACAGCTCAGGATTACTCCATTTCAATCAAGCTTGAATTAAATATGAGGAAAAAATATAAATGTGACAGGTACATTTTGGTAGTGCTGTTGCTTCACTGGATCAACTTCCTGGTTCGATGGGTCATGTTTGTGTAGAGTTCACATGTTCAAGTGCAGGTGCGGGTTTTTTCTGGGTATTTTTGTTTCCTCCTACAGACAAAAAACAATTTAAAAAAAAAATACGTTGCTAGGTCAATTGGCGACTGAATTGCCCATAAGTGTGAGTGTCAATGTTTTGTTCTTAGAGAGACAGTGGACAGCCCTGTGAAAGGGGGTGAGAGAGAGTAGGGGAGGACACTCTGCAAGCTGGCCACTGAAACCCCGGCTAGCAAAAGCATGTTTATAGGTCGTGCCTGGTTGCTGACCACTCTGCCAAACCAGCACCCTTGTCAATGTATTCTGTCACTATATATGAACCCTGTGATTGACTGCCAATAAGTCCAGGGTGTACCCGCCTCTCGCCTGTTGTCAGCTGGAATAGACTCAAGCCCCCGCAACCCAGAAAGATAAAAAGAAAAGAAAAGACATTTTCATTGTGCCTTCACTCAAAAGCGCTGCGACTGGGCTCCATCATATTTACATCCGGGACATTCACATTAATTCAGGGTGGCCGAAATATCCGTGCCAATTCATGCTACGATACAGCTTGGATGTGCACGACACCGCATGCACAAAGGCAAAGATGCTCACTCTCTTTGTGTGCCTCCCTCTCTACAGAATAGTGCCTCTCTTACTGCTTCTGGAGGTGGAGCAGAAAAGAGTGCATCTTGTTCCCCCCGTTCTGTCTCCACGATGTTCACAGTGAAGGCAGCGTGTCCCAGGGGTGTAAATATTTTGGTTTGAAACAACAGCGTGAATTGGGCATTAATGAATGAGTGAGTGAATGTGCAGTGTCACTGGTGGTAACTGTGTCTTAGACCAGACTCCATTATGTTCCCTTTACTTAAAGAGGTAGTGAGGCCTACAGCAGGATTAGACATAACCCTAGTGGAGTTTAAACACTGGTGGTGGTGATGGAAGGACGTAGGATAAGACGACGAGAAGACGTCTGAGGAGCTTGCCTTGGACACAGATTCTCTAAATTGGGGGAATCAATCCAGCGTGCAGTGTGACAAAAACAGTAGTTTTTCAGACTCTCTGTTTGACTGTTTTCTTTGTCTGAATTCAAGTATTTCTACACTGCAAGCACCTTAGTCACAGGGCTGCTACCTCAACTTACAGAAACTGACGGAAACAATGGGGGTGAGATAATCAGTATAAAATTCAATCACCGATCAATTAAAAACTCTGATATCGGACCCAATCTGAGACTTCAGATTGGTATCTGGACATTCCTGTCTAAAAGTGACATCAGTCCATAGTCAAATGATGGTAATTGAAATGTTATAGCTTCCTATCGCTGCCCCTCACTTGGTTTGAGGCTCGTGTATCTGTTACTCCTTGCTTAATACACAGTGGTAATGGCTGACCGGTTGATTTCTGTAAAGTTGGTCAAACATGAAATCATCACTGATAAAAAATGTTTCAATCCTAATTGTTTTTGAGTTTGCTTTAATACACATAGGAATTAAAAAAATTTGGACCATTTCAAGATCAACCCAGCACAGCAGTCACATCTATGCATCTGTTGGACCACAAAAAAAAAAAAAAAAAATGATGTGTAATTGTTTAGCTTACCATTTAAGGCACAACTTTTCTTGCCCAAACCTAAATTTCCATCAGAAACAATTCTGCTGAATCAAGTAAGGTTCCTTATATCCAAATTAATTCAAGGATCTATTCAATATACATTGACTTTATATTCCCATCCTAGATTTATGTTGCAGAAGTTGGAGAGAGAGAAGAGCATGTAGAAGTTAAACATTTGCTATCCAGTCCTGTCTATTAAAAAGTCGGTGTTCTTACATGCTGTTACTGAAAAATAAGATGCAGATGCAGGTTAAAGGCCTCAGAGTAAGGCTTGCAGCTCATGCACTGTCTACATTTTTATATTCATCCTTAAACCATTTTGCAGTGTTTGCTCAAGGAAATTCTCCAAGTGGAACTCCGTGTTTTATGCTTAAAAATCCAAACCTTGTGTCAAACTTTATATGTAAATTTAACCATTGTCTTATCGAAGATATGTCAGATTTGAAGGCTTTAGTGTAATATTACGTTTTTTTATAAAAAATGTGCAGCAACACTTCTTTGCTGAAACTCTGGTCTCTGAAAGGCAAAGGGACAGCCGGACATAGCAAAGACACTGATTTGAACATTGGCACAAAGAAATTATGATTAAATATAATTTTTGACAAAATCAAACTAAGGCGTCGGGTCGGCCTTGATGAATCTTTTAGACGAGACAATTTCAAATCTGTAGAAGTTGCATTTTCATCCTGCAGAGAAATGAGTCACGGTAAAAGATCTCTTCACTTTTACTGACACAACCTGCAGAAATTATAAACATGAAAGAGAAAACTTAATACCTGGATCAGACTTGTTTAAAGATGGCATTAAATTTTGAAGAAACTTAAAAAGCAATGGTGAAACATCTAACCTTAAATAAAAGCTCAACTGAGGGGACCAGGAAGTTCTAAATTAACATTTGAAAATGTCTCAGGATACAGAAAGTTGGTTCTGTTGTGTATAAATGGAAGCTTTCAGAGGTAAATGGTCTTGCATCCTTTAGGCAAGTGTTCAGAGAATGGTAAAAGGTGAAATGGTAAATGGACTTGAGCTTATATAGCGCCTTTCTCGTCTCTTTGAGGTGCAGCTTTACACCTCAGGTCAGACCTACCCGCTCATACTCATTCACTCGCTGATGGTTGGTGTTTCTGTCAGTTGTTATCAATATCAACTAATATCACTTCATTCTTTCATACCCATTTACACGCAGCAGTGGAAGCAACCTGTGGTTAAGTGTCTTGCCCAAAGACACATTGTCTTATGACAGCCAGAGCTGGGCTCAAACCTGCAACCTTTCGATTACTGACCAAGTGCACTATCAGACTGTCCCACTGATGCCCTGAAGAAGTAAAGACTTTAGTTTCTCAGGTTCTTGTTAAATTAATAAAAACATCCAGTACAAAAGTTGCTGCACTTGCAGCAGACACCTAATTACTCAGTGAGTCTGGTTGCTAAAAGTACAATTAAAAAACATGATTTTGTACTTGGCCTTTAATCTGTATAAGTCTGTTAGCCAGGTGGGCTTTAAGAGTTTCCCCTCTGTGTTGCTTAATAAAATGCACCAAGCTGTTTTTATACAAATGAAAGGAATAGAATTGCTATTAAGTTCTTACATTTGCACAGTAAATGACCTTGAGCAGGGTGGATCAGTGAAAAAACAAAGTTAGAGGATTGAAGTCTATGTCTTTTAAAGTATTTTGCCTGAGGGATGGATTCTGATGTTATCACAGCAGTTTTAGTTCTATAAAGTGATCAGAAACTGGATTGAGATACAAAGATTTGTGTTTAAACACTGTATGTGCAATCCTTTGATAACACACTGCATTCACCACTTTAATATTCAAGTGCAGGGGGCTTACACAGGTCACTGCTGATTTGAGGAACTTTTCCAAATGTTTGACAAGTACAGATGAGAATCTAGAGCAGGCGTCATTTGAGAATTTGGTCCAGGTAGTTTGAGGCATCGCTATCATTTTCCTTTATGCTAGTAATTCTTTTATTACTACAATCTTCACAGTTTTGCGTGCTTTGCAAAACATTGACTTCAGGCTTTAGAAAGAGGCAGTCAGCACTAACAACAACATACAGTGTACAGGAGAAAGATGATGTCTATGAATACTTGATTTTTGTATGTGTGTTCCGGTGGTCTGTGTGTCAGATTAGCAGATTATGGCATGATTTGACCTGACGGACTATGCAGATCTACCTGACTGCACATTATGACCAATGCAGTTGGAGGAAGGTGGAGAGACACTGAAGACTGCAAACAAACATGCTGTTTTAACAATACAACACTTTTTTTGTCTTTCAAAATGCTTTAATGGAATATGCTAGCATAATGCTTAATAACAAACAGCTGTTCACCAAGGCGAAAGTCTGTGCTTTCATTGGTCATTGTCTTACATTACAGAAAAAAATCTTGGGTAACTGAACAAAATCAATCATGCTACACTTTCTGTCAGATTCCCTGGACAGAATTTTTACTGTTGTTCACTATGACGCACTTTATGAGATAAAACAGCAGATTTTTACAGCCAGTGGATAAAACCCAGTGACTAGCAGGTCAGGCAATAATTGTACTTGTCTGTTGTGTTGTCTGACCACGGCAGTGTTTGGTGCAAATTCACACTAAATGGCGCTAATAGGGCAACATTTCAATCTGTGGCTGTTTCTTTAAACAAGATGGAAAACACAGCAGCAATATACTGACGTTTTTGCTGAAGCAGAAAAGCATTAATTATTACAATTATAGGGACTTTCAGAATAACATAGAACAAACTGTCGCATTTCGGCATCAAGCCTTCATCAGGAAGTTAGGTTCACTTTGCTCAAAGGGTAGAATCAGACAGATCTAAGGTCATTGTTCAATCATGTGTTCAATTTTTAATAAGCAGCAAACAGTTTAGCTGTTACACATAAATGATGGACTGTTTTATCTGCCAGCATATCTATTTTGTTGACTTCCATGGAGTTATATAACTTATGTCTATGTGTAGTTTTTTGATATGTCGTTTGCGTGGACTTCTGTTGCGAGCCAAATTGCCTCATGGGAACAGTTTAGACTTTCTTATCGATTTCTGCATAACCCAGTAACAGCTTGGTTAATTGTAATTGTAGATTCTTATTTTACTTTACTGTCTTAATCATGTAATTATGAGTCAGTCGGTGTGGTCAAGTTTCTTCTCCCCCCTCAACCTCCCTTACACCATAAACACACACACCCTGCACCTCTGTTCCTGCACAAACCTGCTTCCTTCACCCCTCTTTCAGTTGCTCTCCCTCCCTCCTCTTCAGTGTGTGGCTAGTCCCAAATGTGCAGGGGTTTATCCCCCATGAATCAGTAATCACAGCATGAGAGCCTTGTGCAGGGGAGGCTTTTTGTCAATGACATAATATGATGGTAGAAGACATGGTTCTGAATAACTTTTAACCTTTTTGCAAGCTTTTTAAACAGCGACATTTATGTTAAAGGGTAAGGATTACACATCAAAGTTTGGATGCACCGCGGCATGTCTCTTTGTGTGGGTGAGCGTGTGTCTCCATGAAGAGGCACAGAGGCATGCGGGCTCGGGGAGGAGAAACTAAGGCAAACTGTTTCATCTATCAGTACCATAAAGTGTTTATCTCTTGGATAGATAGGAAAACAAAAATCAAAAAGCCAAAAAACTTAGCAAGTTTTTATGAAGTTTAGAAAGCCACAGTGTACAGTTGTGTGAACAGAGATGCATGATGAATGAATGTCTATAAGTTAGATAAGTTAAATGGGAAATTACTAAATATAACCTTTTTTCTTGTTCCTTTGAAAGTTTGTCAGCCTTTTATGGTTGCAAATTCTGTTGTTTATAACATAATATATACACTTGCATATCATCATTAGGGATGGGAATTGATACAATTACATTGATACCAGTGCCATTAATGATTCTGCTTATCGACTCCTGTTGATTATCTGTGTGGAAAACATTGGCTAACAAAGGTTTTCAGTGGCATTGATCTGAAACACACGACATTACTGGTATTCAGTGGTGTGCTGCGTTGATTAATGCTTCTGCAAGTTGCTGGTGTTTTCAGTTGATAAAGTGAGCATCTTTTGTTGAATATTAAGTCTCAGTTTTGACCACTTCTGCCCACTGTCTGCCATGCTTTTTTGACTTCTTTGTAGTTTATGCTGACTGCCTCTAATGAGATTGGGACATCCTAAATTTGCAAGAACAGAACAGAGTGGAAGGAACTGATAAGAGAATTGATAGGCAGAAAGAGTAATGATACTGACTCCTGGAGGGAGTTGGTACCGATTCTCAACTGGAATTGGTTTTCATAATAAAAGGAAATGATTGTCTTAAGTGTATCTGTAGAAATGCAGAACATGTGTCAGCTGTAAGGTGCTGGAAAAGCTTGAAAATGCAGCTTGAAAGTGCTGGAAAAGTGTCCAAATTTGGCCTTAGCAAGGTGTTTAAACTCTTAATTAACATAATATTTTTACAGCATGACTAGAGACCAAACCTGAGTTATTTAACCTTACTTAGAGATGGGTTAAACCATTTTAAAAATGTATCTATTTCACTGTGTGAAAAAAAAAAGTTGACCACCTCTGATCCCTTCTTTTGTTGATAATTACTGTACATCTGCCAAGGAGGGGATGTTTTTGGAGGTATTTGTCTGTTTGTTGGTTATCAACATATTTGGATAACATTTCAGAGAATGTTGGTCTTAGCACGTGGAAAAAGTAATTAGATTTTGGCGCTGATCCTAATCTGAAAGCAGATCCAGGATTTTTTGAAGGATTTGTGAACACTGGGCGATATGGCAGTTTTGCACATTTTTGATAGTAACTTGGCAAACAATGTCAGAAATTCTTTGGCAGAGGTTTGTGCTCTTGTTTCTAGTTTTATTAGAGATTTTTCATAGTTGCAGTGATTTCTTAATAATTATATCTATTAACAAAAAATAAATTTGTAAGTCTTGATAAAAGTGGCTCACACTGAAGTCACATTTAAGAAAAAACAACTGTAGTGTTATTGCTCCAGTATGAAAATGCTGGCAAAATGTATTCTTGGTCAGGTGTCCCTTGAAAAAGAGATCTTACTGGAACTAGCCTGGCCAGAGAAAGGTTAAAAAATAAGTAAAGTTATAACTTTTGAAAAAAAAAAAGTAAAAGACTTGATGAAGAAACTGTAGGCTCTGTTTTCTGGTGTTTTTCTAATGAAATAAAGACATTAGAGCTAAAATATTTCAGATGAACAAAGAATGAATATACGTGAAAATAACAGTAACTGGTAACCATGTTGTTTTGCAAAAAATATCATTTTTAATTATGTGTCTTGTAGGCAAAAATGATGCTCTTCATGTTACCTTGTCAGTGATTTCAGCTATATTAGTTAGACCTTCAGAAGCATCTACCACAGAGTGAACATGAACACACAGACGGCTGAAGTTTCACATTCTGGAGTGTGTGTGGAGTGAACAAGTGGCCAGGTGTCATTTAAGCCAACCTGCATAACCACCAATGCCGCATTAGTGAGCTGAGCTGTCAAACTGTGATGTATCGTATGGATGATGTTACTGACCCTGTGTCTGACCCATGTGACACTTAATGGCCGCAATCCATCGCAGGAGTGGGCATCTTTTATCACCAAACGGGCCTGAATATGTTCTGCGTGACGTCCTTGGTTTGCAAGATACGCAGAACAAAATGAAAGAAATGGATGAGGGAATTGTTAAGTATAAAGACAACTGATTTTGATACTTTGAGGTTGTTGTTATTGATTCTCATCTGGATTTGAATTTTTGGTTCCCGTCTCTGGAGACAGTGTAGCATATTGCAGAAATCATACTAATCTAAGAGTGCACGCCACAAGCAGCTGCAGATCAAAATAAAACAGTGGCATAAGAAGCTTCTGTTTTTACATGAGATGTTTCAGTGCATTTACAGAGGGGTTTACAAGAGGGGTTTTCTGGTGCTCTCTCTTGCACTATCTGTTTTTTTTTTTTTTTTAACACGGAGACTTTAACAGAAAAAATCTTTAAAAACATGTTGGCAGATAAACTGAAGTGGCTGTAAATATCCCTGTGGCTCAATGCATCATCAATGTGGGAGAAATACTGAGTAATCAAATATGATTGTAGAAGTATTCTAAATGTTCATGTTGTGAACAGAAGGACACCGTGTTTCATCAGAAACCTTGAATTTCAGTTCCTCGTGGTAGATTTTCTTTTTGATGTTTAATATTATTGATGTTTGGAATCAACTCACTGGCAACTGAGTGAGGAGGGGGGAGTAGAGGCCCTCAGGCTGTCAGTTACCCACATATAATCCACAAATACACTAGGACTAAAAGTCTGAAACCAACGTCTTCTTCCCTCCAGGACCCTGTGAAGACGGTAGAGGAGACAGTGGCCCGTAAAGGACCTGAGGTGCCAAGAAACAGCGAGCAGAAGATCATCACCACAGCAGCTGACCTGACGTCTATACTGCCTCCACCCCCACCTCCAATACCACCGCGCCTGGCCACACGCTCGCCCCCTCTGCCGCCCCGGCTGCCCTCTTTCACTGAGTATTTCAGCATGCAGAGCGGAGGAGGAGGAGGGTTTGGAACAAAGGCATGAGACTGTGAAAGAGACAGAGAGAAAGAGGGGAAGGCATGGAGGAAACGGACTGAATGACAATATGAAGAAAAAGTCAGAATGGAAGTCAAGGGTTTTCTGTTTAAAGACAAAAGAGACAGCCAAAAAAAAGTTTGGACAGAAGGAGGAGAGAGTTAATCAGAAAAGTGATTCTCTAAATGCTCTCCTCTCACCTGTAAATGAAAATAACCCTGAAGAGGGCGAGTGGAGGTGGAAAAGGCTGTGAGATAGGAGTGCTGAGCTTGTTAAAGAGTAAAGAAGCAATAAATATTTAATGTTGACCGGTAAAAGGCACACGGGGAGAAAGATGACAAAGTGGATGTAGCCAGAGCAATAGAATGATAGCTGTGCACGAGGCGGAAATGAACAAAATCCTTGAAATACTTTTATTCAAACATTCATAAGGCATTGATGGTATGCCTGGTAGAGTTTGTAAATAGCTAAAACTGGAGAGAGCTACAACTCTATAGTTTTATCTGAAAGAAAAAAGAGAAGTTGTTTTCATGTTTTTTTTTCACATCATTTAATTCCAGTTGGTGCTGTGAACATGAAAAGAATCTCATGCCGTTACATTTAACAAATATGAGTAAAAAAACAAAACATTTTTTATGTTAGAAACATTTTGATAAAGCATAGATATTTACTCTTCAATGGAGTTTGTTGGTTAAATTCATACACTTGTATTTCAAATTCATAGCAGCTGGTTATTCTGGATTGATATGCTGATATGTAAATGTAAAACGTCACGTTTACTGTGGGCACTCGTAAAACACGCATGTTTGTATTGTATATTCTGTCCAAGAAAACTGATCTATGTACTCCATGTGACCATACAATATTGGCTTATTGTGTGTATTGAGATCTTTTCATTTGTACATACATACGATAAGCTTCAGTATACTTTTTGGATTGGAAAGAATTCCAGATAAAAACCCTCTTGCGCTGTTAAACACAATACAAAACCAGTATTATAATTACTGGTGGAATTTTTACTAGGGTGCAGAATATGCCTGCTCTAAAATGTCACTTCTGTGTATGTAGACATTGGTGAATGTACTGATGCAATACAGCACAAAGGCAGGGGTGATTTTCAAGTTACTCTACAGTGCAATGTTATAGATTTAACGTCTTTCTTTCTGTGGCTTTCTACTGCAATACATCCATGATTTAAAGCAAGAAGCTGCCTTTCTTTCAAGACAAGTAACTTTATCCTCACCCCTGTCTACTACCTGAAATATGAGTATTTGTTGGCCTAATCTTATTGTTCAAAGCTGAAGAATTCTAACTAGTTTCATATCCCTTACATTGAGCTATAACAAAAAAAAACTTGTAGATGAACTGTGAAAAAGGCAAGTGTACATTTTGTCTGTCCTGCATGGAGCACTTTAATGTTCCTGGTCTTTGTCTGTTTATTCGTGATGATGTCACCTTTATATGACTGCTTTAAAATCTGTATTCTCATCACATCCTGTAGTTTTCAGACGCTTTTGCCTGTAAATACAGTCTGAAAATGCTCAGACATTTTAAGGAATGGAACATGCTTCATGACATTCACATTGAATCATTGAAGTTGTTCAGTTTGTGTCATTAAAACAGAGTTTACCACCAGCTTTCCGCAATTCAGATACTTAACTATCTGAGAAAGGATAATTAAATGTTCAGCAGTTTCATCTGAACCATGCACTGATGTCAGATCAGTAGAAATGGTGGTACTCAGCTAGTTGACTGTACGCACAGGAAGGCTATTTTCCTCTCACAGCACACTCATTTGATTGGCTGTTCCCTTACAGGCTGTTTACTTTTTTTTAAATGTGAAAGATTTCTGGTTGAAACAACATGAAACCTTATTGGCTGCTACCAGGCAAGACCCAACCACACTTGCTTACTCACATTAGCTCAACCAAAAAAACTTCTTCAAAAACTTGAATGACGGGGATAAGTAACTATCCCTGGCTCCTGGTTATGTTAGCTAGGAGATGGTTGAATGCAAATGTTAGCTTTTCTCTTGTGCAAACATGCAACAAGCAAACATGTTATCAAGTATGTTTTTGGAAAATATCAACCATAGATCAACTATCACCCTTTAAAAGTTTTTTTTAGTCTACCCCACAGCTGGATTGGACCTCCCTTTGTTTAATACAACATAATTAATCACCTCTTAGCTGCCATTAGGAAAAAAAGCTAATCTTAGCATTGAATTTAATGGGCAGGAATACAAAAGTATGTTTCTGATAGTACTGAATGGTAGAAAGATCTACAATTACCTGCTGAGGGTTGTGTCAGCTGATAAATAGTTCAGTGCTAACATTAGCTGATCTGAGAGTGTAACTAATGTGGAACAATACATGTCACTTCTTACAAGAAATAATATTTTTCAATAAAACATCAATCATAAATACCCAATAACAGAAATATGTTCAGTTTGATGAGATTTTGCAGCTGGTATTAGCATTTATTTAGTTAAAATAACTTTTAGCCTGTTAGTTTTCATTAAGCTTGACAATTTGCCATCTTGTTTGTAACAGTTAAAAGTTGAAGTTTGCAAACATACTTTTGAAAGTACAGAATGAAACAATATGACTACCTTTAGATTCCAGCTTTAGTTTCCAGGACTTAAAGCACAAGTTGCTTTCTCCTCAGAAATCAAGCAAAATAATACTTCTTAAATAGTGATACTGCCTTAACACTTACTGTATTGATTCTTGTCGTATAAAAAGACAGTTACTATGCTCATCAGCCTGTTTGATTATCTAGAATGATACTGGACAGTTCACTTAGCAGAGAAGGTTTAGTATCTTAAGTGTGAAATTTAGTGAATGGCACTAAAAATCCAAAAATCCATGTTGTGATTCAGTTCAGCAGATATCAAATTTTGTAGTATTGGATTTTGGTATAATCTTATTAAGAGGTGGTTGAATGCTAATGTTAGCTAACCAGGCAGTAATCTCTGGAATGAAAATGGAGGCCCACGTGGAAGTGCCTAAACTTGTAGTACCCCAAGAGTCCACTTGAGGCAGGCTGCAGAAGCCTGACGCCTAAATGATCGTGTTTGGGGATAAGATGTTTTTTAAGGCCTGAATAAACTTCTTTGCAACCTAGTTTAAAAAACATCTTCAGTCTAAATAAAAAATACATTTCTGTGCTCTCACTATACGGGGGGTGATTGTTTTTTATATCCCACCACTTCACTTTATTGAGGATTTATGGTTTTGGAAACAGGTACATGATTGACATGGGTGCACGTCCATGCAGAGTCACCTATTGGTCAGACGGCCTTAAATCCCGCCTCAACATGCCCTCTCTGATTTTGAATAGGCTGAGCTAAAGTTCGGTTGAGATCACGTGCAGTATGGCAGCGTCCATTTTACGGCATCCACAACGCTCCAAAGGCTCCCTTGATAATCAAACGGCTGACGTCACATGGCTTCATTCAGATCTTTAACAGTCTGTATCTAATGTGTTGGTTTTGTTTGTTTTTACCAGAAACATCTTTGAGATCTTTCCAACATTTCTTTGGGAGGCGATTAATTTAAAAATCAGATGATAACCACATTTTCAAACTTCTCATTCTGACTCAGCACAGGTGTTTAAAGATAGTTCATAAGTTTGCTGTCCATTAGTCAACACCAGAGGAAAATAGCTGCTTCTTTCCTGCAGTAATGGAGTACTTACAGACTGTGTTAGGACTGTGGTGTGTAACTTTGTACGAGTGTAGTCAGAGTGTAATGTTAAAAAAGAAAGATACTTGAATTAGAGTATTAGTCGTTCTTGCTGATTATGTGTCTGGTTAATATTAGGCATGTCTGCCATTTTGTCTGCTGTTGCCTCTCGTTACAGTTGCCATGACTTGACTGAAAAGACACCTGGACACTCAGCTAACAGAGAAGACTACTGAAACTGCATCACTGCTTACAATGTGTGCATATACTGACATACAATATGACAGAGATGTTCTGGAGAGAGAGGTTTAAGAAAAAGAGATTATGTATGCATGAGAGAAAACAGCACAGCTTTTAGGCGACTCAGAGTGATCTGGTTAAGAGCACATCACAGAAGCACTGTTCAAATGCATTTTAATGGTGTCAAACGACGATTCTAAATATGCTGTACATATACACTTTTTGCCAAAATAATAAAAAATATGGTTTTATTAGAGACCTTGTCTGTGTTTGTGTTTTTTGGCTGCAGAGTGTGTCCGGGTCAGAACGTGTCCAGAGGAGTCAGTATAATATCTGTAAATCATATTTAGAGTGTGTTCATTACAGGAGTTCATTAAAGTTAAACTCTGTAAACACACCGTCCAGGCTGGTCATAGGCCGATGTAGACCAGGGATCCCCTGTCTGACTGCAGAGTCACAACAAAATGGAAAGACTTTGCAAATTGCCTCAGACATTCTGCTACCATAAAAAGAAAACATATTAAACCTTTTACATTATTTTGATTCTATGTAAGAATATTCACACATAAAAAATACTTAAACAGTGTGATTATAGTTTTTGAATGTAGCACTTTTTACATCGCATTTTAATTATTTCTCTGCCTCAATAAAATATTTTTGGGGTTTGCACATCCTTAAATCAACCATTCTTTATTTGTTTAGCACCACATACTAAATTTTAACCCAAGAAGTTTTAGAAAAGAGTAAGTCAATGCTATACTCTTCTTTTGTAAATCATTTTGTTGTTTTACTTCATTAACACTTTTCAGAGATGCAGAAAGACAGAGGCTAGCAGGAACAAAGGGACTAAAATAACATTTACAAACATTATAAATAAGTTTATATATGCCCGGATCATAAATCTGTCTGTATTATATTTCTTTGTTGAATATAGTTTTGATAGAGATAGCCCCTTGAGACGATACATCTTGTTTAACTTGATATTTAATTCAAGGCCAAATGAAAAATACCACAAATTCTACAGGGTAGATTGGCAAAGTCCGTCCTCATCAAATCTATACTGGACATTTTTTAATTCTCTAAACACCAGAAGAAGACAGTGTGGTGGCAGCATGTGGCCTCAGCAGTGAGAATTAAAATGTTTCTGTCCATCTGCATGTTGACACACGTCTGAGTCACTTCCTCTCTTTTTGGAGAGAGATGTGTAAGCTGTCATTTGGTTAAAATTTGGCACTCTCTTGATAAACTTGAGTAAAATAACTTCACTTCAACAAATCAGCCTTAGAATCTCATGTAAAAACAAATTTTTATACACTAATCCTAATTGATGTGCAAAAATACATTAATACTAATCAAACCTTTCGCCAAACTGTACACATCGCAAAGACGTTTTGAAGCTTCGCTCTGACAAACGACTAAGATAATGACTCAGAGGGTGTAAACATGTAGAGTGAAACCTGATTCTTTTAAAGACCCTTCTTCAAACCCTTCTCATACATGTCAAAAATTATATTTATTCATTTGCTTTGAGACTTACTGGTCAGTTATTTTATGTTTAATTCAACAAGTCAGCATAAAGATCTACAAATTTCTTTCAACCAAATGTCACTGAAAATTATCAAATGTTGAAGTTTCCTTACGAAATGAATGTTAATTTAGTGAATCAGTCTGTGTATAAAAAAATAGGTTTTAGATTAAAAAAAATTGTCATTATAAAAATCAGAAATACTTTATTAATCCCCAAGGGGAAATTCAGTTGTTTTTGTTAATGACTAAAACACAAATTGTAAAAACTACCACTTCCATTTTCCATTCAATAAAACTAAATTCCTGAACTTGATAAATTATCACTTACCATAAGTTCTGTTGTTTTTGTGCCACTTTTTAGTTCTTACAGTTTTTTTTTTTATTTAGGCTGATTGTAGGCTTAAGCTACACTCACTGACCTTCTTTTATATTTATGTGACTTCTATTTGCACTTGAATAAATTAAATATACAATTAAAACAACTGCAATTTAAAATAGCTTAAAATGAGTTGGAATATTTTGAGCGTTGGGGCTTCAAACTGGAACGACAGTCAACACACTGAGGGACTGAGCTCTGAAAAATGTGTTAGGACAAGACAAGTGAGACTGTTCAGAGTGTTTAAAGCAAAGAGGCACAAATCTGCTCATTTCTGAAAGGAAATAATATTTATTAACACATAATCAGTCATGAGCTGGTCCTCTGTTCCAGTCTCTGCAGACTTCTCTTTGGGTGGAGATTTTACAAAAGTCTCTGAGCCGCAGCGTCTGCCGTGGATCTGCGGCTTCTTTAGATTAACATTTGTCAGCCAACTGTTGTGCCTTCTCCTCTCTGTAGCCTTTCAGCAGCTGGTTGATAAGAGTGAGTTCATTCTCCTTCTTAACAGGATACAGAGGAGGGAAAGGGTTTCCTTTGTACTCCAGGACAGCCATCTTGGCTCTGTCCAGGTTCTGTCTATTTGGGATACGGGCCATTCTTGTGTAGCCTTGTGACTGGTTCTGAAACCGTGGAGCGAGGACTTTAAACAGCTTTGGGACCAGATCCTTCTCCTGAAGGGAGAGAGCAGAGTCCACAGAAAAACATTAACTGTCCATCCACTTTTTTACATTCACAGAAGGATGAAACTTCACACAGCTGAGAAGGCAGGAGATACGTACCGTCAGCCAGAAACTCGCCATTTTCATGGACTTCTCATTGGTGTCGCCCTTCTTAGCATAGTCGACCAGCTGGAGGATTCAAACATGAATTCAGTTACAGTCAGAAGCACAGTGTTGAAGGAGTGATCACAGAAATACTTTTACAAACTTCATCTTACTGTTGTGTTGTTTTTCTCTAACCCTCCTCACATTCAGTAACAGTTGTGAAGGTGCACACGTTTAGAGAAATGATCACACTGATCACACAAAACACAACAAACTTTTACTTTAGACATATTAGGCTACTCTTTGTTATGATGGTTATGTTTAACTGAAAACAAAGATAAGATATTTAATGTTTGAACTGATTAACTTTTTTTTCTGCTCATTTACTCAATTGATGCCTGCAGCATGTTCCAAAAAAGCTGGGACAGGGGCAACAAAAAACTGGGAAAGCTGGGAAATGCTTAAAAAAACCCACCTGTTTGGAACATTATACAGGTGAATGTCATGATTTAGTATAAAAGGAGCATCTCAGAAAGGCTCAGTCGTTCACAGGCAAGGATGGGGGGAGGTTCACCACTTTGTGAACAACAGCATGAGCAAAAAGTCTGACAGTTTAAGAATGTCTCTCAACGTACAATTGCAATGAATACAGGGATTTCATCATCCACAGTCCATAATATCGTGAAAAGATTCAGAGATGCCACAGAAATCTCTGCACATACCTCTACATATTTTGGTTGTACCACATAGTTATTTGAGTTACTGTTGTCTCTATTTAATCTTGAACATCTTTGGCCATTCTCCTCTGATCTCTGGCTTCAAAAGCTATCATTCACTGGATATTTTCTCTTTTCTAAGCCATCCTCTGCAAACCCTAGAGTAGTTATCTCCACCAAGGAGGTTATGTTTTTGCCGGCTTATGTTTGTCTGTCTGTTTGTTAGCAAGATTACACAAAAAATACAGGACAGTTTTTGCTGAAATTTTCAGGAGATGTTGGTAATGACCCAACGTAGAAATAATTAGATTTTGGTGATGATCCAAATAACAATTAGTGAACGATCGTTTTTGCTCAATAACTGTCTAATAATGACATAATAATGATATAAACATGATTCTGAGTGCTAGGTGTGGGTTTTCAGGGTCAAGGAATCATATTATGATGGTAACTTTGTCATGGAACTATTGCTTATAGATGTAACAGCAATATATGAGCTACCTTGCCAGAGGTTTGTGATCTCCTTGTGCTTCCCAGTTACATATAAAAATCCAAGAACATCAACAGTCTCTGTAAAAGTCATACAGCCTATCTGGTGCAAACAACAATGCCATGTTCAAAGTCTCTTAAAACACTAATTTCGACATCACTAATTGTACTTAGTTGCTGCCATGTGATTTATTGATTAGATATTTGTGTTAATGTGAAAATATCAGGGTGTAACTAATAATTGTATGTTGGCAACATCTCCATTTAAAGAAGTCTGAAATCACATTAATTCTGTTTAGTCAGTGTCTCTTACATGGTTATAAAAAATATGAGATCAATACAAAAAAAAATTACAATTTCTTAACACATGCTATTCAGGTTGTGGGAAATTTTGACATTTTCAATATACAGAAATGTTGACAATGTTATATAGAAGTTTATCTGCGATTTCTCGAGATTAAGAATGAAAAACTTGTCCAGCACTGATGTTTACAGTTCCTATTTTAGCTTCCATCATGAGAAGCAGGTCTTAGCATTATTGGATTTTCATTATTCATAGTATTTCATTCTGTTTTAATTAATGAGTCGTCATTTCTTTAAGTAAAACCGTCCTTCTTCCCTCTTGTTTAATGATCTAAAGAATACTAATGCCAGTAATAATGTCCAGTTTATGGAGGGTCGTTGGTCTATGGGGGTCTTCACGTTAGCCTCTGAGCTAGCAGCATGTTTACCTTCTCGGCGTAGAAGCGGACCTCGTCTGCCCGGGCCGCCGTGGTTTCTATCCTCTCATGTCGGACCAGTCCCGTCAAAATGTTTCTCAGCATGTTGATCCGGGACTGAGGACCCAGACCCATCTTCCGGGCCACCCGGCCGTGAGAGATCAACAACTGCAGCGACAGACGCATCGTGTCCGGATGGATTGACCGCGAGAGTCCGGGACAAAAAAAACTACAAACAGAGAGAGAAGAAGAACAAATAAACGTTTTCTCTCAGGAGGAGGTCATCCGTCTGTGAATGCAGCAGTGACCTCGATATTAGGAGAAAACCTGAGGTCGGTCAAGTCAATGTGGTGTTAGCAGGAGGGAATGACATTGCTGGTGCACCGTCAAATGTGTCCGACTCACCGAGGAACTGTGCAGCGTTAGTTCCGCTAAACCAACCTCAACTAGAGAGGACCAAAGAGCCAACTAGACCTCCGCCCAGCAGCTCAGTGGCTTTTCCACAACCCCTGTAAGAGATACAATCCAGAATAGTTCCAGGATCTGGACCAAAATCAGCACATTCATGGAGGTTGTTATTCTGTATGAACACAGCAAATTTTGGGAACATAACTTAATATTTTGATTGTATATGAATTATTGAATGTCGTCCAGGGGATTTCCCATTACAAAGTTCAATGTTTTTTGTGAAGTCCGTCTGGATCGAATCCAGATGAAATTTACCTTGATGATAGAGACAAGGACCCCATATTATCCTGTAAAACTGGAAGCGAATCAGTTTAAAAAATGACAGAGATATGTCTGTTTTAATTCCACCCAATGTTAACTTATGGGATTTTTTTGAAAATTTTGGAATATTTTGGATCCAGACAAATGTCCGTATCACCACCAAAACTGAATAATTTCTAAGTTTGGCCATTACCAGCATCTCCTGAAAATTTCAGCAAAATCTGTCTAGTTTTTGTGTGAGGGCTGAAGCAAGAGTGGAAACACTCCCATCTGTAGTTAGGGTTGGGTCGTGTTTCCTGCCTTTATAAGGCCAGGTGTGGACAGTTAGTATCCTCTCTTTGTCCTGAATCCTGCGGCAGTGTGGCGTGGCAGTTTGGCATGTGGGCAAAAAATTGGGGAGAAATACTGAAGAGTCCATCTTGGCCAGAAATCTAATGATTCTTTGTGCCTTTTGGATCTGAAGTTTTCTCCTCAGACTGAAGTGCCCTTTGTAAAGGTGTGGATTGAGAAGGTAGGCCTTAAATAAGGGCTTTATGGTTTTACTTACAGGCTTATCACTAATAATATCCTCCATGTCCTAGGAAGTCTGCCTTTGTCTCCCCCTGCCCCCGTTTGAGCCAAAGTAGCAAGCCCAATCAGGGCCCCTAATTGAGCAAGGTAAAAACTTATACGGTAATGTAGGAGGGCTGTTTCCCTCTGAGGTATGTGAGCTAGTTGACTGATCACATTTTCTTAATTTTAGATGAAATTGCCTGCTGTTTTGCCTCCATCATCTTCCATGCTTTGCCTCTACCAGTATTATTTGACTTTCTCTGTGTTGCTGTGCCTTATCTGGCTGGGCTTTGCTGAGTCAGCTCTCTCAGACTGTAACTTGCACTTGCTGGTAGGCTAAATGAGACTTGCCCATTATTTGTATGTCAGCTGATGTTGCTGTTTTAAACTTGTTTTATATGCTTCACTGGCTCTATTGTATTACTACACACAATTAAGCGGTTGTCATCTCTTACCATTGTAAACTGAATAAACTGAAATTCACTGTTTTATTTCTTTGTAAGGGCACGAGCTGTGGGGAGAACACGTGGGGCCCACCTTTTTTGCATGCTGTGTGGTAGGTCTGGTGGTGGTCACTGAAGTGCTTTTTTGGACTGACTTTTCTTTGTAGTGTAGAGTGCAGTAAACATTTGCAGTGTCAGGATTCATGGGTGCTCACTTTGTGGAAATCCGGTGGGGTTCACCATAGGCTCTCCCTGCAGCAAATACCCTGGAACGGCGTTGTATTCTAAAACTTCTGGCTAGTCTATTTTAACCGTAGTTGGTTCATTTTTAGCCTTTTTGTATTTACTTTTTGAAATAAAATTGTCCTATTTAATTTGTTTTCCCTTTCTTTTTTTAGGAACTTTTTCATTGGGAATTTGAATCATAATAAACCATTTTAATTGTGAAGCAAATACACGTCTCCTGCTTTTCCTGGATCTGTAAAATTATTTGGTGTCGACACATTTAAAGAGGGGGTCGTTCTCCAGTTAGGCCTTATGTGCCTTTTTAATAGTAGTGTGTCTGGTCACATTTGGGTAATCTTGCTTGCAAACAAACAAATGGACAAACACGCTGACAAAACATAACCTCCTTGGAGGAGGTAAATGTCTCAAATAGCAAATAGTGTGATGCTGTCAAGGAAATGGATTGTTATTGTTTGTCTATATTTACACGCCTGATCAGCTTCTCCTGATTTAAAAACTGATCGCTCTTCCTTGCTTTCATATGCAGGGAAAATACCACTAGTTATTAACAGGTTGATAAGATGAGTGAGGGGGTTTACTTAAATGGTTTCTTTTGTAAGATTGTTTTCCTTTAATTCATCCCTTAATGTTAGATTATATTATAGCAGAGAATAATTCTTGATCCTGCTTGGGGTAAAATAAGACCAAAATAAGGGGTCTTGCTAGGAAAAGTTAGAGCACTGTCAGTGCATCCTGCAGTGCTCTGCATTTGTCTAATTTTTTCCAACCCACACCTGCCTGTACCTTCCCACCTCAGACCTCAAATCAGACCCACTACCTGCAAAGTTCCCAACGTCATATCTGCACCTACCTGGACCATGTACACCAGACCCATGACCTGTTAATACACACAGAGGCCACATATTTTTTTTACTAAGTGCGATCCTGAACATTCACTGACATCCTCACAGGCCTTCGACTTCATGTACACAAACACGCAGTAACTGATGCCGCACCTAAGATTTACTTTATTACTTTGAGTTCTTGGCCTTTAGCAGCATTGTACAGCCTGAGCCACGTGTTGTTTCTCTCCTCTTAGGAACAGAGCTTGTCGCCAGCGCTGTAGCTAATGTATGTAGTAATGATGTAAACCCCATACAGCTCCACTTCAGAAGAACTAAACTAGCTCTTTAAAAAGGTTATATTTCTGTATTACTTTTGCCAGTCTGCCTTTTTTGATATCCTCAAGCACATGATTTCTAAACATTCTGAAAGTCATTGTTTTTCCCCACACTGAATTCATTCTAAGGTCATTTCTGATCACTTATGCATATTCCTCATGGTTTGTTAATCTGAGCCTGGTTTAAATTCACGACGTTGTATTTGTAAGATGTTGTTGCAATGGCCTGTTTAAATTCCACTCTGTTTGCACAAGTTATAATCAGTATCCTCACCCTGAGTCGACTGCAGGTCCAGGTGGAGCATCTCTCACATGCTGAGTCATGACTCACTCTAGCCTGTGATGATAAAGAGGGCAGGGAAATCTAACCTGAGCAGAGCTGCTTCAAAATGTCAATCTCTTTCTGTTGGGTTCTTTGCAAATTAGCTTGGCGAGTAAATAAATTGACTGTATGGGGAAATAACAAAGTACGATGCTTCTAAATTAAAAACCGTATTCAAGCCCCTGTAAGGAGTTGCTAATGAAACAGACCAAAATAACTCTTAATACATTTCAATGACTTACAAAAAGCACCCCAGACCATCTAACTCATGAACACTTGAAACTACTGCTGCTGGCTTGGTGTCAGTTGAAAGGGTTAAAACTGCAGGATACTTTTTTTCAGAGCAAAGGCACTCAGAGTGTTATATGTTTGAATTAAAAGCACAATCAGGTTCTTCTTAAAAAAAATAGCAACCAAAGCTGGCAACAATACAGGTTTGATTCATGACCACCAAGAAAGGAAGACTACAGTCAAAAAGGCATTTTAAACTGATTAAATACATCATGAATAATAAAGGTAAGGCAGATAAAAGAGAACAAATAATCAATAAAAAATCAAGGACAATAATAATAAAAAATCAATGTAGGCACCTTGTCTTGGAAAATAATTTTTATTGCTTTTAATGTTGTTAGAATGGTCTTGGAAACAGCGGAACAAAGAGCTGCATCTGATCCTACACACAGACTTTTCATTTTGTAAAATTCAATTTAAAGGGGACACATAATGCAAAAATCACTTTTTGAAGGTTTTTGAACACATTTGTGGGTATTTGGCCTTCCTCCCAGCCCATGTGATAGTAGACAAAACCTGTATTTAGCAGGCTGCATGAATGTAAACTCAAGGTATTTGGCGAGTCTGTGGATATTCTGTTACGTGACAATCATTTTATTTGCATAAGCCTAAATCTACTTGAGTATTCCCACCCCCCAGCTTGAGAAATTTCTGTGCGAAGTGCTGCCATATTGTTTACATTCTTAGCAAGAGATCGGCTTACACCATGTCTAGACCCAAAACCTATCACTGCTTGGTTGTTGGCTGTAAACAGCCACATATATCTTCACATATAGGCTACCAGCCTCGGGGGACCAAAGGGCCCAGTGGATTAATTTTATTTTTGAAGGGAATGAGCAGCTACAGTCGGCTAAAACCTGTATGTGTGTGCCAGCCACTTCATGGCCAACTGCTTCTTTAACTTCAGTCAGTTCAACACAGGAGTGACAACTAAACTTTTCCTGAATCCGGGCTCAGTACCAACAATCCGTCGCTAGACCTGATGATGGAAATGTGAGTATTTTAATGCCGTGTAGTATTTATTTTGCTCATTGCTACAACCTAATACTAACAACAGGGGGAAGTGAACTAGAGATAACTGCACATGTTCGTCAATATTCACGTTACTTGTTGAAAGCCTGAAGGATAAACTTCAATGTATGAACATTCTTACATTAGTAAAGAGAAGCTTAACAGTCGACTGAATATAATCAGTCCTTTACCCGCCCCATTACCCCTCCGTTTCATCTAACGTTACCCCAGAGGGTAGGCTAAGTTGTGGCTGTGTCCCATTGTGGTGACTAGGCCAAGGTTCGCATGTTGTGCGTTAGCCTGTGATGTTTGGGAAAACAAGCTTCGCTGTTATCTGGTAACCAGCATGAATTTGCAGTTTGTGTGTGTTCAGGACCATAAGCAGCTCATGGCTGGAGTGACAGTGCACTCTGCTTCACTCGAGATATGCTGCAGGTCTATCGTTAAGTCCCCGTATGTTACTGTGTTGGCCGCTGCTCTGCTGTGGCTCTTTAGCATATTAAGGCAACTGCCTTTAAAACCAGCTGGTCTGAACAGAGGGGTTATGTGAGCGTGGAAAGAATGCAGCTGTACTTGATTTATAGGCTTTTTGGAACAAAGCATGTCACTAACATTTCATGAAGACATCAAGGATTCACGTTAAACTGCAGAAAAGGAGCAAAATATGCGACCTCTGACTTAAATCCTTGCTTATCAAACTCCAAAGACATGATGGAAACACTGAAACTAACCAGGACATGGGACCTTTAAGATCTTGATAGGCAACAGTTCATGTACTGGTACGCCTTGTCTTGGTTCAATGCATTCTGTAACAAAGGCCATAAAGAGGATCATACTCAGCAAAAACAGGGTGATCAGGACAGATAAAAATGTGTTGGGCTGTGCTAATGAGCTCATAATAGATATTCTGAAGCTGAGAGAGCAGCACTCCCTGGCTTGATATTTTGATCTACTTTACAAATATGTTTTTACTAGACAATGGAAGACTGTGTGAGAAAAAACAACAGCAATGTAATATGTTGAGGAAGACTGTTTTTGATAATGGTATCAAATTGAGGTCATCATAAGTTGGGAAAAAAATTAAGAGCACAGACAAATGGATGCATAAAAAACTGTGGAGACTGTACTGCTGTCCTTGGGAACTAAAATATGAATCCGGTCATGCAAAGCCACAGACGCTGATATTTAGGTGCACGTGACAAAAAAAGTCATTTTGTCACCATGAGTGATATTAAAAGTGTTTACACCTTGACATAATTCCTTTAGAAACAGTGAATATTCTGTTCTCAGGTATTCTCTCTGTGTGGGATCAAACTGTGCGGCTGAAAAAACTCTTACTGTGTCTCTAAACTCTGAACTGATCAGAGTGGCAGCAGCATGTTGAATGGCACATTTGTATCATAACAGTAAAGACAAACTACAGACAGGTGAAGGAAAAACATGAAGCTCTGGAATTGAGGTTATCAGGCTTTATTGACTCAGATGAAAAGTTACTGCACATTAATCAAAACTCTAGAAAAACATGGAGTTAGAATGATGGAAATGAGGCAGCAGAGTAAAACGCTCTCCACATGATCAGGCTTAATAGTTGGCCATGGTGTTCTCCAGCCAGTCGTTGAAGAGGCAGACCTGTGGAAGGAGACAAAAAGACCTTATAGCACAGCAGCTCCTGTGATTAACTGTAACTGTGCATTTAAACCTGTCATGGAGAGACATTTATGGTTTACCTTGGCGTAGACACCAGGGTGGTCCCTCTCAGCACATCCATAGCCCCAGGACACAACACCCTGCAGCTCACCGTTGCACACGACGGGGCCACCAGAGTCACCCTGAGAGCAGAGGGAGAGGAGGGTTAAATCCGAACAAAGATCTCAACAAGCCAAACCAGGGACTTCAAGAAGGTTTTTTCTTTATTTTACTGAAACACTGAATTGATTACCTGGCAAGAGTCCTTGCCTCCCTCCAGGTATCCAGCGCAGAACATGGCGTCGGTGATCATTCCAGGGTAGGAGTTGTCACAGTCCTCATCAGACAGGATGGGGATGTTCAGGCACTGCAGCTTGTCGCTGTCAGCAGCTGATGATCAAAAGAGAAATGATGAGGCCAACAAGAACTTCACTGCAGTAGAGACATACATGTAAGAAGCATGATGAGGATGTATGACTCACTGGAGCTCATGGTGTTGCCCCAGCCAGAGACTTTGCACATGGTTCCAGCAGGAGCACAGCTGGTGGGCAGAGCCACAGGCTGCACGTACTCGTTGATGGTGGCGGGGGAGCTCAGCTTGATCAGCATGATGTCATTGTCAATGTTCCAGGAGTTGTAGTCGGGGTGACGGATGACGCGGGAGGAGCTGATCCACTGCTCGGTGCCCTCAGTGTAAGCCAATGTTGTGCTCTCCGAGACGAACCTGAACGCGGCTAGAACATAAACATAAACACAAGAATTAGAACAAAACCCTCCACACAGAAATAACCTTACAGATAAATGGTCAAAACCCTAGGACAACATGAGGACTGTACTCACGACTTGTAGCAGTGAGCAGCAGACACAACCCAGTTCTCGTTGACCAGGGAGCCTCCACAGAAGTGGTAGCCAGAGTTCAGGGAGACCTGATGGGGCTGGGAGTAGGGGGTGCACTCATACCCGCCGACGATCTTGTCGTCATCCAGGGCGACTGAAACACACAGGAGACAACATGGTGAACAACCAAGACAACATTGTTTATTTTGAAGATAGAGACTTGAACAAAGTTCAAGCACAAGATGAGGTACTCACAAGCAGCTCCAATGAGCAGAACGAAGACCAGAGACCTCATGGTTGCTGTGTGATCTTATCGATGCAGGTCTTGACTTGGCACCCTGGTTATATACGATTGTTTCCATCCTCAGACACACCCCTGAGGTTACTGATGAACCAATCATGATCTGGGAAAAAATCTACAGGTATTGGAAAAGCAAACATTTGCTTGGTTGTAGGATGATGTTCTGATATCCAGCACGTGAAAATATTAAAAAACATGTGACATGCTGGAGAATATTCATGCTTCACATGAGAAAGAAATTGTACTATAAGACTTAGTTTGACCAACTGATCAGATTCAAAATGACAGTGTCCTCTCTTCTTAGAAACAGAAGCTACATTTATTCTTGCATCACATAATTGACATGACTCAGCAACTGTTTCATGATAAAACATTGTTTTTCTTTTAAAGAGGACCTTTGTCTTTTTAAAGGACTTCAGCATTCACATTAAACACAAATCATTATAAGGTACAGTATGCTTAACCTTGACATGGACTGACTTTTGCTGTGCAGCTCTGCAGCTCTGCAGATGGCCTGGTTCACAGCAACTGTTGTTGATGTTGGTTTTCTCATGAAAAGCCAGCAACACATTTTGGAGAAAACACATAAAAGTTGATGTACTGTAATGCCAGCAGGCAGACAACACAGGGACTAAACTCAGTTATTTGCACAGTTAGTGCATAAAATCACCAGTAAAAACAATTCGTGTTGAATAAACTTTGATATGAATTAAAAATATTAACTGGATTTGGGGTTGACCTTTCTCTGCTGAAGCTTGAAACGATTACCGTAGGACTGAATATTCTAGAAATATGATCAATAACAAGAGATGCAGCATGTTAGTTTTATAAACCTTGACTCACAATCTGACTCTTCAGTCTCTCTAAAATTCTTTACTCCACTGTATCTGTCAATTCAAGAGTTATGCTAGATGGTGGTACTCTTTCTTTGATGCTAATTCAAACAGCAGTCACTTACTGGGGTTGTGGGTCTTCTTGGTGGTCCCTCGCTGCCACATCATGACGACAGAATTCTTGTTTCAGAGCGTGACAAACTTTCTCAACTTCATCCTTCTCCTTTTAATTTGTCCTTCTGTTTATTTATATTTGGGGCTGTTGCGCATGCTTCACATTCTGTGCTCTCATTGGTCAAAAGAAAAAAACGTAGGAGGCCGATAGAAAAATTAAACATACTAGACTCTCTGTTGAGAGGCTGTGAGGTGTCCCAGATGTGTCCTTGATTATCAAACACTATGACACACTACACAGGATCAAACTATTTCAGGCCACATGTCCGGAAGCCCTACGACTTCTTGACTGAGATATAATAAAGAATAAAACTTAAGTCTGTTCTCTGCACTTCTTGTTATCATGAGGTATTGGAGTAAAATCAGATTTATGTCTGTTAGGGCATCTGTGTATACAGTATGTCTGAGATGAGGTGCACTCTGCATCTTAAACATGACATTTTTTACATGTTTCATTTGATGATTAGCATGAATCCCATGCATTTCATCAAACAATGAACAAAAAGAGGCAAAAAATAAACATGAGGCCATAACAAGAAAAAAAAAGTTAAATCCATGAGATTAAGAATTATCTCCAATCCCCCCCAAAAAAACCATCAAAATCTTTGATTAGTTGATGGATAAAAAGTACTGATGGGATTTCCTCCGGTTGTGTACAGAGGATTACCTTTAATCAGTGGTTCTCTGCCATTTTTTCTTGAAGCCCTCCCCTAGTTTTACCGAAGAAGAGTCAAACTTCCCCGCGACATACACGAAAGAAAACCCTGATACAATAAACACCAGTTTTCATTGTTTTCATGAACAAAATCAAAATAATAAAGGCTTCCACATACAAAATGCTCTTAAAAAGGGCATCCCCATACTGTTTTACCATTGTTTCAGCCAAATTATGTTTACCAACTTCTGACCACCTCAAAGCTGACAGTGCCCTGGCACCCCCTGATACCCTCTGGCACCCCACTTGGGGGGTGGGGGTAACCCTAGGTCAGAAACAAGTGCTTTCAGTTACACTAATGTTGTTCTGATTAATTCTACAACAGCCACTGGATATAAAACTTTGACATGTTTCATAGAAACTCCACTTCACTGATACATAAGGCCTGTGGCTCCAGCAAGCAAAAGACAGCTCTGAGAAATAAAACACATAATACTAGTAATTAATAATATTACCAGGCTCCTCTTGTTTTTAAGTGCAAGAAAGTAACATTAAGGCATCTTTTTATGGGTTAACTCCATAAAATAACATTTATATTAAAAACAAGTCCCCTGTATGCATTCATTACAGGATATTAGCTTTGTTTATGCATTTTGTTGTACCAAATAACACGTTAAAATCATTGAGTCATAAGAAATAACAGATCATAGAGCAGGACAAATGAATAATAAGCACAAGTTTTCAATCTTTTACAGGGTTCAAAGACCAGAGATCCATTGGGACTGATTATATGATATTAAAAACATTTTAATTTCTTAGAGTTCTTTATGGTAGATAATTTAATTCATTATTTACTTCATAATTTAAGCGGAAGGGAGTTTTATCCACTGTTAGAAGCTTATTTGTGTCTTTAAACAATTGACTAGAAGGTGATAATTATAAGGGGTCCATTAGAAAATATATATCTTGTCATATTAATTTATCAATTTGCTGTACAGATGCTAATAGGGTCCCATCTGATATGTTTTCGTAGGACCCAAAATTTCTGGCAGGGCCCCTGTCCCAGGTGGTCGCCTATGCTAGGCCTGTCCATCTGTGGCACCTGCGGGTGCCGCGCTCGTCTGTGTTGAGGTTGGCTGCTTGTGCGGCAGATGTGGAGGGTGAAGAGCGATTGTGGGAATCACAGGCAGCTTTTCCAGTAAACCAGACCCACAAAAGTAGTGATTAGGAACGAGTCTCAATTATTGAGTCTGAGTCAAGTCTCAAGTCTTAAAGGGGCAAGTCAAATTCAAGACTAAAGTCACCTTTGGGTGCAATTGAAGTGACTTGAGTCTCTAACTCAAGTCTCCATCTCTGCTACTAACAGGGATGCACAGAATTGGATTTTTGCTGGTATCTGATAGACCGGTATTTCTGAGCTTATCAGTGCTGATACTTATGTTGAAATTATTATTTTTTTGTCTAGAGCACAAAGCTCCAACCTTACAAACATTAAATTTTTCCCTTCGTGTGACCATTTATTTGTGTTAGAAACAAATGTGAAGTAAGAAACACAACATTTCATTCTTTAATAAATAACACTTTGGATTTAAAAGTGGACATTAGTACCGATTAGGGGAACCAACAAAGTACATTTGTACATTTTGCATCTGCACTACAGGCACTGTATGGCATATATACGGCCAAAATGTTCTGCCAAAGTATCGGCTGCAAGTACTGGCAGATATTTTCAAAGCAAACTATCAAAGCTGCGGCTTTGATTTTTATGAAATGGTGCTACTGATGTGAGCTTTTGTATTGTGTTGTTTTTGTGTGTTGTGTTGTATTTGACTTTGAGGCTGATAAAGTTTTGAATTGAAGTGAATTGTTAAGTTTTTATCAGACTGCTCTTTCCATCCAGTCCATTATTTGCTGTACTTAAAATTATTCTACTGGATTATTTTGTTGAATTTTAAAACCAAAAATATTTTTCATTTTGTTACATAAATTCATTAATTAATCCCAGTCAGTATTTGTGTTGTAGTTGTAATTTGCTTTTCTTGAACTCCATGTGAAAAAGTCTTTTTGCGGACCTATACCAAAATCATTGCTGTAGTTCTGATGAGCAAGAATGTTAGTATAAAAATGTTCATGATAATGACGTATTAAATTAAAGTCATCATTTTTAGGGAAAAAAATAAAATCACAGACATGTGGATGCATGAAAAACTGTGGGGACTGATTTGCTGCAGTTGGGAACTAAAATAAGAATCATGTCATGCGAAGCCATAACAGACGCTGATATTTAGGTGCACATTTCTTCAAATTCTGCCTTCACCATGAAGTCCCCACGATTGATATTTAAAGTCTTTCATGTGTTTGCACCTTGACATTATTCCTTTAGAAACAGTGAATATTCTGTTCTCAGGTATTCTCTCTGTGTGGGGAAAAACTGTGCGGCTGAACAAACTCTTACTGTGTCTCTAAACCCTGAACTGATCAGAGTGGCAGCAGCATGTTGAATGGCACATTTGTATCATAACAGTTCAGACAAACTACAGACAGGTGAAGGAAAAACATGAAGCTCTGGAATTGAGGTTATCAGGCTTTATTGACTCAGATGAAAAGTTACTGCACATTAATCAAAACTCTAGAAAAACATGGAGTTAGAATGATGGAAATGAGGCAGCAGAGTAAAACGCTCTCCACATGATCAGGCTTAATAGTTGGCCATGGTGTTCTCCAGCCAGTCGTTGAAGAGGCAGACCTGTGGAAGGAGACAAAAAGACGTTATAGCACAGCAGCTCCTGTGATTAACTGTAACTGTGCATTTATATCTATCATGGAGAGACATTTATGGTTTACCTTGGCGTAGACACCAGGGTGGTCCCTCTCAGCACATCCATAGCCCCAGGACACAACACCCTGCAGCTCACCGTTGCACACGACGGGGCCACCAGAGTCACCCTGAGAGCAGAGGGAGAGGAGGGTTAAATCCGAAACAAAGCTCTCAACAAGCCAAACCAGGGACTTCAAGAAGCTTTGTCTTTATTTTACTGAAACACTGAATTGATTACCTGGCAAGAGTCCTTGCCTCCCTCCAGGTATCCAGCGCAGAACATGGCGTCGGTGATCATTCCAGGGTAGGAGTTGTCACAGTCCTCATCAGACAGGATGGGGATGTTCAGGCACTGCAGCTTGTCGCTGTCAGCAGCTGATGATCAAAAGAGAAATGATGAGGCCAACAAGAACTTCACTGCAGTAGAGACATACATGTTAGAAGCATGATGATGATGTATGACTCACTGGAGCTCATGGTGTTGCCCCAGCCAGAGACTTTGCACATGGTTCCAGCAGGAGCACAGCTGGTGGGCAGAGCCACAGGCTGCACGTACTCGTTGATGGTGGCGGGGGAGCTCAGCTTGATCAGCATGATGTCATTGTCGATGTTCCAGGAGTTGTAGTCGGGGTGACGGATGACGCGGGAGGACCTAATGACCTGCTCGGTGCCCTCGTTGATGCCAATGTTGTGCTCTCCAAGACGCACAGAGATGCGACTGGAAAATAAAAACAAGAATGAGAACAAAGAAACAGAAATGACCTTACAGTTAAAAGGTCAAAACCCCGAAGAAAACATGAAGACTGTACTCACGACTTGTAGCAGTGAGCAGCAGACACAACCCAGTTCTCGTTGACCAGGGAGCCTCCACAGAAGTGGTAGCCAGAGTTCAGGGAGACCTGATGGGGCTGGGAGTAGGGGGTGCACTCATACCCTCCGACGATCTTGTCGTCATCCAGGGCGACTGAAACACACAGGAGACAACATGGTGAACAACCAAGACAACATTGTTTATTTTGAAGATAGAGACTTGAACAAAGTTCAAGCACAAGATGAGGTACTCACAAGCAGCTCCAATGAGCAGAACGAAGACCAGAGACCTCATGGTTGCTGTGTGATCTTATCGATGCAGGTCTTGACTTGGCACCCTGGTTATATACGATTGTTTCCATCCTCAGACACACCCCTGAGGTTACTGATGACCAATCATGATCTGGGAAAAAATCTACAGGTATTGGAAAAGCAAACATTTGCTTGGTTGTAGGATGATGTTCTGATATCCAGCACGTGAAAATATTAAAAAACATGTGACATGCTGGAGAATATTCATGCTTCACATGAGAAAGAAATTGTACTATAAGACTTAGTTTGACCAACTGATCAGATTCAAAATGACAGTGTCCTCTCCTCTTAGAAACAGAAGCTACATTTATTCTTGCATCACATAATTGACATGACTCAGCAACTGTTTCATGATAAAACATTGTTTTTCTTTTAAAGAGGACCTTTGTCTTTTTAAAGGACTTCAGCATTCACATTAAACACAAATCATTTTAAGGTACAGTATGCTTAACCTTGACATGGACTGACTTTTGCTGTGCAGCTCTGCAGCTCTGCAGATGGCCTGGTTCACAGCAACTGTTGTTGATGTTGGTTTTCTCATGAAAAGCCAGCAACACATTTTGGAGAAAACACATAAAAGTTGATGTACTGTAATGCCAGCAGGCAGACAACACAGGGACTAAACTCAGTTATTTGCACAGTTAGTGCATAAAATCACCAGTAAAAACAATTCGTGTTGAATAAACTTTGATATGAATTAAAATATTAACTGGATTTGGGGTTGACCTTTCTCTGCTGAAGCTTGAAACGATTACCGTAGGACTGAATATTCTGGAAATATGATCAATAACAAGAGATGCAGCATGTTAGTTTTATAAACCTTGACTCACAATCTGACTCTTCAGTCTCTCTAAAATTCTTTACTCCACTGTATCTGTCAATTCAAGAGTTATGCTAGATGGTGGTACTCTTTCTTTGATGCTAATTCAAACAGCAGTCACTTACTGGGGTTGTGGGTCTTCTTGGTTGTCCCTCGCTGCCACATCATGACGACAGAATTCTTGTTTCAGAGCGTGACAAACTTTCTCAACTTCATCCTTCTCCTTTTAATTTGTCCTTCTGTTTATTTATATTTGGGGCTGTTGCGCATGCTTCACATTCTGTGCTCTCATTGGTCAAAAGAAAAAAACGTAGGAGGCCGATAGAAAAATTAAACATACTAGACTCTCTGTTGAGAGGCTGTGAGGTGTCCCAGATGTGTCCTTGATTATCAAACACTATGACACACTACACAGGATCAAACTATTTCAGGCCACATGTCCGGAAGCCCTACGACTTCTTGACTGAGATATAATAAAGAATAAAACTTAAGTCTGTTCTCTGCACTTCTTGTTATCATGAGGTATTGGAGTAAATCAGATTTATGTCTGTTAGGGCATCTGTGTATACAATATGTCTGAGATGAGGTGCACTCTGCATCTTAAACATGACATTTTTTACATGTTTCATTTGATGATTAGCATGAATCCCATGCATTTCATCAAACAATGAACAAAAAGAGGCAAAAAATAAACATGAGACCTTAACAAGAAAAAAAAGTTAAATCCATGAGATTAAGAATTATCTCCAATCCCCCCCCAAAAAACCATCAAAATCTTTGATTAGTTGATGGATAAAAAGTACTGATGGGATTTCCTCCGGTTGTGTACAGAGGATTACCTTTAATCAGTGGTTCTCTGCCATTTTTTCTTGAAGCCCTCCCCTAGTTTTACCGAAGAAGAGTCAAACTTCCCCGCGACATACACGAAAGAAAACCCTGATACAATAAACACCAGTTTTCATTGTTTTCATGAACAAAATCAAAATAATAAAGGCTTCCACATACAAAATGCTCTTAAAAAGAGCATCCCCATACTGTTTTACCATTGTTTCAGCCAAATTATGTTTACCAACTTCTGACCACCTCAAAGCTGACAGTGCCCTGGCACCCCCTGATACCCTCTGGCACCCCACTTGGGGGGTGGGGGTAACCCTAGGTCAGAAACAAGTGCTTTCAGTTACACTAATGTTGTTCTGATTAATTCTACAACAGCCACTGGATATAAAACTTTGACATGTTTCATAGAAACTCCACTTCACTGATACATAAGGCCTGTGGCTCCAGCAAGCAAAAGACAGCTCTGAGAAATAAAACACATAATACTAGTAATTAATAATATTACCAGGCTCCTCTTGTTTTTAAGTGCAAGAAAGTAACATTAAGGCATCTTTTTATGGGTTAACTCCATAAAATAACATTTATATTAAAAACAAGTCCCCTGTATGCATTCATTACAGGATATTAGCTTTGTTTATGCATTTTGTTGTACCAAATAACACGTTAAAATCATTGAGTCATAAGAAATAACAGATCATAGAGCAGGACAAATGAATAATAAGCACAAGTTTTCAATCTTTTACAGGGTTCAAAGACCAGAGATCCATTGGGACTGATTATATGATATTAAAAACATTTTAATTTCTTAGAGTTCTTTATGGTAGATAATTTAATTCATTATTTACTTCATAATTTAAGCGGAAGGGAGTTTTATCCACTGTTAGAAGCTTATTTGTGTCTTTAAACAATTGACTAGAAGGTGATAATTATAAGGGGTCCATTAGAAAATATATATCTTGTCATATTAATTTATCAATTTGCTGTACAGATGCTAATAGGGTCCCATCTGATATGTTTTCGTAGGACCCAAAATTTCTGGCAGGGCCCCTGTCCCAGGTGGTCGCCTATGCTAGGCCTGTCCATCCGTGGCACCTGCGGGTGCCGCGCTCGTCTGTGTTGAGGTTGGCTGCTTGTGCGGCAGATGTGGAGGGTGAAGAGCGATTGTGGGAATCACAGGCAGCTTTTCCAGTAAACCAGACCCACAAAAGTAGTGATTAGGAACGAGTCTCAATTATTGAGTCTGAGTCAAGTCTCAAGTCTTAAAGGGGCAAGTTAAATTCAAGACTAAAGTCACCTTTGGGTGCAATTGAAGTGACTTGAGTCTCTAACTCAAGTCTCCATCTCTGCTACTAACAGGGATGCACAGAATTGGATTTTTGCTGGTATCTGATAGACCGGTATTTCTGAGCTTATCAGTGCTGATACTTATGTTGAAATTATTATTTTTTTGTCTAGAGCACAAAGCTCCAACCTTACAAACATTAAATTTTTCCCTTCGTGTGACCATTTATTTGTGTTAGAAACAAATGTGAAGTAAGAAACACAACATTTCATTCTTTAATAAATAACACTTTGGATTTAAAAGTGGACATTAGTACCGATTAGGGGAACCAACAAAGTACATTTGTACATTTTGCATCTGCACTACAGGCACTGTATGGCATATATACAGCCAAAATGTTCTGCCAAAGTATCGGCTGCAAGTACTGGCAGATATTTTCAAAGCAAACTATCAAAGCTGCGGCTTTGATTTTTATGAAATGGTGCTACTGATGTGAGCTTTTGTATTGTGTTGTTTTTGTGTGTTGTGTTGTATTTGACTTTGAGGCTGATAAAGTTTTGAATTGAAGTGAATTGTTAAGTTTTTATCAGACTGCTCTTTCCATCCAGTCCATTATTTGCTGTACTTAAAATCACTCTACTGGATTATTATGTTAGGATTTTAAAACCAAAAATATTTTTCATTTTGTTACATAAATTCATTAATTAATCCCAGTCAGTATTTGTGTTGTAGTTGTAATTTGCTTTTCTTGAACTCCATGTGAAAAAGTCTTTTTGCAGACCTATACTCAAAATCGTTGCTGTAGTTCTGATGAGCAAGAATGTTAGTATAAAAATGTTCATGATAATGACGTATTAAATTAAAGTCATCATTTTTAGGGAAAAAAATAAAATCACAGACATGTGGATGCATGAAAAACTGTGGGGACTGATTTGCTGCAGTTGGGAACTAAAATAAGAATCATGTCATGCGAAGCCATAACAGACGCTGATATTTAGGTGCACATTTCTTCAAATTCTGCCTTCACCATGAAGTCCCCACGACTGATATTTAAAGTCTTTCATGTGTTTGCACCTTGACATTATTCCTTTAGAAATAGTGAATATTCTGTTCTCAGGTACTCTCTCTGTGTGGGGAAAAACTGTGCGGCTGAACAAACTCTTACTGTGTCTCTAAACCCTGAACTGATCAGAGTGGCAGCAGCATGTTGAATGGCACATTTGTATCATAACAGTTCAGACAAACTACAGACAGGTGAAGGAAAAACATGAAGCTCTGGAATTGAGGTTATCAGGCTTTATTGACTCAGATGAAAAGTTACTGCACATTAATCAAAACTCTAGAAAAACATGGAGTTAGAATGATGGAAATGAGGCAGCAGAGTAAAACGCTCTCCACATGATCAGGCTTAAAAGTTGGCCATGGTGTTCTCCAGCCAGTCGTTGAAGAGGCAGACCTGTGGAAGGAGACAAAAAGACCTTATAGCACAGCAGCTCCTGTGATTAACTGTAACTGTGCATTTATACCTATCATGGAGAGACATTTATGGTTTACCTTGGCGTAGACACCAGGGTGGTCCCTCTCAGCACATCCATAGCCCCAGGACACAACACCCTGCAGCTCACCGTTGCACACGACGGGGCCACCAGAGTCACCCTGAGAGCAGAGGGAGAGGAGGGTTAAATCCAAACAAAGCTCTCAACAAGCCAAACCAGGGACTTCAAGAAGCTTTGTCTTTATTTTACTGAAACACTGAATTGATTACCTGGCAAGAGTCCTTGCCTCCCTCCAGGTATCCAGCGCAGAACATGGCGTCAGTGATCATTCCAGGGTAGGAGTTGTCACAGTCCTCATCAGACAGGATGGGGATGTCCAGGCACTGCAACTTGTCGCTGTCAGCAGCTGATGATCAAAAGAGGAAAGATGAGGCCAACAAGAACTTCACTGCAGTAGAGACATACATGTTAGAAGCATGATGGAGGATGTGTGACTCACTGGAGCTCATGGTGTTGCCCCAGCCAGAGACTTTGCACATGGTGCCAGCAGGAGCACAGCTGGTGGGCAGAGCCACAGGCTGCACGTACTCGTTGATGGTGGCGGGGGAGCTCAGCTTGATCAGCATGATGTCATTGTCGATGTTCCAGGAGTTGTAGTCGGGGTGACGGATGACGCGGGAGGAGCTGATCCACTGCTCGGTGCCCTCAGTGTAACCAATGTTGTGCTCTCCGAGACGAACCTGAACGCGGCTAGAACATAAACATAAACACAAAAAATTAGAACAAAACCCTCCACACAGAAATAACCTTACAGATAAATGGTCAAAAACTAGGACAACATGAGGACTGTACTCACGACTTGTAGCAGTGAGCAGCAGACACAACCCAGTTCTCGTTGACCAGGGAGCCTCCACAGAAGTGGTAGCCAGAGTTCAGGGAGACCTGATGGGGCTGGGAGTAGGGGGTGCACTCATACCCTCCGACGATCTTGTCGTCATCCAGGGCGACTGAAACACACATGAGACAACATGGTGAACAACCAAGACAACACTGTTTATTTAGAAGATAGAGACTTGAACAAAGATCAAGCACAAGATGAGGTACTCACAAGCAGCTCCAATGAGCAGAACGAAGACCAGAGACCTCATGGTTGCTGTGTGATCTTATCGATGCAGGTCTTGACTTGGCACCCTGGTTATATACGATTGTTTCCATCCTCAGACACACCCCTGAGGTTACTGATGACCAATCATGATCTGGGAAAAAATCTACAGGTATTGGAAAAGCAAACATTTGCTTGGTTGTAGGATGATGTTCTGATATCCAGCATGTGAAAATATTTTTAAAAAAACATGTGAAATGCTGGAGAATATTCATGCTTCACATGAGAAAGAAATTGTACTATAAGACTTAGTTTGACCAACTGATCAGATTCAAAATGACAATGTCCTCTCCTCTTAGAAACAGAAGCTACATTTTATTCTTGCATCACACAATTGACATGACTCAGCAGCTGTTTCCTGATAAAACATTGTTTTTCTTTTAAAGAGGACCTTTGTGTTTTTAAACTTCAGCATTCACATTGAACACAAATCATTATAAGGTACAGTATGCTTAACCTTGACATGGACTGACTTTTGCTGTGCAGCTCTGCAGCTCTGCAGATGGCCTGGTTCACAGCAACTGTTGTTGATGTTGGTTTTCTCATGAAAAGCCAGCAACACATTTTGGAGAAAACACATAAAAGTTGATGTACTGTAATGCCAGCAGGCAGACAACACAGAGACTAAACTCAGTTATTTGCACAGTTAGTACATAAAATCACCAGTAAAAACAATTGGTGTTGAATAAACTTTGACGTGAATTGAAGTTATTAACAGGTTTTGGGGTTGACCTTCTCTCTGCTGAAGCTTGAAATGATTACCATAGGACTGAATATTCTAGAAATATGATCAATAACAAGAGATGCAGCATGTTAGTTTAAAAATCTTGACTCACAATCTGACTCTTCAGTCTCTCTGATATCTATGGAAGCTTTAAAAGGACAAGCAATTTCTTCTGTTTCTCAAAGATTAACAAAAAAAGCTCTTGAGAAACCAACAGTAAGTGATGCCAGGGTCATATTACACATTTGTCTGTCATGCTGGTCGGTCACGGTTTCAGATTAGGTGATCACATGATTGACTACACATAGAGAACTGACAATTCAATGTGACGAATGTCATGAAGTTCAAAGAAAAGGGCGGCCTAGACGAGGGGACAATCTGAATAAACCTACTTTACTCCACTGTATCTGTCAATTCAAGAGTTATGCTAGATGGTGGTACTCTTTCTTGATGCTAATTCAGACAGCAGTAACTTACTGGGGTTGTGGGTCTTCTTGGTTGTCCCTCGCTGCCACATCATGACCACAGAATTCTTGTTTTCAGAGCGTGACAAACTTTCCCTCCGTCTCACAGTTCCATCTCTCAGCACCAACTTCATCCTTCTCCTTTTAATTTGTCCTTCTGTTTATTTATATTTGGGGCTGTTGCGCATGCTTCACATTCTGTGCTCTCATTGGTCAACAGAATTTATCATAAGAGGTCGATAGAGAAATTAAACATACTAGACTCTCTGTTGAGAGGCTGTGAGGTGTCCAGGGCACGTCCTTCTTTATCAAACACTACGACACACTACACAGGATCAAACTATTTCAGGCCACACGTCCTGAAGCCCTACGACTTCTGGACTGAGATGTAATAAAGAATAACACTTAAGTCTGTTCTCTGCACTCTTTGTTATCATGGGGTACTGGAGTAAAATCAGATTTATGGATTTATGTCTGCTAGACCACCTTTATATTTCTGAGATGAGTTGCGCTCTGCACATGGCATTTTTTACATGTTTCATTTGATGATTAGCATGAATCACATTAATTTTTAATCAAACCTAATACAAGAAGAAGCAAAAAATAAACACGAGGCCATAACAAGAGTTTAAAGTTAAATCCATTTAGACCAGAAATATTTCCTCTGTTTTGTGAAGATTACCTTAAAATATACTTACTTTGTTATAATTAATTGTACAGCAGTCACTAGATAGATAACTTTAATTAGTGTTATACATGAAGCCTGTGGCTCCAGCACGCAAAAGACAGCTCTGAGGAACAAACTAAGATCAATAAAACAGCTTAAATGAATGTAAGAACAGTCTTAAAGACTTCTCTCCTCCTGCTGCTGATAGCAACATGCTCTAGTTTGGTGAAAAGTCGTCCTGTCAAATGAGGACCATCAGGGTGTCTGCTCTGGCAGGATTGACAGCAATCTCATGAAATGAAATTTTCAATATTAGTGACAATAATCAGTGTATTATTGTTTTCATTTATCCTATTAGGGTTATGGGGAGGTGAAGTTTGTCCCAGCCAACATTAAATCAAAAATCAGTATGAGGTCTTTTCACATTAAGCCAACAAACTTTAAAAGCAAGTGAACAACATATTTAAAAGCTCCGTTATTTGGATTTAAAAAAAAAAGACAGAGAACTGCGGGACATATCCAAATCTATAATATGAGCTCCAGAGTATCCAACAGGGACAGTTTACGCTCACAAGAAGGCACTGAATTTACAAAATGTCTGGTCCCTGAACACAGGGATATACAACAGACCCTCCAGTAAAACCATAGACTGAAATCAATACAGACAGTCTGTGTCTGTGTCAACTATCAAAATACTGATAAAAAAACAGCTGACGATATGTTAATATGGACAAGCCAGCCAGTGCTGTTCAAAGTATGTACTCTTGGGTGGGGGTTTTGTCCATTTAATCTGAGATCTCTCATTCTGCTTCTGGTTATTCTGACTTGCTACCGAGGCAAGGCTAACAGTGTTAGCTGCTGCCAGAGGGTAACTAAACAAGGACTTTTTTAAGAATTTCCTTTACTAAAATTAGGGATATGAATCAAAAACAATTCCAACTGAGAACTGATAACAACTTGTTAAAGAAATCAATATCAGTTCTTTTTTTGTTTAAAAATTCCCTTATCAATTCCTTCAGCTTTGTTCAACATACTTTACGAAGGAAAGTCATCACGCTCTCATTGGAGGCAGTCAGCAGACACAATAACAGAGGCGTCATAGATGTGATCAAGGCAGACAGGACGTAGACACGGTCAAAACTGTGGCTTTATTTTGTACAAACTCGTGTGGGGTTTTGTAGAGTTGGTGTTGTGTATTGTTCTATTTTTATGAAATAGTGAATATTCTGTTCTCAGGTATTCTCTCTGTGTGGGGAAAAACTGTGCGGCTGAACAAACTCTTACTGTGTCTCTAAACCCTGAACTGATCAGAGTGGCAGCAGCATGTTGAATGGCACATTTGTATCATAACAGTTCAGACAAACTACAGACAGGTGAAGGAAAAACATGAAGCTCTGGAATTGAGGTTATCAGGCTTTATTGACTCAGATGAAAAGTTACTGCACATTAATCAAAACTCTAGAAAAACATGGAGTTAGAATGATGGAAATGAGGCAGCAGAGTAAAACGCTCTCCACATGATCAGGCTTAATAGTTGGCCATGGTGTTCTCCAGCCAGTCGTTGAAGAGGCAGACCTGTGGAAGGAGACAAAAAGACGTTATAGCACAGCAGCTCCTGTGATTAACTGTAACTGTGCATTTATACCTATCATGGAGAGACATTTATGGTTTACCTTGGCGTAGACACCAGGGTGGTCCCTCTCAGCACATCCATAGCCCCAGGACACAACACCCTGCAGCTCACCGTTGCACACGACGGGGCCACCAGAGTCACCCTGAGAGCAGAGGGAGAGGAGGGTTAAATCCGAACAAAGATCTCAACAAGCCAAGCCAGAGACTTCAAGAAGCTTTGTCTTTATTTTACTGAAACACTGAATTGATTACCTGGCAAGAGTCCTTGCCTCCTTCCAGGTATCCAGCGCAGAACATGGCGTCGGTGATCATGCCAGGGTAGGAGTTGTCACAGTCCTCATCAGACAGGATGGGGATGTTCAGGCACTGCAGCTTGTCGCTGTCAGCAGCTGATGATCAAAAGAGAAATGATGAGGCCAACAAGAACTTCACTGCAGTAGAGACATAGATGTTAGAAGCATGATGGAGGATGTATGACTCACTGGAGCTCATGGTGTTGCCCCAGCCAGAGACTTTGCACATGGTGCCAGCAGGAGCACAGCTGGTGGGCAGAGCCACAGGCTGCACGTACTCGTTGATGGTGGCGGGGGAGCTCAGCTTGATCAGCATGATGTCATTGTCGATGTTCCAGGAGTTGTAGTCGGGGTGACGGATGACGCGGGAGGAGCTGATCCACTGCTCGGTTCCCTCAGTGTAACCAATGTTGTGCTCTCCAAGACGAACCTGAACGCGGCTAGAACATAAACATAAACACAAAAAATTAGAACAAAACCCTCCACACAGAAATAACCTTACAGATAAATGGTCAAAAACTAGGACAACATGAGGACTGTACTCACGACTTGTAGCAGTGAGCAGCAGACACAACCCAGTTCTCGTTGACCAGGGAGCCTCCACAGAAGTGGTAGCCAGAGTTCAGGGAGACCTGATGGGGCTGGGAGTAGGGGGTGCACTCATACCCTCCGACGATCTTGTCGTCATCCAGGGCGACTGAAACACACATGAGACAACATGGTGAACAACCAAGACAACATTGTTTATTTTGAAGATAGAGACTTGAACAAAGTTCAAGCACAAGATGAGGTACTCACAAGCAGCTCCAATGAGCAGAACGAAGACCAGAGACCTCATGGTTGCTGTGTGATCTTATCGATGCAGGTCTTGACTTGGCACCCTGGTTATATACGATTGTTTCCATCCTCAGACACACCCCTGAGGTTACTGATAACCAATCATGATCTGGGAAAAAATCTACAGGTATTGGAAAAGCAAACATTTGCTTGGTTGTAGGATGATGTTCTGATATCCAGCACGTGAAAATATTAAAAAACATGTGACATGCCGGAGAATATTCATGCTTCACATGAGAAAGAAATTGTACTATAAGACTTAGTTTGACCAACTGATCAGATTCAAAATGACAGTGTCCTCTCCTCTTAGAAACAGAAGCTACATTTATTCTTGCATCACACAATTGACATGACTCAGCAGCTGTTTCCTGATAAAACATTGTTTTTCTTTTAAAGAGGACTTTTGTCGTTTTTAAGGACTTCAGCATTCACATTAAACACAAATCATTTTAAGGTACAGTATGCTTAACCTTGACATGGACTGACTTTTGCTGTGCAGCTCTGCAGCTCTGCAGATGGCCTGGTTCACAGCAACTGTTGTTGATGTTGGTTTTCTCATGAAAAGCCAGCAACACATTTTGAAGAAAACACATAAAAGTTGATGTACTGTAATGCCAGCAGGCAGACAACACAGAGACTAAACTCAGTTATTTGCACAGTTAGTACATAAAATCACCAGTAAAAACAATTGGTGTTGTATAAACTTTGATGTGAATTGAAATTTTTAACTAGATTTGGGGTTGACCTTTCTCTGCTGAAGCTTGAAATGATTACCATAGGACTGAATATTCTAGAAATATGATCAATAACAAGAGATGCAGCATGTTAGTTTAAAAATCTTGACTCACAATCTGACTCTTCAGTCTCTCTGATATCTATGGAAGCTTTCAAAGGACAAAAGTTTCTGCTGTTTCTCAATGATCCAAAAAAAAACCCCAAAGGTCTTGAGAAATCAACAGTAAGTGATGCCAGGGTCATATTACACATTTGTCTGTCATGCTGGTCGGTCACGGTTTCAGATTAGGTGATCACATGATTGACTACACATAGAGAACTGACAATTCAATGTGACGAATGTCATGAAGTTCAAAGAAAGAAGGCGGTCTAGACGAGAAGACAATCTGAACTAACTTACTTTACTCCACTGTATCTGTCAATTCAAGAGTTATGCTAGATGGTGGTACTCTTTCTTGATGCTAATTCAGACAGCAGTAACTTACTGGGGTTGTGGGTCTTCTTGGTTGTCCCTCGCTGCCACATCATGACCACAGAATTCTTGTTTTCAGAGCGTGACAAACTTTCCCTCCGTCTCACAGTTCCATCTCTCAGCACCAACTTCATCCTTCTCCTTTTAATTTGTCCTTCTGTTTATTTATATTTGGAGCTGTTGCGCATGCTTCACATTCTGTGCTCTCATTGGTCAACAGAATCAATCATAAGAGGTCGATAGAGAAATTAAACATACTAGACTCTCTGTTGAGAGGCTGTGAGGTGTCCAGGGCACGTCCTTCTTTATCAAACACTCTGTCACACTACACAGGATCAAACTATTTCAGGCCACATGTCCTGAAGCCCTACGACTTCTGGACTGAGATGTAATAACGAATAAAACTTAAGTCTGTTCTCTGCACTCTTTGTTATCATGGGGTATTGGAGTAAAATGAGATTTATGGATTTATTTCTGCTAGGGCATCTGTACACAGTATGTCTGAGATGAGATGCACTCTGCATTTTGAGTATGACATTTTTTAAATGTTTCACTTGATGATTAGTATGAATCACATCCTTTTAATCAAACAACAAATAAGTAAAGGCAACAAAATAAACATGAAGCCAAAATAAGAAAACGGAGTTAAATCCATTAAGATCAGAAATATTTCCTCTGTTTTGTGAAGATTACCTTAAATATACTAATTTTGTTATATTTTACTGTGTCACACAACAATCCTGTTGCTCTAGCAAGCAAAAGACGGCTCTGCAAACAGTAAAACAGCTGAAATGAAGCTTAGAAGCATCTAAAACACTCTCTTTCTGCCGCTGACAGCAACATGCTCTAGTCTGGTGAAATAAAATATAAAATCAAACATAAAATAAAACAGTACAAGGTCATTTCACATTAAGCCAAAATAACATAAAAGGAAGTGAACAACATATTTAAGAGCTCCTTTACTTAGAAAAAAACAGAATTACAGGACATATTCAGATCTTTAATATAAGCACCAGATTACCCAACAGAGGCAGTTTACACTCATAAGAAGGTACTGAATTTATAGGCCCATCTTCTGGCCAACACGTGCCTTTGCAAACTGAACACAGTCATATTCAATAGACCCTCCACTGAGACTAAGTAGAGTGTAATTTCCCCCAGCGGTCTGCCATGTGCTTCTTTTCAATCTTGTCCCTGCACTGCACTCTCTCATTAATTGTTGTGCTAGGTATTTTCAGCAACCCAGCAATACAGAGGCCAAGATACAATACATATTGTGATAACTGTAAATTGTGGACACTGACTATGGGCCTCATCATATGCCCAGTGCATGTGTTTTGGTGTGAAGTGCAGGTCATCATCTGTAAATTAAGGTGGGGTGAACAGATGTCAGTTTTCAGCTGTTTATTTGTTGGGTTACACCAATTTAATGCTGACATATTGCATACCTAACTGCTGATTCAGAGAAGATTATTCATTCAGGACTGTAAAAAAATGACTTGTTGGACAAATTGTGGTCTGTTTTCATGTTCAATTGAATACACAGCAAAGACAAGATACTTAACGTTCGAACTGGTAAACTGTGTTATTTTTTGCAAATATTAGCTCATTCTGAATTTGATGCCTGCAACATGTTTCAAAAAAGCTGGCACAAGTGGCTAAAAAGACTGAGAAAGTTGAGGAATGCTCATCAAACACTTATTTGGAACATCCCACAGGTGAACAGGCTAATTGAGAACAGGTGGGTGCCATGATTGGGTATAAAAGCAGCTTCCCTGAAATGGTCAGTCATTCACAAACAAGGATGGGGCGAGGGTCACCACTTTGTGAACAAATGCGTGAGCAAATTGTCGAACAGTTTAAGAACAACATTTCTCAACGAGCTATTGCAAGGAATTTAGGGATTTCATCATCTACGGTCCGTAATATCATCAAAAGGTTCAGAGAATCTGGAGAAATTACTGCACGTAAGCGGCAAGGCCGAAAACCAACATTGAATGCCCGTGTTCTAGCCGCGATCCCTCAGGCGGTACTGCATCAAAAACCGGCATCACTGTGTAAAGGATATCACCACATGGGCTCAGGAACACTTCAGAAAACCACTGTCAGTAACTACAGTTCGTCGCTACATCTGTAAGTGCAAGTTAAAACTCTACTATGCAAAGCGAAAGCCATTTATCAACAACACCCAGAAACGCCGCCGGCTTCGCTGGGCCCGAGCTCATCTAAGATGGACTGATGCAAAGTGGAAAAGTGTTCTGTGGTCTGACGAGTCCACATTTCAAATTGATTTTGGAAAGTGTGGTCGTCGTGTCCTCCGGACCAAAGAGGAAAAGAACCAGCCGGACTGTTATAGGCGCAAAGTTCAAAAGCCAGCATCTGTGATGGTATGGGGGTGTATTAGTGCCCAAGGCATGGGTAACTTATACATCTGTGACGGCACCATTAATGCTGAAAGGTACATACAGGTTTTGGAGCAACACATGTTGCCATCCAAGCAACATCTTTTTCATGGACGCCCCTGCTTATTTCAGCAAGACAATGCCAAGTCACATTCTGCACGTGTTACAACAGCGTGGCTTCGTAGTAAAAGAGTGCGGGTACTAGACTGACCTGCCTGTAGTCCAGACTTGTCCCTCATTGAAAATGTGTGGCGCATTATGAAGCGTAAAATACAGCAACGGAGACCCCGGACTGTTGAACAACTTAAGCTGTACATCAAGCAAGAATGGGAAAGAATTCCACCCGAAAAGCTTCAAAAATTGGTCTCCTCAGTTCCCAAACGTTTACTGAGTGTTGTTAAAAGGAAAGGCGATGTAACACAGTGGTAAAAATGCCCCTGTGCCAACTTTTTTGCAATGTGTTGCTGCCATTAAATTCTAAGTTGATGATTATTTGCAAAAGAAAATAAAGTTTCTCAGTTCGAACATTTAATATCTTGTCTTTGCAGTGTATTCAATTGAATATAAGTTGAAAAGGATTTGCAAATCATTGTATTCTGTTTTTATTTACGATTTACACAACGTGCCAACTTCACTGGTTTTGGGTTTTGTATTACTCTTTCAAACAGCACTGTTGTCAGGACAAAAAGCACAACAAATTAAGCTTAAAATTAATACGTCAAGGTGGTAAAGAATAATTATGATTTGATGTCAACACACAATTATTCTACCTGACAGTGTTAAATGATAGAACCCTATTAAAACATTTAATTACCTAAGCACAAGGGTGGGTTTAAGTGGTCAAAACAAGTGTTAAATAACAAACTACAATATGATGTGTCAAATTTACGTCCAGAATTTCAAATTTTGCATTTATGCTAAAACTTAATCAATGTTATCAAAATAGAAGAACTAAATAAACAAAAATTTAGGAAAAAAGTCAATCTTACAAATCTAACATTACTGTGTCTCTCTACATCTAACATCTCAGAGCGCTAATAAGAGCAAAATTTCTTGACCTCTTATGTCAGCCCTCAAATGCTTGAAATAGTGTTCAAGCATGTCTTTAGATTTTGTTCTAGGCTGAGATCAACTTACTGGTTAAAATAAGTTAAATTAATGTCAAAATGTGACAGACAGTGTGATAAAGTTTTAGGAACATTTTTAAAGGGCTTGGTGAATGAGTTTGTTGTCTTAATTCATTGTGTATATGTTTTGTATTATGAATGCAAACTGTACACAACTACACAAAGTGTTCAAACTGATACCTCAGGGGTAAATATATATGTCCATAGTAGCCTGGACACAATAATCAAATCAGCCTATTGGCCTTCTAATTTTACAACAAGAAAGAAAAATGCTGCACAATATGTTTTAATAGTGATTTTATAACATCCAAAATGATATCTTTAATGTGTTTCATAATTTATGTAAATCCTTGGTCTACTTTTTCATTTTTTATTTTTTTTTTTAGATTTTCCATATGTTCCAAGCCTCCTTATCTGAATGTCGTGACCGGGGTTGGGAAACATACAGCTGTGAAATGTTCTCACATGTCTGAGTACATGATGTCTGGTGTACCTCTGACCAGAAGGACAAGCCAACAACTTCTGTCTGTTTTTAATGATATGTTTTTGCGAATTTTTTAATGTGCCTTGGATAGTGAGTGTTGATGGTAATTGGGAAGAAAAGTGAGGAATGAGGTGAGGGACAGTCTGCTGAAGGACCACAGTCTCCTTGCATGCGGTGCAAACTTGCTTCTTTGACATCTATTACCCTAAAAGAACGACTTTTAACAGACAAGTGGGGATAAAAACTCAACAGAAAACAGTCATTTATACAAATTCACATCATTGGATTTTTTGCTGATATCTGATATCATGATATTTCAAAAGTTATCTTAGCCAAAACCGATATCAATATTGATATCTGACAAGAACTAAATGTTTTCTTTTTATTAGATTACACCTGCCGTACATACAAAATTTATTTTTAACAGTAACAGCAAACCAAGCTTCATTTGGGCTTTTAAGAGCTACAAGCACTTATGAACTAATCTGCTGTCTGAAATTCAGCCATACTTTTGATCTTATACTTTTAAATTAAAACATGTTTGTAAAACTGCACAAAGGTAATGCTGATATATGAAACTGAAATATACTGGAAATAACTATCGACACAACTTTTCATACCTTCTGATAATGATATTTAGGCTCTGGAGCAATTCTTTGCTGACACCCTTCTTATAACGATAATTAATTGCATCCCTAAGTAGCAAAACTATTATTAAGGGTGTTAGGTACAAAGGTTCATGATCTATGACTTATTTTGATGTTTTTGTACAAAGTAGATGGGAGCATGTGGTTCAAAGATGCGTTTAATTCGGTGCTTGGAACAGTGAAACATATTTAAAGTTTGTTTTAATAAAAAAAGGCCATAAATAGAATAAGTGGAAGTCAAATTGGAGAGCCATCAAACTCATTTTTGCAATTGAAGTTGATAAAATGCTATGGATTAATAATATTTTTCTATATATTAAGTATGAAAAGATTTGAAAAAATAAAGTCAATACATTTTAAAGCGACAGAGATCGTTGCAAAAACAAGTTTAAGAGCAAAATGTACCGTTCCTGTAAAATTAATGAGTTTATGAAACAATTTTAATAGGAAAAAAAATAATGGAATCTAAATTGAAATTTATATTTCAAGACAGATTAAAAGTCGGTGTGTTGAAGTAAAAAAAAGAAAGAAAACATAGTCCTTGTTCTGTGTTGTGTTGTCATGTTAATTATTTTGTGATCTTATAGAAGAATTTTTTTTTCTATTTGTAGAATATGAGCAGCTGTGTTGGCCTGCATCTGATTTATTTTAGGCTCTTTGCTAATAAGTGTCTTTGAAAAAGAGGCATTACATAAAAAATAACTCTCTGTTCTGTGCCATTTCATACTCTAATAAAAAATGGCTTTCTATTAGACATGTTTTTGGATTTTACATAGCACAAGAATGACTTTGAGTGTAATGTCTGACATTATTGTAAGCATTCTTGTTTCTTGCTCCCATCAGTCTTATTTAAAACTCTTATTCATAAAACACTAAATTTGGCTCAAAGATTCAAAAACTTGTGGGAAGGTGTGTGATCAATTTTGCTGACTTGACAACCATCCAGCATCCAATCATCCTGAGCCCTGCATTGTCTCATGCTGCAGTGATTGGCTCTTTGCTGACCAATCAGCACGGCCAAAGAGCAGGAAAGCTCTCCTGAATCTCAATATAAACCTAAGCTCCAGGTAAAGTCTCTCATCAACAAGATCACTCAGCAACCATGAGGTCTCTTGTCTTTGTTCTGCTCATCGGAGCTGCCTGTGAGTTTGGACTACTTTCCCGGCAGGCTAATAGTCTGCTGAGCTTCATCCCTGAACTATGACCTACACATAAAATAAAAGGATTTTTGATTAGAGCTTGTTAGTTATTTTTTATCTCAGCACGATTAGCACACCTTATTTGATTTTACTGAAAATATACAACACTTCTGTTTTGAAGAAAACTTCTGTTTTGTTATGACAACAATTAACATGTTGTCTCATGTGTGTTTCAGTCGCCCTGGATGACGACAAGATCGTCGGAGGGTATGAGTGCACACCCTACTCTCAGCCCCATCAGGTCTCCCTGAACTCTGGCTACCACTTCTGTGGAGGCTCCCTGGTCAACGAGAACTGGGTTGTGTCTGCTGCTCACTGCTACAAGTCGTGAGTACAGTCCTCATGTTGTCCTAGTTTTTGACCATTTATCTGTAAGGTTATTTCTGTGTGGAGGGTTTTGTTCTAATTTCTTGTGTTTATGTTTATGTTCTAGCCGCGTTCAGGTTCGTCTTGGAGAGCACAACATTGGTTACACTGAGGGAACCGAGCAGTGGATCAGCTCCTCCCGCGTCATCCGTCACCCCGACTACAACTCCTGGAACATCGACAATGACATCATGCTGATCAAGCTGAGCTCCCCCGCCACCATCAACGAGTACGTGCAGCCTGTGGCTCTGCCCACCAGCTGTGCTCCTGCTGGCACCATGTGCAAAGTCTCTGGCTGGGGCAACACCATGAGCTCCAGTGAGTCATACATCCTCCATCATGCTTCTAACATGTATGTCTCTACTGCAGTGAAGTTCTTGTTGGCCTCATCGTTTCTCTTTTGATCATCAGCTGCTGACAGCGACAAGCTGCAGTGCCTGGACATCCCCATCCTGTCTGATGAGGACTGTGACAACTCCTACCCTGGCATGATCACTGATGCCATGTTCTGCGCTGGATACCTGGAGGGAGGCAAGGACTCTTGCCAGGTGAGCTGTTCAATAGTTAACAGGAATACAGACATCCCTGTGTCACACTCTTAGCAACACCTCTGAATGCCACCTTTGAACCTGGCCCTTTTGTTTTCAGGGTGACTCTGGTGGCCCCGTCGTGTGCAACGGTGAGCTGCAGGGTGTTGTGTCCTGGGGCTATGGATGTGCTGAGAGGGACCACCCTGGTGTCTACGCCAAGGTAAACCATAAATGTCTCTCCATGACAGGTATAAATGCACAGTTACAGTTAATCACAGGAGCTGCTGTGCTATAACGTCTTTTTGTCTCCTTCCACAGGTCTGCCTCTTCAACGACTGGCTGGAGAACACCATGGCCAGCTATTAAGTGATCACAGTCCACCAACAAGTCTAGTAAACAGTTAAACAACATGTGTTGTTAATGTGACATCTTTTGTACTGGACAACTGGTCAAATAAAAACACTTAGAAGCACATCATTTGAGTCTGCTTCTCTGTAAAGTTGTTTCAAAGAACGGTGTCTTGTTAAAATCTTGTCTTTTAATTATCACTTTATTTTTATTGTGACTAACATGCCAAAATAGAAGGATCTGCAATTTTGGATAGAGAAAGGGGTAATCTCTGGCTCAACAAATGAAAAGTAAATACATCTGTACCTTGAAGGTCCACTTGAGGCTCTCTCTCTATCTATCTATATCTATCTATCTATCTATCTATCTATCTATCTATCTATCTATCTATCTATATATATATATATATGTATATATATATATATGTACATATATGTATATATATATATATATATGTACATATATATGTATATATAAATGTACATATATATAAATGTACAATGTAATGTAATAATGGGGTGGTACAGTGGCGTAGCAGGTAGTGCACAACCACTCAGCAAGGAGTTTGTATGTTCTCCTCGTGCTTGCATGGGTTCTTTCCGGGCTCTCTGACTTCCTCCCATAGACCAAAATGTTGATCATGCACATGATCCGGAAATGTGTGACGATAACTGAGTTTTAGGATGATGTGGGGGAAGGGATTGAAAGTGTTATACATTATGAACTTCCTAAGACTTTTGAGGTGCTATATCTTGGAAACTTTACACCTGAAAATAAGAATGTGGCTTGAGAAGGATCCCCCCCACACAGAGAAATTGGTTGGACAATGTTGATGAAATACATGATATGGAGAATTTTACACACACTTTAAGACTGCAACAATTTTCATGTTATGGGCTGAGTATAAAGCCCATCACAAAGACTGAAGAGAACACTATTTAAAAGAGGGTTCATGGCCTACTGTTACCTGGCACCTGTTGTTGTAAGTTCAAGAGTTGTTTTTTTGTAATCTTATGAAAACATGAATAGAAATAAGTATATATAAAAAAGAATTTAGGAAATGAGTCATAATCTGAAGGATAATCAGCTCCTTATGATTCATCTGAAGAATCTTGAAAAAGCCTTTTTATCTTGAAAGTAAAGAAAAGCACAGCCTTAATAACATCATTGGTTGTTTACTTAAATATTGTGCTAAGAACTAAGTCCTTTATTTTACTCTATTTTCAGTATGTCCCTTTAAAATCATGCCCCTAAAATCTGGAACGATGCTGTCCCAGTTTTAAAGCCTGTCGCCCAGAAACCTTGGATGATTTTTAGCCTGCTGCTCTGACTTCAGTTTTTATGAAAGTTCTAGAGACTGGTTGGGTGTGAGATTCTCAAGCAAACTGAATATGTAATATATGGATCCCTACAGGCCTTATGGGGGAGCGGGGGATGCCACAGTGTCTCTTCTTAACCTGCCGTTAGAACATCTGGATAATAAAGGGACACTTATAAGACTTTTAGTCATGGATCTTCCTCTGCTTTTAAGACAGTACAACCCTACATCTCAGGCAGAAGGCTTCTCACACCCATTACCTGGAGTAATAATCTAAAGGGTACAAACAGGACACAGAGAGTCAGGTTAAATGAGGTCTTATCTGGTCAGAACTGTGCTTCTACTGGCTCACCACAGGGGAGTGTACTGTCACCTTTAAGGTTCATTCCTCACACCAGTGCGTTTCAAAGCAGGCCTGACAACAGAGCCACTACAAAAAATGCAGACAATTCTGTTATTGTCAGTGTGTTGCGTGAGTCTGATCACAGCCCTGTAGCGGATAACTTTGTACAGTGGTGTGCGGAGCCGTACCCCCAGCTGAACACATCCAAACTAAAGACATTGATTTTAGAGAGAAAACACACATGAAAGAAGTAACTATAACCATAGATGAATCTATTGGGTTTGTGCAATCTTGGAAAAACTTTGACGGTATCATCAATTCAAAACCGAGTTTTGAAGCTAACCGACATTGATTGAACTTCAATGACCATTTATTGAGCTTTAACTGAATATAACTTGTCCCATATGCTGTATATATATATATCTTGTCTTCTTCTTTGGTGTCTCGGTTTGGTCACGTGTCTTTCAAAGATTTAAACAATTGAATCAGTCTGTGATTCAAGTCGTCTTAATGATGAGCCACAAATGTACCCATCTCCGCTGTACAACTGACAGCTAAAGCAGGTAGGTTACTCTGTCTTAATTGAGGACTCCCACCCTGTGCACTCACACTTCTTCCTTCTGGACAGAGGTTTATAGTCAAACGCTAAATAAACTGTAGTAATATTTGCACATTTGCATTAATTTATTAATGTCTAATTTGTTTTTACCTTGGCTTTAGAAAAAGACATAATTATTAAAGGAATATTCGTATTTTAACCTACCCACCCCTCCTCCCACAAGAACCTGTTCAGGAAAAAAACAAACAGGGTCATATATTGAATTGTTGTGCCAATGTGACATATGTTGTTGAACATAAAGACATATAATGAAAATACAAGCAAACTGAAAAAATTAAAATATAGCTGTTTATCACTCATTCGTCCTCTTAGTTTGGGGACTGGCTTAGGGAGTTGACAAATGTCAAGAGAGGGTTCCATGTGTCTTGGAGTTTCTTAACAGAGCCAAATAGTGAAAATCTGAGTTTTTTGAGTCAGAGATTGTGGAAAACTTCTCGAATCCAGCAGTTATGTGAGGGGGGTCTCCAGTCGAGCAAAATAAGATGTCGGGCTAGCAGGATCATGATGCTAAGTGCACACGTTGTTAATGCAGAGGGATTAGTATCAGGAGGGATACCAAAAATAGCTGACAGGAGTATCACAGGGATAATCAGACTTAAGTTGTATTTATTGCATCAAAAATGTAATCCCAGAACTGTCACATCCCTGGGATAAGTTCCCCTTTTTGTTTCTTCCTCATGTGTCATGTCTTGTCATTCCTGTTTTATTTTGAAATTAGATTCCTTGGTCTGTAAGTAATTATCCTATTATTATTATTATTAAACACCTCTGTTAAACCGTTACCACTTGTTTCATATTACCTCCTTTCATCCTTTAAGAGCTGGGGACATACAATAAGTGCAAACCTAAGTTTTTCCTAATTTGGCTCAAAATTTTCAATGACGCCATGACAATAGCATTGGCTCCTTCAGATGCTGATGGAAGGGGTAACTGGAAGCACAAGGCTGAGTGTAGTCAGAGCTTGTGTCAAAGACAAAAACTGAGAACATTTGATCTAAAATCTGATTTATTTTCATTAGTTTTGTAAAAACACAACGTAATTTAAGTGACCTGTCTATTTTGAAAGGCCTTAATTTTTTTAGCTGACAATACTGTTTACAACATATAAGTTTTTATTGTCATTTTGTCACTATTTTATAACAGCGGGAACCTTACTTGGCTCTTTCCAATGCCTTGAGAGAGGGCATTGCGGGTCTAATCATTTGGCAGTTGAGCTACTCCATCTGTATCTACAGTCAACAATTCACACACATCTAAAGAAAGCAACTTGTGTACCTTTGAAAATGACCTCAGAATAATGAGACAACTTTTAAAAGAAAGGGGTAGATTCAACACTATATACAAATGAAAGTATTGTGTCCAAATAGCCTGAGGGGCTTAGAAAACATCAATTCAACGAAAATAAGTGCAGCAGTTATTGTAAAAGGTGGTTAGCAAAAAGTTAAATCATTGATGCTCTTCTGTGAAGAGTAAGAGTAAGTTCTTCAAACAAAAGTTTCAAAAACTGCTTGTTTTCTGATCTAAAACACATGTTCACTTTTAGTTGAGCTTAAGACTTAGAATTAAAATTAACACTATATGTAGTATTAGAGTTTTTATTTTTACTTTACTCTAGAGTTGTATTTATTTTGTTATATTTGTCATACTGCTGTCTAAGGGCTCTAACTTGTTTAACTCCTTGTGGTGCACCACATGTTGCTGAATGACAAAAAAAAAGACCCTTACATTCTTGTATCCTTCAAAGCCATTCAACATTGTTGCAATCTCCTCATGCATCTCCCTTTTCTGTCATACTAACAGAATTTGAATGGCATTGACACAGGTTCAAACTTCCACATTAATTTCAACCGTATATTATGCTGTGTTACACTAACTTTTTACAAGTGTAATGTATGGTTGTATTATTGACAGACACTTCTCTGTCTATGTCTATGATTGTATTGATTTGTCAATTAAACAAATAAAATTTCTAACTGAAGGGAATGACAATCATATAAAATGAATTTGATTGTAAACTGATTGTTTCAGTTCTATTGCCAGGGACTTTGCCCCTACAAACCACACATCTATAATAAATTCTTGTGTCGTCATTATTTCAGTTCAGGTTATGACCCTAGTTTAAAAAAAAAAAAAAAGAATTTCAAGTGAATGTGAAGAAATTTGCTGGCTCGACAACCATCCAGGTGGCATATTACACCTTATCAAGGGGCAGTTTTTGGCTCACTTCTGACCAATCAGCATGACCATAGAGCAGGGCAGCTCCCCTGAATGTGAATATAAACCCAGACTCCAAGTGAAGTCTCTCATCAACAAGATCACTCAGCAACCATGAGGTCTCTGGTCTTCGTTCTGCTCATCGGAGCTGCCTGTGAGTTTGGACTTAGTTCTTCGTTGATACAGGGACATTTTTTGGTTTGACTCAAATTCACACAAGATTGTTCTGTTTCAGAGGGATTTCATCAGTGCTAAGAGGTTTTGAGTTTTTTTTTTCACAACAGTTAACATGTTGACTTTGTCCATTTTCAGTTGCCCTGGAAGACGACAAGATCGTCGGAGGGTATGAGTGCACACCCTACTCCCAGCCCCACACCGTCTCCCTGAACTCTGGCTACCACTTCTGTGGAGGCTCCCTGGTCAGCTCCCAATGGGTTGTGTCTGCAGCTCACTGCTACATGTCGTAAGAACAGTCCTTGTGTTTTTCTCAGGTTACTGAACCTTTCACCTACAATTGCCCTTTTTTGTTTGTTTGTTCTTATTCTTTGTTTTTCTCTTCTCCCCTCTTCTAGCCGTATTCAGGTTCGTCTTGGAGAGCACAACATTGGTATCACTGAGGGCAGTGAGCAGTTCATCACTTCCTCCCGTGTCATCCGCCACCCCAGCTACAACTCCTGGACCCTTGACAGTGACATCATGCTGATCAAGCTGAGCAGCGCTGCCACCCTCAACTCATATGTGCAGCCTGTGTCTCTGCCCAGCAGCTGTGCGTCCGCTGGAACAAACTGCTTGGTCGCCGGCTGGGGCAACACCATGAGCTCCAGTGAGTCATAGATCCCCCGTCATGTTTTGAACATGTATGTTTCTCCTGCTGTGATGTTTCATATTAATCTTTCCAATTCTCTTTTATCTTATTAGCTGCTGACAGCGACAAGCTGCAGTGCCTGCAGATCCCCATCCTGTCCAACAGTGACTGCAACAACTCCTACCCTGGCATGATCACCAACACCATGTTCTGTGCTGGATTCCTTGAGGGAGGCAAGGACTCTTGCCAGGTGAGCTGTTTAGTTCTTAGCAGGAACAGACACATCAGTATGTCACATCATGAGCCATGCTTTTGAATGTCCATCTGACTTTAATAAGTCACTTTAACGTGTCTCCCTCTGCTCTCAGGGTGACTCTGGTGGCCCCGTTGTGTGCAATGGTGTGCTGCAGGGTGTTGTGTCCTGGGGCTATGGATGTGCTGAGAGGAACCACCCTGGTGTCTACGCCAAGGTAAACCCCAAAAACAAAAATTAAAGCAACCTGCAGCTCGGTCAACCAGTTATGTCTCCATAATGCTCCAGCGATGCATGCCCTGAATGTTTTTATTTTCAATTTCAGGTCTGTGCCTTCAGCTCCTGGATCTCAAGCACCATGGCCAGCAACTAAGTGATCACAGTCCACCAACAAGTCCTGACTGCAGCTCAACACCTGTGCTGTTATGTTCCATCTATGTTCTGGACATTATGACAAATAAAATATTAAACATATATTCCTTGAGTCTCCCTTTGTATGAAATGGTTTTTTGAAATACAATTTTTTTTTATGAAGTTGTTCTTTGTAAAGTCTCATCCAATTTCTTTTGCAGCAGAAACCCAAGGTTTATAAGGGTTTATAAGTAACAACAGAATATGTCCAACAAGCTCTTATTGAATATCTATAAGCTGTTACAATATTAAAGGTTCCTCTATGAGAGCCTCTAGATAAATATTGTGTTAGTCAAACAATACAGGAATAGTGCAAAGTGTGAGATGTAGATCAAGTTTTCAAGTGGTTTGAATATTTCAAGGGTCCTCTCCCCTTTAGTTCTGACACTGCTTCTTGAATATGAGCATTTTACACATTACACACTCATCATCAGCCCTGGCAATATCTGGAATTTTAACCCAAATGAATTTGGATTGTGTGAATCACAGCAGGCAGTTAATTGAGTCTCTATTACAATTTCTGCACCATACCATTATGAAAACTGAATAGACATGTTTAGAAGATGACTATGCCAAATGCCATGTTGCACATTTTTTCTATTTCATCAATAATTTTTAGAAGTGAATATCATTTTTAAAAACCAAAAATGTCATGTTTTATTGGACTGATGATTTTATTTATCACATGTTTTCTAACATTCAAAAAGATAATGTCAAGAGCTTTTAAACTCCATGAATACATGTGCTGTAACTGCATGTATAAAGACGTACCTGAAGACGAGTAGAAGTAAGTTCTTTAAATAAAGGTTTCATAAACTGCTTGTTTCCTTATCTAAATCATATGTTCACTTTTGGTTGAGCTTAAGACTTTATATTAAAACTAACACTATATGTAGTATTAGAGTTTTTATTTTTACATTACTCTAGAGTTGTATTTATTTTTTTATATTTGTCATACTGTTGTCAAAAGGCATTAAGTTGTTTAACTCCTTGTGGTGCACCACATGTTGCTGAATGACAAAAAGGATCCTTAGATTCTTGTATCTTTCAAAGCCATTCACGATTGTTGCAAGCTCCTCATGCATCTCCCTTTTCTGGAGAGTGATACTAACAGAATTTCAGTGGCATTGACACAGGGTTAAACTTCCACATTTATTTATTTATTTTTACAGTATATAATGCCATGTTTCACTAATATTTCACAAGTGTAATGTATGGTTATAATATTGACAGACACTTCTCCCTAAAACCTGTGCAAAGCCCCCCCCTCCCACCATTTTTAATAACACAATATTCCTGCTCTTAGTTATTTAAGCGCAATTCAAACAACAAGTATCATAAAACATTAGACTGGGTGTTGGTGAAAATATTAAGAGGCAAATGTTATTGATGGGTTAATGTTATAAACCACTTTTCGTTTATGGGTGTAATTATGTAATTGAAAACCTCAAAAGGAGCCAGTGGATGAATATTCATATTTCCTCTATGATTGTATTGAATTGTCAATTAAACAGATAAAATTTCTCACTGAAAATGGGATGAAAATCACATGAAATGACCTGCCTACTTTTTTCAATTCTTTTGCCAGGTGCTTTGCCCCTACAAACCACACATCTATAATTTATTCCTGTGTCTTCATTATTTTAGATCAGGTTATGACCCTCATTCAGAAAAACAACAACAACAACAACAACAAAAACAAAAACAAGCGAAAAAACAGAATTTCAAGTGTATGTGAAGAAATCTGCTGGCTCGACAACCATCCAGGTGGCACATTACACCTTATCAAGGGGCAGTTTTTGGCTCACTTCTGACCAATCAGCATGGCCGTAGAGCAGGGCAGCTCCCCTGAATGTGAATATAAACCCAGACTCCAAGTGAAGTCTCTCATCAACAAGATCACTCAGCAACCATGAGGTCTCTGGTCTTCGTTCTGCTCATCGGAGCTGCCTGTGAGTTTGGACTTAGTTCTTCGTTGATACAGGGACATTTTTTGGTTTGATTCAAATTCACACAAGATTGTTCTGTTTCAGAGGGATTTCATCAGTGCTAAGAGGTTTTGAGATATTTTTTCACAACAGTTAACATGTTGACTTTGTCCATTTTCAGTTGCCCTGGAAGACGACAAGATCGTCGGAGGGTATGAGTGCACACCCTACTCCCAGCCCCACACCGTCTCCCTGAACTCTGGCTACCACTTCTGTGGAGGCTCCCTGGTCAGCTCCCAATGGGTTGTGTCTGCAGCTCACTGCTACATGTCGTAAGAACAGTCCTTGTGTTTTTCTCAGGTTACTGAACCTTTCACCTACAATTGTCCTTTTGTGTTTGTTTGTTCTTATTCTTTGTTTTTCTCTTCTCCCCTCTTCTAGCCGTATTCAGGTTCGTCTTGGAGAGCACAACATTGGCATCACTGAGGGCAGTGAGCAGTTCATCACTTCCTCCCGTGTCATCCGCCACCCCAGCTACAACTCCTGGACCCTTGACAGTGACATCATGCTGATCAAGCTGAGCAGCGCTGCCACCCTCAACTCATATGTGCAGCCTGTGTCTCTGCCCAGCAGCTGTGCCTCCGCTGGAACAAACTGCTTGGTCGCCGGCTGGGGCAACACCATGAGCTCCAGTGAGTCATAGATCCCCCGTCATGTTTTGAACATGTATGTTTCTCCTGCAGTGATGTTCATATTAATCTTTCCAATTCTCTTTTATCTTATTAGCTGCTGACAGTGACAAGCTGCAGTGCCTGCAGATCCCCATCCTGTCCGACAGTGACTGCAACAACTCCTACCCTGGCATGATCACCAACACCATGTTCTGTGCTGGATTCCTTGAGGGAGGCAAGGACTCTTGCCAGGTGAGCTGTTTAGTTCTTAGCAGGAACAGACACATCAGTATGTCACATCATGAGCCATGCTTTTGAATGTCCATCTGACTTTAATAAGTCACTTTAACGTGTCTCCCTCTGCTCTCAGGGTGACTCTGGTGGCCCCGTTGTGTGCAATGGTGTGCTGCAGGGTGTTGTGTCCTGGGGCTATGGATGTGCTGAGAGGAACCACCCTGGTGTCTACGCCAAGGTAAACCCCAAAAACAAAAATTAAAGCAACCTGCAGCTCGGTCAACCAGTTATGTCTCCATAATGCTCCAGCGATGCATGCTCTGAATGTTTTTATTTTTCAATTTCAGGTCTGCGCCTTCAGCTCCTGGATCTCAAGCACCATGGCCAGCAACTAAGTGATCACAGTCCACCAACAAGTCCTGACTGCAGCTCAACACCTGTGCTGTTATGTTCCATCTATGTTCTGGACATTATGACAAATAAAATATTAAACATATATTCCTTGAGTCTCCTTTTGTGTGAAATGTTTTTTTTGAAGAACAATTCTTTCTATGAGGTTGTTCTTTGTAAAGTCTCATCCAATTTCTTTTGCAGCAGAAACTGAAGGTTTATAAGGGTTTATAAGTAACAACAGAATATGCCCACCATCTCTCATTGAATATCTATAAGCTGTTACAATATTAAAGGTTCCTCTATGAGAGCCTCTAGATAAATATTGTGTTAGTCAAACAATACAGGAATAGTGCAAATTGTGAGATGTAGATCAAGTTTTCAAGTGGTTTGAATATTTCAAGGGTCCTCTCCCCTTTAGTTCTGACACTGCTTCTTGAATATGAGCATTTTACACATTACACACTCATCATCAGCCCTGGCAATATCTGGAATTTTAACCCAAATGAATTTGGATTGAGTGAATTACAGCTGGCAAGTAATTGAGTCTCTATTACAATTTCTGCACCATACCATTATGAAAACTGAATAGACAAGATTTGCACAAGTTTTAACATATTGGACTTTTTTTGATTTGATCAATTATTTTTAGAAATGAATATTATTTTTTTTAAACAAAAACATTTATTAAAAATTTATTTTGAACTGATGTTTTTGTTTATCGCATGTTTTCTAACATTCAAAAACGATAATGTTAAGAGCTTTCAAGTTCTATGAATACATGTGCTGTAACTTCATGTGTAAAGACGTATGTGAAGATGAGTAGAAGTAAGTTCTTCAAAGAAAAGTTTCATAAACTGCTTGTTTCCTTATCCAAATCACCTGTTCACTTTTAGTTGAGCTTAACACTTAAATTTAATTCACACTATATGAAGTATTAGAGTTTTTATTTTTACATTACTCTAGAGTTGTATTTATTTCGTTATATTTGTTATACTGTTGTCAAAGGGCATTAAGTTGTTTAACTCCTTCTGGTGCACCACATGTTCCTCAATGACAAAAAGCCTCCTTAAATACTTGTATCCTTCAACGCCATTCAACATTGTTGCAACCCCCCCCTACATATTCACACACACACACACACACACACACACACACACACACACACACACACACACACACACACACACACACGTCCCTTTTCTGGATTGACATACTAACAGAATTTCAAAGGCATTGACACAGGTTTAAACTTCCACATTTATTTTTACAGTATATTATGCCGTGTTACACTAAATTTTTACAAGTGTCATGTATGGTTGTATTATTAGCAGACACTTCTCCCTTAAACATGTGCAAAGCACCCTCCACCACCTTTATTTATTACACAATATTCCTGCTCTTAGTAATCATTTAAGCCCAACTAAAACAAGTATCATTTATCACTGGATTGGGTGTCAGTGAAAAATAATTGGAGGCAAATCTTATTGATAGGTTAACGTTACAAACCACTTTTTTTCATGGGTGTAATTATTCAATTAAAAATCTCAAAAGGAGCCAGTGGATAAATATTCATATTTCCTCTATGACTGTATGGATTTGTCAATTAAACAGATAAAATTTCTCACTGAAAAAGGGATGAAAATCACATGAAATGACCTGCCTACTTTTTTCAATTCTTTTGCCAGGTGCTTTGCCCCTACAAACCACACATCTATAATTTATTCCTGTGTCTTCATTATTTTAGATCAGGTTATGACCCTCATTCAGAAAAACAACAACAACAACAACAAAAAAACAGAATTTCAAGTGTATGTGAAGAAATTTGCTGGCTCGACAACCATCCAGGTGGCACATTACACCTTATCAAGGGGCAGTTTTTGGCTCGTTGCTGACCAATCAGCATGGCCGTAGAGCAGGGCAGCTCCCCTGAATGTGAATATAAACCCAGACTCCAAGTGAAGTCTCTCATCAACAAGATCACTCAGCAACCATGAGGTCTCTGGTCTTCGTTCTGCTCATCGGAGCTGCCTGTGAGTTTGGACTTAGTTCTTCGTTGATACAGGGACATTTTTTGGTTTGACTCAAATTCACACAAGATTGTTCTGTTTCAGAGGGATTTCATCAGTGCTGAGAGGTTTTGAGGTTTTTTTTCACAACAGTTAACATGTTGACTTTGTCCATTTTCAGTTGCCCTGGAAGACGACAAGATCGTTGGAGGGTATGAGTGCACACCCTACTCCCAGCCCCACACCGTCTCCCTGAACTCTGGCTACCACTTCTGTGGAGGCTCCCTGGTCAGCTCCCAATGGGTTGTGTCTGCAGCTCACTGCTACATGTCGTAAGAACAGTCCTTGTGTTTTTCTCAGGTTACTGAACCTTTCACCTACAATTGTCCTTTTGTGTTTGTTTGTTCTTATTCTTTGTTTTTCTCTTCTCCCCTCTTCTAGCCGTATTCAGGTTCGTCTTGGAGAGCACAACATTGGTATCACTGAGGGCAGTGAGCAGTTCATCACTTCCTCCCGTGTCATCCGCCACCCCAGCTACAACTCCTGGACCCTTGACAGTGACATCATGCTGATCAAGCTGAGCAGCGCTGCCACCCTCAACTCATATGTGCAGCCTGTGTCTCTGCCCAGCAGCTGTGCGTCCGCTGGAACAAACTGCTTGGTCGCTGGCTGGGGCAACACCATGAGCTCCAGTGAGTCATAGATCCCCCGTCATGTTTTGAACATGTATGTTTCTCCTGCAGTGATGTTCATATTAATCTTTCCAATTCTCTTTTATCTTATTAGCTGCTGACAGCGACAAGCTGCAGTGCCTGCAGATCCCCATCCTGTCCAACAGTGACTGCAACAACTCCTACCCTGGCATGATCACCAACACCATGTTCTGCGCTGGATTCCTTGAGGGAGGCAAGGACTCTTGCCAGGTGAGCTATTCAGTTCTTAGCAGGAACAGACACATCAGTATGTCACATCATGAGCCATGCTTTTGAATGTCCATCTGACTTTAATAAGTCACTTTAACGTGTCTCCCTCTGCTCTCAGGGTGACTCTGGTGGCCCCGTTGTGTGCAATGGTGTGCTGCAGGGTGTTGTGTCCTGGGGCTATGGATGTGCTGAGAGGAACCACCCTGGTGTCTACGCCAAGGTAAACCCCAAAAACAAAAATTAAAGCAACCTGCAGCTCGGTCAACCAGTTATGTCTCCATAATGCTCCAGCGATGCATGCCCTGAATGTTTTTATTTTTCAATTTCAGGTCTGCGCCTTCAGCTCCTGGATCTCAAGCACCATGGCCAGCAACTAAGTGATCACAGTCCACCAACAAGTCCTGACTGCAGCTCAACACCTGTGCTGTTATGTTCCATCTATGTTCTGGACATTATGACAAATAAAATATTAAACATATATTCCTTGAGTCTCCTTTTGTGTGAAATGTTTTTTTTGAAGTACAATTCTTTCTATGAGGTTGTTCCTTGTAAAGTCTCATCCAATTTCTTTTGCAGCAGAAACCCAAGGTTTATAAGGGTTTATAAGTAACAACAGAATATGCCCACCATCTCTTATTGAATATCTATAAGCTGTTACAATATTAAAGGTTCCTTTATGAGAGCCTTTAGATAAATATTGTGTTAGTCAAACAATACAGGAATAGTGCAAATTGTGAGATGTAGATCAAGTTTTCAAGTGGTTTGAATATTTCAAGGGTCCTCTCCCCTTTAGTTCTGACACTGCCCTCTTGAATATGAGCATTTTACACATTACACACTCATCATCAGCCCTGGCAATATCTGGAATTTTAACTCAAATGAATTTGGATCGTGTGAATTACAGTTGGCAGTTAATTGAGTCTCTATTACAATTTCTGCACCATACCATTATGAAAACTGAATAGGCAAGATTAGAAGATGACTATGTCGAATGACATGTTGCACCTTTTTTCTATTTCATCAGTTTTTTTTAGAATATCATTATTTTAAAGTTTTTATTTATTGGACTGATTTTAACAGATGTTTTTGTTTATCGCATGTTTTCTAACAGTCACAAAAGATAATGTTAAGAGCTTTTAAGTTCTATGAATTCATGCGCTGTAACTGCATGTGTAAAGACGTATGTGAAGACGAGTAGAAGTAAGTCCTTTAAAGAAAAGTTTTATAACTTGTTTTTTTCCTTATCTAAAACACATATTCACTTTTGGTTGAGCTTAAGACTTGGAATTAAAACACCATGAGCCCGATCTACTTAAATCCAAAATGACGGGTGCTAAATTGCGTGTGCAAACTAAAAAATTGCACTTGCTATTGGTGGGCGTGTTGCGGGTGATCTATTATCACTGCGTGCGCAATTGATAAGAGACGCAAAAGTGGTGTGGACCGCCCCCTTTAAAGGAGGATTTTGCATGAGCTACCGTCTGTCACCATGGAGAGTTTGGGAGAGCAGAGTGGCTGCAAATGAAAAATGAAGTTTGAAGCCATGGAGCTGGAGTCAAATGAACACACTTGCGGTATCTTTTTTTTTGTTGCTGTCTGTCATTTTGATGGACAAGGTCGTCACTTTTCCCTCATGCCTTATTTCTATCCGTCATTTTTAATTTTCCTTTTCTGATTCCAATTAAACATAATCTAAATGACATCATTCGCATAGTTACACAGCTTCATCATCAATAACCCCTCAAGTGAAAAGCAGTCTTACATTTACGCATACACTACTGAGCGAGTACTCTTGCCTTTAACGCACTGATTGCATACTCTCCATGCGTGGCGAGTGTGATACAGTCAGCTCTGAGTGACAAGAGTGATTATGGCTATGAAGTTTTTTTTTTTAACACTGGTTAAATGACGTCCTCCATGATGTATTAAGAGCACAAAACAGAGAGGGTTTACTTTAATCATGCGTCTGCATCAGTATGACGACACACTGCATTGTCCCTGTTTTTCCAGTTCATCATAATGACATTCAGCCTCCAAGTCTTTATGTTTTTGATCAAAAAATTCAGTCAGTGATGGAAAATATTCTGCTTATGCGACCCTGTTTCTTGCTACAATGACCGCAGCCCTCCGTGCGTAACGCTGCCTGTTTTGCACCTGCTTTTTAAACGTACAAAATTTAGACGCAAAAATACCGGGCGCAGTTGCGGGTTTGATAAATCACACTGCAGGTGCTAAATGATCACATTTGCAACTCCTCCTGCCAGTATTTTGCGCGTTGTGATTATCTGCATGTATTCTGCACATTCATGTAGTCAAACACGCTAAATGGACTGCGTGTGCTGTTTTGCTCCTTTGGCAGACGCAATCCTCGGTGCACCCTATTAATAGATCAGCTTTGCGCGCGCTATCTAGTTTGCACATGTTTTTATACACGCAAACCTTTAGTATATCTGGCCCTACTGGAGTTTTTATTTTTACTTCACTCTAGAGTTGTATTTATTCTGTTATATTTGTGATACTGTTGTCAAAGGGCATTAAGGTTTTTTTTTATTGATTATTTTTTGGGCATTTCGTGCCTTTATTGATGAGAGAGAGAGACAGCGGATAGGCCCATGAAGGGGGGCGAGAGAGAGCAGGGAAGGACACCCAGCAAACAGGTTACAGGCCAGACTTGAACCCGGGCCGGCAGAGGCACGTACATGGGATGTGCCTGGCTGCTTACCACTCCGCCAATCCAGCACCCCAGCATTAAGTTGTTTAACTCCTTGTGGTGCACCACATGTTCCTGAATGACAAAAAAGGATCCTTAAATTCTTATTTACTTCAAAGCCATTCAACATTGTTGCAAGTTCCACATGCATCTCCCTTTTCTGGAGTGTCATACGAACAGAATTTCAAAGGCATTGACACAGGGTTAAACTTCCACATTTATTTTTATGGTATATAATGCCATGTTTCACTAACATTTCACAAGTGTAATGTATGGTTGTATTATTGACAGACACTTCTCCCTAAAACCTGTGCAAAGCACCCCCATCACCATTTTTAATAGCACAATATTCCTGCTCTTAATTATTATTGAAGCACAATTTAAACAACAAGTATCATTGAACATTAGACTGGGTGTTGGTGAAAATATTAGGAGGCAAATTTTATTGATAGGTTAACGTTACAAACCATTTTTTTTCATGGGTGCAATTAATCAAAAAAACCTCAAAAGGAGCCAGTGAATAAATATTCATATTTTATCTATGATTGTATTGTTTTGTCAATTAAATCAATTTTCTAACTGAATAAAATGAAAATCACATAAAATTAACTGCCTGATTTTTTCAGTTATTTTACCAGGTGCTCTGCTCCTACAAACCACACATCTATTATTTATTTTATTCTTGTCTCTTCATTATTTCAGTTCCGGTTATGACCCTTGTTAAAAAACAAAAAAACAAGAAAACAGAATTTCAAGTGTATGTGAAGAAATCTGCTGGCTCGACAACCATCCAGGTGGCACATTACACCTTATCAAGGGGCAGTTTTTGGCTCGTTGCTGACCAATCAGCATGGCCGTAGAGCAGGGCAGCTCCCCTGAATGTGAATATAAACCCAGACTCCAAGTGAAGTCTCTCATCAACAAGATCACTCAGCAACCATGAGGTCTCTGGTCTTCGTTCTGCTCATCGGAGCTGCCTGTGAGTTTGGACTTAGTTCTTCGTTGATACAGGGACATTTTTTGGTTTGATTCAAATTCACACAAGATTGTTCTGTTTCAGAGAGATTTCATCAGTGCTGAGAGGTTTTGAGTTTTTTTTTTCACAACAGTTAACATGTTGACTTTGTCCATTTTCAGTTGCCCTGGAAGACGACAAGATCGTCGGAGGGTATGAGTGCACACCCTACTCCCAGCCCCACACCGTCTCCCTGAACTCTGGCTACCACTTCTGTGGAGGCTCCCTGGTCAGCTCCCAATGGGTTGTGTCTGCAGCTCACTGCTACATGTCGTAAGAACAGTCCTTGTGTTTTTCTCAGGTTACTGAACCTTTCACCTACAATTGCCCTTTTTTGTTTGTTTGTTCTTATTCTTTGTTTTTCTCTTCTCCCCTCTTCTAGCCGTATTCAGGTTCGTCTTGGAGAGCACAACATTGGCATCACTGAGGGCAGTGAGCAGTTCATCACTTCCTCCCGTGTCATCCGCCACCCAAGCTACAACTCCTGGACCCTTGACAGTGACATCATGCTGATCAAGCTGAGCAGCGCTGCCACCCTCAACTCATATGTGCAGCCTGTGTCTCTGCCCAGCAGCTGTGCCTCCGCTGGAACAAACTGCTTGGTCGCCGGCTGGGGCAACACCATGAGCTCCAGTGAGTCATAGATCCCCCGTCATGTTTTGAACATGTATGTTTCTCCTGCAGTGATGTTCATATTAATCTTTCCAATTCTCTTTTATCTTATTAGCTGCTGACAGTGACAAGCTGCAGTGCCTGCAGATCCCCATCCTGTCCGACAGTGACTGCAACAACTCCTACCCTGGCATGATCACCAACACCATGTTCTGTGCTGGATTCCTTGAGGGAGGCAAGGACTCTTGCCAGGTGAGCTGTTTAGTTCTTAGCAGGAACAGACACATCAGTATGTCACATCATGAGCCATGCTTTTGAATGTCCATCTGACTTTAATAAGTCACTTTAACGTGTCTCCCTCTGCTCTCAGGGTGACTCTGGTGGCCCCGTTGTGTGCAATGGTGTGCTGCAGGGTGTTGTGTCCTGGGGCTATGGATGTGCTGAGAGGAACCACCCTGGTGTCTACGCCAAGGTAAACCCCAAAAACAAAAATTAAAGCAACCTGCAGCTCGGTCTACCAATTATGTCTCCATGGTACCATAATGCTCCAGTGATGCATGCCCTGAGTTTTTTTATATTTCAATTTCAGGTCTGTGCCTTCAGCTCCTGGATCTCAAGCACCATGGCCAGCAACTAAGTGATCACAGTCCACCAACAAGTCCTGACTGCAGCTCAACACCTGTGCTGTTATGTTCCATCTATGTTCTGGACATTATGACAAATAAAATATTAAACATATATTCCTTGAGTCTCCTTTTGTATGAAATGTTTTTTTTGAAATACAATTCTTTCTATGAGGTTGTTCCTTGTAAAGTCTCCTCCAGGTTATATCACAATGAAGTCCTCATGGTAGTAAGTAACTGCAGGATATGTTAAAGAAGCACTCGTCAAATGTGCTGTTACAGTTTAAAGACTTCATCCATGGAATTTTAGAGAAAAAACATTTGAATGTATAATCATTTACACAGAAAGGAAAATGTGAGCTCTATAGCAAGCTTTTGGAAGATACTGAAATATATCAAATCCCCCTTCAGTAACATTTTGACAATGCCATGTTGAAACGTTGGTATTTTACATTATACACAGTCATCGTCAGCCTTGACACTACCTGAAATGTTAACTTAGCGTCTACAACACAAATGCCTGTGTTTACCACTGAAGACCAAAATTTCCCTACCCATTTAAACTTTAAAAGACTTCTGAATGCCAATCCACACTTCATATATTGAAATCATTTCAAGATAAACATTTGGTCAGCCTAGAAACAGGCAAAAAGGTGGCGCTGAGGTGGTCCGAAGTCCCCTGAAAATACAGCTACATCATGTACATGATGCTACATCACGTGCTTGCAGTCATATCATCCATTTTCCTAATCAGAGCCCTGTTCCTCTATTAAGGGTTAATACATAATTACATATATATGGGGTTAAGCCACAAAGGAATATAAACGAAAACACGAGTGGATGGCAGGTGAGATTGAAAACAAAGGTAAAGAAATTAAAAATGAAAATGTATTGCAATAGTTTTTTTCTCTGTGCAAGCAAATATCTGTATGTGTGAAAAAATGAAATGACATTGTATTTTGTTTTAACCTGTGCTATATATGTTTGTTTCATATTTTACCTTTCACACAGAAAGTCATTCATCCTAGTTTCAGTTACTGTTAGGTAAGGCAGAGCCAGGAAATAAAGAGTAGGACTAATAATGATGATGACGACGATGATGATGGAAGCTGGAACCTCAGTACAGGATGCTTGGATGATAAAAGGATGAAGGTGAAAATCAGTGGCAGTGGTATGGCAGTAGTTCTAAGTACCTGAAAAAAAAACTGGAAAAAATTGTTTCACAATGTATATCACAGAAATCCAGTGGTGGACGGCAACCAAGTGAATTTACTTAAGTACAGTTTTTAAGTACAGTTAAGTACTACTTTTTGGCAGACATTTTACCTTTAAGCCACTCCATGTGAGGGACAAAAACCTTACTTTTTACTCCATAATGTTATCAGAAATGTTCTAGTTACTTGTCACTTAAAAGTGGCTGATGAATCCTTTCTCTTTTGTAACGTTTGATCTGAAAGAAAAACAAACTGTAGTCAAATGGTAAATGTACATGGTGTTGCTGTACATGCACTGTAACACGACTTCATGTAGCTCACTCAGGTGAAGCACTTTAGTTTTGGTAAAGAGTTGTGATGATGGATAGAGCAGAGAACAACCATTCTCCACCTAAGCAGCCATGGTCATGTATTCAGCCTAATTTTTTTTTTTTTTTTTTTTTTTTTTGTAAATGAAAAATGAACCAACCAGAGTGTGGAGGCTGCATCAGCTGCTGCCACCTTGTGTCAGTATTTTCTGTTCATTCTTAGTAATTTGGTTGAACACAAGTTCTTTTAAGTAAATCATAACCCATATTTGTTCAAATAATCACATCACATATTTTATTTAAAATATAATTTTATTGCAGTTGGGGTTGCAAAATTGCATGAATTTTCAAAATTAGAAATTTTCCATGGGGATTAACAGGAATTTATGGGAATTGTAAACGTAGTCACTAATTTAGATGATTTTGTACTTACTATTCTTTGCAAACAACTTGCACTATGGATCTTATGTTTTCAAGGTTTAAATAGACTATTTCATGTTTACCCTGCATCCATGCACTTTGCAAGAATCACAGTAAACTGTCAGGTCTTTGGTGTTATTACAGTGTTTGACCATTTGTCTTGGGGGCGCTCTACTTGCTTTGTAACTTTTATCTCCTTCTCTTGCAGTTTCTTCTGCTTCTTCCTGTTTTGGTTCACATGCTGGCAGCACAATCACGTTTTTCTGCCAGACGCAGTCGGAAGTTTATGGTCAAAGAACTGGGCTCTTCAAGACAGTAAGTGTTGTGTTTTCTTTGAAACATGAAAAACACGTGGGTATGTTGAACATTAACTTTTTTAATGTGTCCGTGCAGCAGGTGTAAGTAACATACAGCCAGCGTCGTCGTCTTCTTCTACGACTCACCCGTATTGTCTCGCATTGACAACGTGTGTAGCTCACAGGTCAAAACATTATCTTGGCGCCGCCTAGTGGCTAACCATATTAACTACTCCTATCGCTACAGTAAGTAAACAAGTCAAACCAGACATATTTTTGTCAACATAAGACTGTGTACAAGGTAATATGGAATCATGAAAGGTTTGTTTATTATATTCAGAAATCCAAAGATTCTTCAAGAGCATTCATGCTAACCCCTCCCATTGGTTGCAAGCAGGCACAGTGGTCAGTGTATTTTATCTTTTGTTTGCACTTGATTTTAATATTTGTTTATAATGTAAGTGTTTTAACAAAGATGTGTTGATTTAAGAGTTAACGTTTTTTCTGTTTATGTTTGTCTGTATTTATAGTTCTGCTGTGTTTATGAAGTTTTCAAATAGGTGCCTGCAGTTCATCTGCAAACAGTGAACACCCCCTACTATTTCTTATTTCTTTAAATACATCATTGATCATTACTGAAAATAATAAAGGGCTTGTAATGCTCCCTTGTGGGGTTCCATTTTCAATTATATACATTGTTGAAAAAACTATTTCCTATTCTGACCCATAATTTTCTCTCTAATAAAAAATCCTTTCACCATTTATATATATTTTCTTTAACTCCTAATTATTTTTCTTAATAAATCTTCTCTCCACATCATATCATATGCCCTCTCTATATTGAAAGAGACTGCTACAACGCTCAATCTGTTAATTGTGCCTTCCTCATGTCAAGCTGGATCCATAGTATTTCATACCCTCCTAGAGAGATATACCCTGTATTTTCCATATAATATATCAATTATCATTTATATAATTTTCTCCATTATTTTGCAGATGTTGGATGTCAAAGCAGTCGGCCTATGATGACCTGGATTTGAACAATCTTTTCCTGGCTCAGGTATCGAAACAAGAACAGCCTCTTTCCAACTTTTTGGTAATTTTTCCAGTGTTCCATATCCTGTTATACTATCCTTAGATTCTTCTCTAAGATGTTTTATCATTGTGTAACAGATCTGATCTTTACCTAGTGCTGACATGTAGGTTTTCTTCAGAGAACAGTTCAACTCTGTCTTTGTAAATGGCTTATTTAATACATCATTTATTTCTTCCTCATTGTACAGTAATTCTATGTTCTCTGCAACTGTGATTTCCCTCCCTCCTTTCCCCTCTTTACTAGTATTGTTTGGACTATGTATTTTAAGAAAAGGTTTTGAAAGCATTTCTGACTTTTCCTCATTTCTTAACGCAGTTCCTTCACCATCATTTAAGACTGGAGAGCCATAATATTTTTTAACTCCGTTCATCTATCTAATAACATTTTATCTATTTTTGTCTTTCTTTTTGCCAATGAGTGACTGAAGTCACATTTGCTTGCAACCTTTTATATGCAATTAAATTCTGGAATGATGATTCCTCTTCAACATTTTAAAAGCTTGTTTTGGGACATCATTGCCTCACCACACTCCTTTGTCCACCATGAAACAATCGCTTTCTTGTGCTTACCTCCCTTTCTTTGCTGCTTCAAGAATAGCTCTACAAACAGAAGAATTAAAATGATCAATATCTTCATTTATATCAACTTTAACCATTTCTTTCTCAATAACACATGTACATTTGCCCCAAATGGCACTACTCACTAACAATTTCTGCAAACCTGATTCACATTCTTCTAGGCTTGGACCAACTTCAGTAATGATCGGATAGTGATCAGTTGTTTCTCTGACAATATTCCAGGGACAAAGAATCTGATACCACTGTGAGGTCTATTGCTGACTCAGCACCAGTTCTTACCACCTACATGATTTAAGCACATCAGATTTTTCACCTCTATTAACTCTTCAATTACCCTCTCATTTTCATTACTACAAGTGCCCCGTAATGTGCTGTGGGCACTAAACCCCAACACCATATCACCCTCCTTCTTAAATGAACTAGTTCATCCATAAGCTCTACTGATAACCTATTGCAAGGGTTGTAATAATTAGCCATTTAATCTTTCCCTCTCTTGGCCACACTTCAATTATTATAAATTCCAAGTTTGTTCCTTTTGACAAAACTTCATACTGTATTCCTTGTTTTAGGAAGATTGCATATCCTCTTCCACTACCCTCCTCTCTATCTTGACGAATACTGTCATGTCCCCTCATAACAAAATCTAATGTTGGCCTCAGCCATGTTTCTTGAATACAGATGACCTCTGGTTTCTTTTTCAAATTTCTAATTAATCCTTTTAACTGCTGACCATTTACTAACAGACTTCTAAGAGAATAAGGTTGTCCTCCCAGCTGACCCCCCTCTTCCTCCTCGACTAGTCATTTGTTAATCTCTTTCTAAGACGTCTCTTTTATACCCAAATACTTCTCAGCTCCTCTGATGAAAATTTGATTTTTTCTTTTTTTTTGTGCGACATGATCTGGGCAATTAATCACATAAATAATGAACAAAACTAGCTTATCCTTTGTCAGAGCCAGTGCTGTATTTAGTTCCTCTGCTCGAGGACATAGGGTCAGTCCCATTTGTACCCCTTAGCCCCTCCCCTTCGTCTTACCCCTTTGTCTACGCCTTCCCCTTGGCCCTCAAAACTGAGGGCCAAGGGGAAGGGGTGAAAACATGTCCCTAAGAAACGAGACGCCACTTGATTCCCGTTACGTCATCAATCAGAGCTGCTTGCTGGCTGTGTCATAGGCAGATGCGACAATTCTTTAACCACTTCCAAGATTCCGCCTTGGCATCATGGTTGATATTTACGTTGAGTAGCAAAGGATTGAATATCTGATAAAAACACAAGTATCATTACTATGAAAATTATTAATTACGCTTAATTTCTTACATTATGTGGTTCCTTCAGTCTGCCATCTTGTCAGCAGGTGCCATGTATCATGGGAAATTTCCTATACTCCTTCCGTTCAAGTAAGGTCCAGGTTTGTCTTCATTTCAAGGGCTGTGAAGCCCTTCCCCTTAACCAAATGGAGAATTGGGATACCCCTTCACTAGATATGAATGTGTAAAACCAAGGGCTAAGGGGTAAGACAAGGACTAAGGGGTACAATTGGGAATGACCCTGAGTCCTACATGCTTAAGTTTTTTATTATCTGAGAAAGACTACATCATGAGTAACAGAAATGTGTCATATGTTGGTATTTTTATTTGATTCATCATAACTCCAAGGAGGGAAAAATTACCCAAATTAACCTGAATTCACTATTCCTGATTTTACTCAACTCATATTTCTTCATAGAGGGCTTTAAAGTGTTGAACCAAATGACTTTACAGAAAGACTATTTAAAACAGAAATAACAGCTGGAATATATGACAGGAATATTATGACATGGCAGAAAGACCTGAAACAGATTAAAAAGTGTGCACGCCCTCACACACTCTTGTCTGGACAGGCACAAGCATATCATCACACAGCCATAGTGCGGGACAACCTCAAATATCTCAGACAAACTGGCTGTTTTTTTTCTTCTAATGAAGGACTTTAAAAGATGTATTTGCCTTTTCATTTACTTATCATTGTTGGTTTTTAAATCAAGTTTGTTGTCTCATCTGTTTTTGTAGATCTACCTTGTGTCAGAGATAATCCACATATCTGGACAGGGGCAGCAGGCATCAGTCTTTTTCTGTCTGCTTCGGGGAACAGATGGGACAAATTTATTTTCTACTGTCCATCAACTGATTTCTGTTTTTCTGTTACTTGCTGTTAAAGTTTCCTGGAGCAAAAAGACTGATAGTTCTGACATTTCTTTTCTTGAAAAGGTAAAATAAATACAGTTTTAACATTGTATTCTCTCTATGTCATCACTGTCATTATAGGCGACCAGCAGGAGACACTGACAAAGATATCACAGATGTGATCATGGCAGACAGGAGACAAGTTTTCAAAACTGTGGCTTAAATTTACACAATGTGACGCTGACTACACAACATCTGTGTCTTTGTGGTTTTAAGTAAGGGTGAAAACACCAGCAAATTGTTGAGGCAGGCAACTATGCAGCACAGCAATAAGTATCCAGTGTTGTGTGACCAACATTGTTGACTCAGAAAACCTATTTAGGATGACTGTTCCACACAGAAAATTCACAGGGATCAAAAAGAGGACCAAGAAAGAACTGGATCAATAGGCATGATTATAGGAATAGGCATGAGACAGCAGTAGCTCAGTCTGAAAGAATCAAGTCCTTCTAGACTGACGATGGCTGGTTTTAGTCCTGACCGAACCAAGTTGGTTCTGCAGCTGGAGAGGTGCCAGCTGACTTCCTGAGCACTGTCAAAGTGCCATTGACATCAATCCAGTTCATCACTCCATTTTCTCTGAAGTTTCTGCATAAAACAGTTTGAGTCCTCAAGATTTGGACTTTCATGAACAAATCATGTTTCAGACCCTCTTAAACTTGTAAATACACCATAATGGTACAAGTGTGTTTATTAAGGTCCAAGAACTTTGGGTCTTAGGTTTGAATGTTGGGCTTAAACTGAAGTGTGATGATAACGTATTTCTAAACTGAAGACCTTCAGCAAAAGCAAAAATATTGAGCGGAAGACATGCTCTTTCTTTTTAGACTTTGTCAGAAAAAGCATTGTTGAGAAACAAATGATGTTTTCAGAGAAGGGATATGATGAAAAAAATCAAGGATGAATGAGTCTGCATGTTTGATTTTTTGATTTGCATAACTTAAAAAAAGAGACAGACAGAACCACAGAAGAAATTATGAATATGCATTGAAAGCATCTGAAAGAAATGGCTTTGCAAAGATTTTTTGGCTGAAATTCAATAGAAGTAAAAACTTTTCGGACTAAAATTGTACAGAATGTGTTGCTATGACGTCTTGGCTCTTCGATTTCAGGTGCACTAAAGTACAAAGAGAAATCAAAATGAAATGGCATTTTTTCTCTAATCAATGAAAAAACCTCTTTTAGACCACTCATGCAGCTCTCAGATTTAAAACATGAATTCACCAGTCACAGAGTTTGTTTTTAAATTTATCCTGAATTAAAGTTAATCTAGAGGCTACCCCTGTTCTAGAGGATGTTACCTCTCTAGGGAGAGGGAGATAAAATACCACACAATCTACAGAGCTGGAGAGAGTTCATCTTAATTTAACAGAATAGGAAGTCAAGATGCAACATGGCAACCTTGAGACTGTGGCAGGGACAGTCGTGACATTTTTTGTGATGGTGAGGCTCATATGTGACTCTGACATGCAAAGGGGTGACATTTCTGTGCACAGAACCTTTGACTTTCATTTATTTACTGGTTTGAGTCCCACTTATCAAAACCAAGCAACACGTGAGTTGATTGTATGAGGTTTTTGTTGGACCGGGGATAATTATCAGATACAAAACTGGACTGTGGAAAAAACTTGAGTTTGGGCAGGCTGGTCTAAAGTGCTCATATTTAAAAAATCAATCATCAGAGTAATTGTTCAAGTCTTCATTCTGAAGTGACTTAGGTAAATGTTTCATCCTGCTGTGTGTAGGATGGTACTTTAGTTTCTAAGAGGCATAAAAGGATGATGCAATGCAACATTTAACCATGAGTATTTGGGTGTTTTGTTTCTTTTTTTTTTTTTGTATTATATTCTTATTTTTCATCATGTCATATGCCAATATGATCCTCTTATTACAAAGTTTTCCATTTCCATCAGCTTTTGTGCCACCTCTGTGGACAGAGCAGTACATCACATCAACTTTTCTGATCTTGTGTTATTCTTTGGCATCAGTGTTTTATGTCCTGTGATTTGTCTTTGTCTTTTCAAAATTATAAACAAACACCAATACAGTCGATGTTGTGCCTTAAATGGTCAGTGTTCATGAAACATAGTTTTGGTGACCTGAACTGTTCATTTTCTAAGTCATGAATGAAATGAGTGTGGTTCACTCTGGAAAAAATGACCAACAATCTACATTTACCAGGATGCTCCAGACCTCAACTGTTTATACAAAGACAGTTCTTTCTTCTTTTCAAAGTACATGCTTGACTGCTTTCACTTCCATGTTTTCACATTATGCTTTTATGTGGTTAATGCAAACATCCGCTGAGTTCTTCTGCTTGGTCCCATATCAAAAATAAACAAAAAGTCACATTGTTTTCCATAAATACCATGTTAATTTGTAAAACAAAAAAAGATAACAAGTGATGGTTCTTGTTTGAGATCTTCCTCTTGTTGTCTGCGCCCTTTGCTGACTGTGCTCTACATGCTGCTGTTTTTAAGCCAGAAGGTTAAAGAAGAACATTTTATAAAGATAAATAAAAAGCTATCATTTTTTCAGAGATTAATTTCAGAAACCTGACTGATGACTTAAATCATAGCCGCAGAAACAGCAACAGTCTTTCTAATTAAGAGTGCTTTATATATTTTATTTGTTATAACAAAACTGAGTTGAGCTAAAATCTCTGCCTTTTTTTTTTTAAATAAACCCTTTAAATTTGATCTGTAAGTTCCCACTTGATAACTTCGACACTGCTTTTAATATTATTATCACTGATTTTTTTGCTGCTCCGTTTCTGTTAAAGCTTTTAAAAGTAGCACAGTGCAAATAAATAGAAAGATCAAAATATGCAGTATCTTGAAATGCATTATATTATCAAAAAAGTATTAGTATTTTACAGATATTTGCCTAAAAAGTGATATATCAGTATCTCAAATATAAAAATTTTTGCTGAAATTATTAACCAATATTTTGGCCATATTTATCCCATGTATTGGCTGCAATATTGGCAGAAAGTACAAATGTACAATAATGGTATACTTCATCGTCACTGAATGTTAACTTTTCTAAATCAAAAGTGTCATTTATTACAGAACAAAATCTTTTTTTGGCTTCACTTGTGTTTCTAACACAAATACACTTTCACCATAAAAGGAAAAAGTCAATATGAATAAAAAAAAATAAAATTTGCCCCTTTGAAGAAAAAATATCAGCATTGATATCAATATCAGCAATAATGAGTTTAGAAATACCGGCATATCAGCAAAAATCCAGTATAGTTTCTAGTTGATATATTTACTATCAAGCTGTCTATAATATAATATCTATGTTCTTTTCATAGTTAACTCAAATCTGTATTATTGTTTGACTGAATGGGTTTATGTATTCAGAGAACAGTAACACTGGAGCTCAAAAGCTTCTGCAGAGAGAGCAGAGAGCACCACAGCACTGTCAGCAATAATAAAAACTCTGCTGCATGACAAGATGGTAGACTTTATTGATTGTGCCCAGACTTAACCTCTCTTTTTTCTCTCTGTTTTTCTTTGTTTCTCTCTCTCTCTGCCTCTGCTCCTCTCTGACATTTTCCCTCCAACATCTCCTGTCTCTGTCTCCTTCAATTTCACTCTCCCTCTGTTATGTCGCTCTGTGATGGGAGATCACAGCCTAGCTGTATCTGTAAAGAATATCCTCGATCCAGGGCATCAGAGAGCAGACTTTTGTGTTAAACCTCCAGGTAGTCTGTGAGAGCACAGCCCTGCCCCCAAGAGACGATCCCCTGCAGCACATTACACACCAAAGGACCACCAGAGTCACCCTGAGCAGAGAGGAGGCAGAGAGAACATTTTATTACTTCTATTATCTCATCCCATTAAATGTCTTTTTTATGTCATACCTTATTTTTGAAACTGTGAAGCATCCTTGCCTCCCTCTAGGTATCCTGCACACGATATTCGGTCTGTGATTATCCTGGTGTGAGTTTCTTCACACTCTTTGTCCGACAGGATGGGGACCTCCACACAGTGAAAGTAGAACGGGTTGAACACTGCATATGAGAGCAGGACAAATCTGTTAATGAGGAGGGGGTCCAGTCCAGTGTTAATTTTGACAGCACTTTTTAATTAAGTTTTACTTTTGGTCTTTTGCCTAAAATATTTTTTAGTTTTAGTCATAATTTAGTCTTCTAAATTGTTTTAATTTTATTCTAGTTTTAGTTGAGGAAATCTACTGTTTCAACTAAAATATGAAGTGTAAAGTGTAAGGCATTTTTAATGTTTACTTGAATTTCTTAAGTCATGTTTTGCACTTGGATCCCACCACCACGAAGCTAAGGGAGTTGTGATTGGATGTCCCTCTTCTACTCATCCAGTGTAGCTGTGACTGGATACATTCCTAACTTGTCCCTACTTTCTACGTGATGAAATTAGGTCTGATTGGATTTAGTCAAACTTTTTAGTCTAGTTTTTATCTGTTGATGAAAATGTCAGTCAATTTAGTTTTAGTTTTAGTCAATGTGCACTTGTTTTTTTTTTAGTTATAGTCTAGTTTTCATCAGGGGAAAAAGGTTGTTGACGAAAACTATGACGAAAATACTTAGTCAACAAAATTAACACTGGTCCAGTCAGAGTGCAATACAAACTGAAATAATTTGTGATTAACAATCAATATTAAGGGATTTACTGCGATTAAAATGTTTAATTATCTGACTGGGATATTTTAAATACATAACACTAATGCAAACTTGTGCCAGTTCTGTGCAGCAGAGATGATCCACTGGTGGTTGATGAGGGAGCCACTGCGGTAATGGTAGCTGATGTTTATAGACACCTGCCAGAGTTGGCTGTATATTGCACACCCCAACTGCCAACAGTCCTGTCGTCTTTACGGGCTGCAGCTGTGAGATAAAACAATATGACATTTTTCAATGAGAACAGCCACAGTTTTATTTTTGCCCAGAGACAAGACCTTGAAGCAGATTGACTTTACCTGCAGCACCAAAGGGTGCAAGAACAATCAGGCCAATCATCTTGAGGCTGGCACAAGCCCTCCTACAACTAGACTGAATGTGATTGATTGATCACTCTCTGCATTTTACCACCACGCCCCTGTGCTGCTTCACCCATCACCTGCACCTCCTCTGCTCCAATCCTCCACCCACCCCTTCAAATGTTTGTTCACACCCACTGACCCGCTCCCTGCCCAGAGAAACAACCTTATCTTCTTGTGTGCCATGTTCTTTCATCCTTGCAGGTTGATAAGTGAGCTGCATCCTGCACATTTTTTGGCCTTGGAGGGTGTTGTGTGTCTGTTTTTGACAGGGAGAATTTCTGTGACTGTCACTAAAGTAAACGTTCTTTCTTTTCAAGGTGGCACATGTGTGCCTGTCGTTTTAGCAGACACTACAATTACTGTATCCAGCCATGTGTAGATACTTACAGCAGAAATAAAACAGCAAAGAATGGTGTAATTTCAGCCATTAAAGACTACTGATTACTGCCTGACAGAGATAATAAAAAACAGGTTTCAGCAGGGTGCTGTTTTCTGCTTCTGAGCCCACAGATGATTTCTCACTTTCAGCTTCTTGGCATTCTTTCAAGGGCATCCAAAACTGAAGCAGACTAAATGTTCTTTATGGTGACACTTTAAACAAAGGTCCTCATAGTAAGCAGCAATTATCAGTTAATAGACCATTTTAAAGACTTTTAATGGCTTACAAACAAAGATGAGTCTATTTAAGAGTCAAAAAAAGCATTACATTCTTATTATTGCCTACAAGAGACATATCCTATCTGAAACCTCTTAACAGTATATAGTCTTGTAATACAAATAACAGGAAATATAGACACAGTACCTACCAATAATATACCAAACACATTTATAATTGCTTTTAAAGCAAGTAAAAATTTATTAACAGCCTCAAACCTCTGACCTGTTCAAAATGAATGTGACAGACCAAACATTCATGCAAATTGCCATCCACTTTTCTTGAGAAGTCCTGCCCTTCCCAATCACTTTCTAGAGCAGGGGTCTCCAACCTCGCTGAGTCAGAGAGCTACCAAATGGGTGAGGAGTATTATGGGAGGCTACTTATTTGATTTAATGTTTCTAAATAGTGTACATTTTTGTAGTTTACCTTAAAATATTTAACCCTTGACTGGCATTGTGACCGTACGGTTGACTTTTTTTTGCCGCCCTGTTGCTGCATTTAAAACTCGGTAAACCTATCTTTGGCTTTTTATCCTCACTCACCTCTTTGAATAGTGTTTGTAACAATGATTATATTCACTGGGTAGTGCTGCTATACATTAATATCATTTTTTCCAGTTTTTAGGCAGAGTAAGAGCAAGGTTAAAGTTTTTTTTAACAAATTCTGCTCTCTGTGATGTCTTTATATGGAAAAATAAAATAAAATTGAAGAATAACCCTTAACAGATAAGTCAGCCCGTGAATTGACCTGCATAACTGCTTCCTGATTTGTTGATCTGAAAAATAAAACCTAAAATGTTGCCAAATGAAGAGGCCGGAACACAAATTTACCAACAAGTATTTTTACAGATGTATTGATGTGGAAGTCAAGGGGCATTTACTGTGTATATATAGGGTACACATGAGCTGTATATTTACCTTTTACTTTGAATGATCTTTCTCAATAATTATAATTTATTAATAAATCATGTGAGAACATTTTACTTCCATACATCTTTAATAATTCATCTGCTAACCTAACTGAAAAAATGTAAACTTTGACCCCCTGCGGGTCAAAGTTGAATAGAAAATAGACAGTTTTAAAATGTGACATACATTGCATTTGTTGTTTTTTGTATTGATGTAACATCATTGGTTTGCAAAACATGAAATTCAAATTAAAAATGGCTATATATTTCAAGCTCCATGGTGTTAACGGAAAGTCCCAGTGGGCACTTCAAAGGCTCCATGCGGGCTTCCCCTGTTCTAGAGGATGTTTCCTGTATGAATGTGAAATGTATCCCATGGATATGTTTGACCAGAGTTTCTCAACCTTTTTGCTGTCAAGGCACCCTTAAATAATGTGAAAAACCTCAGGTTACCCAGACAAAATGTAGAATAACAAATGAGCATCCTACATCCCTCTGACCACAAACAGATACAGAAGACTGTTATTTGACACATTTTACATTTATTACTGTAAATCATTACTGGGAATCTACATCCTGGGACAATGCACACAGTCCTAAAATTATTGTAGTCAATAGGTAGCTATGGGGGAAATTTTATCAATCAATCTTTATTTGTATAGCACCAATTCATAACAAGTGTTCTCTCAAGACACTTAACAATATTTAACTGTTGTAAAAATCATAGTTAGCTTATGCCAAATAAAGCCATAGCTTGAACTCATACTGAATACATGCAGTATCATATAGCCTAAAGACATACAGCAGTATGTGTTGTTGCTGCCACATCCTTTCTCTTGTGGCTTTTGTGTTCGTTTTGTTATATCTTAAAACATCAGCTGTTTGTATTCTGTCAGCAGTTATATAAAGACTTGCATCTTTCTCACTAAATTAAAGTCTTGGTTGAGATTACGTGACTCTATAAATTGGTTCAAGTCATAAAATAGGTCATTTGAGTTTTTTTTGTAAACTATGTGGGGAAACATAAACAGGTGTTAAATGTGTAGAGACCTTGTTCCACATTTGTAAATAAAGTGCACAGATGACAGCACCACAGGAGGTGTGCAACAGCAGCACAGAAGTAGGCAAACATTAAAAAATCAGAGCATGATAAGAAAGCAGATTTGGGCTGACACTTCAAGCCAAGAGGAGAGAACAGTGAGGACACAGTCACGGTCAACAAGAGGAGAAAGAAGAGGAGGAGGGTGCAAGGGCTGCTGCCATATAAACATGAGCTGGGGGGGGGGGGGGGGGGGTCCAGGCGTGTTCTTTACAACATGAGGCTGCTTGCTCTGCTGCTGGTGGTCAGAGCTGCTGGTAAACGCAAAAAAAGCACACTTAGATATACCACTTTTGATATAGCACACATCAAGCCACATAAAGCAAAGTTCTCCAAATACAGGATCTCAATTTGTTGCTGAAAGACTTTGTGTATGTTCAGCTGTGGCCCCCTGTGAAGATGGCAGGATCATTGTAGGAGATGAGTGTGTGTCTCACTCGCATCCTTACATTACCCTAAACCATCCACTTCTGTGGAGGGGTGCTCATCAACAGACAGTGCGTGCTCTCCATTGTCCACTGCTGGTACTAGTAAGTGTGCAAAAAACTGAGAAAGTAGGCTTTGCCTTTGAGTTTTATGTCTGCACTATCCTCTTCTGCTGCCACATTTAAATTCTCCCTCTACACACCTGTTTGTTAGTATACATTAGATTTTACTTAGACATAAAAATAAATACAAACAGCTGAGTTTTCTCTCTGTTCAGAAATCTCAGGACAGATGCCAATGCAATACATTGCTGTACGTGGTGCCAGACACGTCACGTAAAGAACTGTGGAAGAAAACAAGTCACAAAAACATAGTCATAGACACTATTTTGAGACAGGACACAGCCTACGTGTCCTGCCAGCAGCAGGATGAAACTACAGTCTTACTTGAATTTTGCTAAATACACAAACTAGAAAAGCACTCAGAGAGCGAAGACCTCCACCAAGGTGGTCCGGATCAGTCCCAAAATTTAATCAGTTCTTCCATATCCGATTTCCAACAATTCCTGAAAATTTCATCCAAATCCGTGCAGAACTTTTCAAGTTATTTTGAACACAAACAAACAGACAAACAGACAAACAGATAAATGCCGGCAAAAACATAACCTCCTTGGCGGAGATAATAATACTTCGTCCCAGATAAAGATTAGCCATATGTACAGATATTTAAGCATCATGCTGCTGATCAAGCACAGTAATTTTGTCAAACAATGTTTTTAAACCTCAGTTTAACACCACAATGATGAAAACATCAGCTATTATGAATTATTTATCATCGAAACCATGGCTTCTGTCTTTACAAAATAAACAATCAGCATAAGCCGAATACTTACTTTGAAGATGAGCTTTCATTCAGCTCCTCTGCTTTGTCCTTAGAGTTTGTGAAACAGTGAGTTTGGTCAGTACAAGTATAAATGCAATGAGGCTCTGCATGATGAGAGCTGCTCACTGCAGATGAACACAATTGCCGATAGCATCCTCTGATCTTGATCATCCTGAAGCATCCTGAGGTGATTTTTCTTAGTCACACTCTTATTTCATCCAGTTTGACAACATAAGCTCACGATTTATTCTCCTGAATCAACAGGTGCCATAGATTTCTCCGGTCCTCCAGTTCCCATAGCAGATTCCTCCACTTTCAATTCAGACCTGTTGACTCTTCATCTACATAAGTTTCTCCTGTAGCTACTCTAGTTCATACAAGTGGTCCAAAGTATCCAAAGTAAATGGTGGTCATACTCACTGCAAATATCGTTAATTTATCCCATTTGGTGGCGGTTGTTTCCTTTTGAGAAGGAAACTAGTCGTCGCTGCTGGTGGAAGGACACGTAGGCTGTGCCATGTCTCAAAATTGTGCCTAATCAAGGCTGCGGTGTAGTGTGAAATTAAGCTGATATAAACAAATTGTTTGTAGCGTGTGATGTCCCCATTCTGTTTTTGTGGTTTATTTATTTTTTTCATGTACAGCAATGTATAGCTTTAGCATATGTCTTAAAATTTATGAATGGAGAGGGAACTGAGCTGTGCCACTCCGGCACACATTCAGGATCATGCCAGGTTCTTCACACAACCCCGCTTAAAAAAACTCCGAACTATCCCTTTAAGTCAAGAACTGTGTTTCTGTAGCTCATGTGAGGAGTGTCAAGTGTGTGTGATAGTGCCACCTGTGGACAAAGCCACTTGTGAATGTTTAGATTTCTGTCCCCTTCGTATGCCCTTTGTATGCCTGGCTAAAAGTGTTTAGCCGTAAAGCCCTGCTGTCTTCACTAATTTCTGCCTGACACGGGTGACTTTGAACCCTGTGTTCATTGCAAACAGGCTGGAGGATAAAACAGTTTGTTGGTGACTGTGGTGAAGAATTGTCAGCTTTACTGTTATAATTTAATGCTCTATAGAATTTCTTGTATGCCCAACTCTCTTCTCGGCAAACATACCGAGCCTTCTGCAGTGTCTGGATGTGCCTGTTGGGGATGACGAGCTCTGTGAGAAAGCCTATCCTGGAATGATCACACGCAGGATGTTTGTGTCGGATGCATGGAAGGAGGCAAAGATGCATGCAATGTGAGTGTTACAGTGCAAATCTCCCCACGACTTTTCAGACTCTGTTCATGTGGATGAATAAATCACTATTTACCTCTGTCTTTGAATCTGTCAGGGTGACTCTGGTGGTCCTTTGGTATGTGTTTTAGAGGTCCATGGTTTGGTGTCATGGGGTCAGGGATGTGCCTGCAGCCCAACTACCCCAGAGTCTACGTAAAAGTGTTCTTGTACTGGATTGAAAATGTCCTGGCAGCAAATGCTTGAAGACTTGAACCTTTAAACACTTTTCTCTAGACTCCAACTTCATCTTCTTTTCTTTTAGAGCCCTGACTTTTCTCCCTCTCATTCTCTTGCTCTCTCTCTCTCTGGTGTCCTCTCTGGAGTGTGCTCAACACACATGAATCAGAAAGAAAGAATTAAATAAAAAAAGACACTCTGTAGACATTCTCTTTTCATTTTTTGTCAATTTATACAAACACATTGCATCAAATGTATTAAAAGCTTAAGTGTGTGACACTTTCAAATGTATCAGTTTGATTTTAATACCTTGTAAGACAGATTGATGGAGTAAAACAGAGGTCTTAAATTAATATCAAAACAATTATAAAAACAAGCTCACAGTGTGGTTTTAATTGACCATGTAAATAAGGAGAGCTGCAGGGATTATGTGATTTTGTGCAACAAACCAAAAGTTAGCATTTCATTGGTTCAATTGACAAAGCCTTCGTGTTTTCTGGGCTTAAATGATTTCTGTGTAGGTTTATGACACTTTCTGGTTTTGATCATCAAGGTAATCTTCACATCCAATCATTTTTGTTTTTGTACTTTGAAGCATGAACATAATCATCAAGAGCAAATAGCTTGTGCTGGCCTATGATGGAACTAGACTATGATTAACTGGCCTCACTGTCACCACCACCAAGTTGAGCTTTTGGCGTGATGACATTTGATGTCCTTAATAAGCTTGGTAGTCCTATTGGGCACCCTGATTGCAGCTGCTTTATGAAAGAGGTAAAAAGGGTTTAAAATTTGCTTTGATTGATTTAGTGGAGAAAGTGTCAAAATCTTTGAGGGTTGTGTTTAAAGAGGCCAATGTTTTGACCTAAGGCCTGAGGCATACTTGCTGTTTGCTTTGCGTTCGCATTTGCACCTGTTGGCATCACGGGTACAGTTGTTTACATACTTGACTGCATACACAGTTAGTTACTGGAGTATACCACAAGAGGGCACACAAAGACATCAGGCCGCACGAAACTACCTGATGTGTGAGAAGTAAACTTAAAAATGACAACAATTATGGTAATTCTCAGTGTAAAGTTAGAGTTTCTGCCCCTTTAAGGGTCTTCATGATAAGTGATCAGTTCAGGGCTGCTCTGCGCCATGTTGTCAATGACTTTTGCATTCCTTGTAATTATCACTACAGTCATACAGACATGAGGACCCTCCTGAAAACGAGATGTTGCATCTCAAGGGGCTAACTTCTAATAAATTTGTATTCAGCAGAAACAAATATAACGACAAGTCTATGATTGGTCCAAGGATCTGTCACTAGCTTTAGTTCTTACTTTAGTCCACTTGTCTCCGCCCACCTCCCTTCCTCGCCCACACACCCAACACAGCTTAGTGTGGATGGCTGTTCATCATGAGACTGGGATCCACATTAAAGATTTCCTGCTGCTTAACAGAAAGTTTTTTCCCTCATGATGAGGGATTCCTGATTGGATTTATGTTGGGTGTTGGATGTATATATTTGTATATATATGTATATGTGTATTTTATGTATGTAAATATATATTGGCTTCAGCCGGCTCTATTGTAAAGTATCTTGAGATAACACTTGTTATGAATTGGAGCTATACAAATAAAGATTGATTGATTGATTGATTGATTGATTGATTTCTGTCTATGCATTGCACTGGGCTTGCCACAATGAGCCACTGCAACTGCAGATGGAACAATGGTAGGACTGTTTCAGGGGCTTAAAGAGGGGGAAGGGGGGGAACTCCTGAGGCCGCAGACTTTTTGTCTTGTGCACAGAAGTACTCTTTCACACAGAAGACACATGCATAAAGAGCATATAAAAATTGAATAAGGCTTTAATAGAGTGGTGCAGGAATGAGTCCAAAAATGTTGAAATGAGTTAGTATTTAGCACTTCCTGGTTCCTAACCCCGGAGTAAATTGGATTTAGAGCAGCTGTTTCCGATGAACGCCTGAAATAAGGTGTGTGGTGAACACACACGAGATGTTTAATGTTAAATGGGAAATAATAAATTGCATCTGTTGTTGCCTGCTTTTGAATTTAAAAGCCCTGTTGTGTTTGTCTAATATTGACGGTTGCTAACTAACTGCTAACAAGGACTACAAAAATGGCAGGGGACCTGACAGCAAGCATTTTGATTGAATTTTAGAAATCACTTATTCATACACTATTGCCACAGCCATGAGGACTAACTTGATCAATAAGGGAAAAATTTTAAAAATGAAGGCTTTAAAGCTTAAAAATCTTGAAAAGTGGGTTTGTGAAAATTACCACAAAGAACACGTACGATTCATACTTTTCGTTCACTACAGAGCTTATCAGCAACGATCCAAAACACAGAGATATACCCTATAGACTTTTTGTGGACTTGCAGTCAAGGGAACAAAAATATGTTATCCCTGCACCACTCTATACAGACCTCATTTCATGGATCTAGTAAAAACTCATTCAAAATCCCACAGACTTCAGGATAATGGAACCTAAAGTGCTGAAATGCTAATCCATTTCAGGCCCATCACTGCAGTTTCTCTTTATTTTATTGCCACCTTTATTTGCCTATATTGTGGCCTTTCCAAAGTTTTACTCTCTTGATTATTTTTTGTACTTTCAGTGAGGCTCTAATGAGTGAAAGGTCTTTCAGTGACACCTTATTCAGAAATCAGAGCCGAGCATGCTGTGGTGATAATAGCAGTGTGATTATTGAACAGTCGGAGGTCTAACTAAGAAAATTTACTTACACTACCATCCACTTATCTCTGTCTCATCAGTGCATCAGACAACATTTAGATTTTTTAAAATTTTTTTTTTTTAACAAACTACACATCTTAGTTTGCATATAACTGTCTTCTTTAAAAAAGAGTCTGTAGCGTGCAGTGGTTGGTTTTCATTCAGGAAGACATTGTCCGTGTCACTTCCCCCAAACCACATTTGTCTTTTCTGAGTCCTGCTGGCCGATCTTCTTTCTCTTTGTGTCTTGGTCTCTGTTTGAGCAGGTTAGAGGGTTCGAGCCACGCCACTCCAGCTGTACACAAACACAGAAACAGAGGTTGTTCAAAAATGTTAAATTCACATGACGTGAAACAAACATTTAAGACATTTTTTTTAAAGGAGACATTAAAGTAATAAAATGTTTTACCACCTCTGCTTAGAATTATTGATTTTGACTTATTGATTTTGAGTTAAACTGAACTGAATTGATTCAATAGGTAAAAGCATTTGAGCATACATTCAGCGCCCATTCTATTAGGTACATAATTTCAACCGTTTGTTAATACAAAAAGCTCATCATATGTTAGCATCACTATACATTTAGGCATGTACACATCGTCAAGACAAACTTCTGAAGCCAAAGCCAAGAATCAGAATCCACTACAGCAGAGGAAGACCACAGCGTGCCACTCCTGTCAGCTAAAACAGGAAACTGTGGCTACGGTTTGCATGGGCTCACCAAACTTAGACAACTGAAGACAGAAGAATGTTGGTGAGCCTTGATTTATGATGTTATATCCAGATGATAGCATCAGAATTTAGCTTAAACAACATGAGAGCATGGATCCATCCTGCCTTTAAATCCTGCCAATCCTATTCCAACTGTTTGTGGTAGTGTTATGGTATGGGAGATAGTTGTTTTCTGGACACACGCTAGTACCAACTGAGCATTGTTTGATATGTCACAGCCTGCCTGAGTGTTGTTGCTGACCATATCAACTCCCTCATGGCACATCTGTCTGTCTGTCTATCTATCTATCTATCTACATACACTTTTACATTTTGAAGTACAATCTACAAGAAAACCTTGGATTTACCTTAAGCCACCATTTGACCTTTGTTGTAAAAGATCTGTGAGATTTTACAAAAAAGCATCAGGAGCAGTAACATTACTGAGGTTAACTACAAGTTATTACAAGTGTGTCTCAAACTGGAGAATTAAGCTTTATCACAGGTTAATTACATGTACTAAAGATAAGGTTTATTGAATGTTTGTTTCCATAAACAAACTATGTAGATAAGCAACCTTGTTAGTGCCCATACTCTTGCTTAAGGGAAAACCTCCAGAGCACATGAGCATCACTTTATTTCATCCCAGTTGGCAAGTGTATGGGAGGATTAAAAATAAGAAAAATAATAGAAAGAAAGGTTGACAAATGTACTTTTTAAGAAAGAAGCACTTCATGATATCACTTTTAACCAGTGATGGGCAAGCTAATTTGCAGAGAGGTAAGTCATCAGTTACTGGTGAAAAAAATCTGCTTCACTAAAGCTACACCGGGGGGAAAAGTAGCATACTAAGTTACAGCAACATGCAGAGAGTCGTTCACCACATCCAAACTATTTTCATCTGTTTGGCCGCTATCATCATGATTGTTATTTTTATTTTTATTTTTATCACTATTGCTATAATTTTTTCGCTGTTATCATTACATACAAGCAATGCTTTTTTTTTGCATATTTGTTGGATTGTTTCATTTGTTTTACCATCAATATCTGCTATCATGTTTTCTCTTTTTATCTCCCTTTTTTAAATATTTATGTTAGTTAGTTTACTGTTCTGCAGTAACTATTGGGATCTAATCAAAATCACTATATGCTCTACTTTGGTATGAGAAGGCATGTCAATATAAAGCTCAGGAAGGTAATGTATTTAGGGGATTTACAGGGTAACAAAGTTCTGTTAACTTACTGTCAACACTCATTGAAGAGGAGGAAGAAAATGTTTCTGTGAGGACTTCCGCACTGTTTGGAGCAAAGTACAAAGATCAGTGCTGTTGAGTGAACTAAAATGCAATAAAACTGAACAAAGACTCAGGCCAAAAAAAAAATGTTTATAGCAGCAAGTCTGCAGCTTTTACACACCTGTAGGACAATGAAGATGTTTGAGGCAGGCTCAGCCTCGCAGGGTTCTCTTTCTCACTGCTGTGTGACCCTTCCTTCAGAAATCTGCACAGACAGGAGGATGCAACATGTTTCATTTGAACACTTAAAAAGCAATGATATCAAAGAATTGAGCAGCTAAAGTGCAGAGAGTGATTGAAATTGAAACAATATTATAAATACCAATGCCATTATTTGTTATGCCTACTGACCAAAGTCATTTTTTAAACCCCACAGCTTCTTTTTGTGTAAAATAACATCACATCTGGACCGCTTCTGTGTCCTGTCCTCTATAATTACTTCCTCTCCTCTGTTGTTATCCTTTGTACTAACTGCCTCTCGCAGCAGAATGATGTCTTTTTTTTTAAGGCAACCAGAAGAAAGTGGAATGAGCTTATGAAAGAATAAAATTCTTGGATCCACATCTGGGTTTGCATCACCACCAAAATTTAATCACTTCTTTCTTATGCTATGACCAACATTCTCTGAAAATTTAATCAAAATCCATTCATAACTTTTTGAGTATTCCTGTTCACAAGCTAACAAACAAACTAACAGATGCCAGCAAAGAAAAAAAAATACAATGAAAATATATGTGGTGTCTCTCTGTGTGTATCTAAAGGGAAGCAGCAAAAAAATCACACTAAAACCATGAAAGTGCCATGCCACTGTGTTCACAGGAGCTGCCATCCACACAACTAAATCTAAATAAAGCTTTAATGCTCAGATCCTACGAAAATGCGTAGTGCTGACTTCAATACAAATACATGACAGCAGCACTGCTTTTCACCTGTTAGAATTTGTGTGTTTTTTGTCTCTTCCATGTGCTTCATTTCTGCTGTGAGCCTGCTGGAGAGAGAAAAAGGGGTCATCAAGATTTTACAGGGAAATTCCAGATGAGAAGGTGCATCTCTGCTGCACTGTGCATGAGCCAAAATGGACCGGACACCAAAAATATGCAAATATCCCAAATGTCAGCAAGGACCTACTGAATGACACTGGGAGTGTTTGATTGACGTCTTGGTTTCAGATGTCTGTGACTGGCTGGATCTTGGTGGCACAGGAGGAGAGTTGCCACTGGAGTTGGGGACCTGGTGATCCAAACTGGAGAACTGTGGAGGGAAAATCAAGGCAGTTAGTTGTTTCTTCAATACCTTAAATTACTATAAATACAATACTGCACTGTATTTACCAATCTTTTTAAAATTTCCACTATATCCAGCTTCAGTTTTTCCCCTTACTTGCAGTCTTTTTTTGTAGGATTCAGTGGTAGTTTGAAAGCTAATATATTTTGTCATGCCTTTTGTTAGTTAAGTTACCCATTTTGTTTCATTTTTTTAGTTTTTGTCTCGTACTTCCTGTTTTATTTTGAAAATTCACCTGTTTTTGTCTGCCTCTGTGGGCTTTGCTTCCTGTATGGCTCTGCCACGCCTGATCCCTGATTGTGCTTCCTCAGCTGTGTCTAATCACCTCATGTATTTAAACCTCATGTCTTCCCCTGTCTCCATGCCAGTTTGTAGCAACTTCACCAGTCTTCGTCCCAGCATTCTTCTGTCTAGTCTAGTCATGTATTGCCTTGCCTTGATTTTTGACTTTGATTCTGCCTCATGTTTTTCTGGACACTGTTGTCTGTGCTGAGGGGTGGACAGTAATGAAGTAGATTTACTTGAGTACTGTACTTGAGTACATTTTTGAGTATCTGTACTTTACTTGAGTATTGTTGTTTTTTGGAAACTTATGACTTTGACTCCACTACATTTGAAAGACAAATATTGTTCTTTTAACTCCACTACATTTCTATGAAGGGTCGTTACTCGTGACTTTTAAGCATAACTCTGAAGTCAGCTGATGAAATTCCTTTTCTCTCTTAAAATGCAATCGGCGTGTGATTTGTATAAGTGGTGATGCCGTTCTTGTACCTCACACATGTGCTACTGGTAAACCTTGGTTGTTAAATAATAAAACAGCAATGGTTGCCTTTTTGTCGATTCAATCGTGTTTCAGTTGGCGTTTCTGTAGGCTTTGTAGCATATTTTACAAGCTTTTAATTCTAAAGGTCTATAAGCAGGTCAATGCACTCAGCAGGTTGTTTCAGTCATTAGGTTCTGCAAATCCATTGTGACAACAATAAAATAACGCGCTGACATTAAAACGAAAATGTACTTTTAATACTTAAATATTTCAAAAGCAGGTACTCCAGTACTTTAACTTAAGTAAAAATTTGAACAACTTTCACTTGTATTGGAGTAATATATACCTAGGAGTATCTATACTTTCACTCAAGTAATGGAATTGAGTACTTTATCCACCACTGCCTGTGCTGACTGATTCATCCAACCTTGCCTGGCATTGATTAAACCTTTCAAGCTTTTTGACTGTGTCTATCATGCATTTGGGTTCAACCTTTCTGAGTCATGTTTTGTATCATCTTTCTTCCCCCTTTGTCATCTTGCTCTTTTGTCATGCATAATGCACTTTGATTTGGCTTGTAAATGAAATGCGCTATCCAAATAAACTTAAAGGAGCAATCTTTACTGACTACATAATTGCTCATAATTTGATTCATGCAGGATGCTAACATGCAAATACAAAACTTGTATAACTCCTAACTTGAACACGTTTGCCTTTCACAATTTGTGTCTTTTGTTGCTTAGAAAATAAAGTCCCCCATCTTTCTGGTGATGGTCTGAAGTGGCTATTTTAAATTGGTCTAGCCTCAGGACCCACCACCTGCTCCATGAAAAACCATGACCTGAAGCTGGGTCTACATTGTATGATTAATAAACATTAACAGATCCTTTAATAAAACAAAAGAAGGTGACAGGATATATGATCTGTTCAGTACAGGCCCATCAGAGGCCTACATTCATTTGCAATCTCAAAGGTAGTTGATTGATCTGATAATTTTCTGACTGAGAGCAAATGCATGGGCTTGAAGCTCTGCAAGATGGATCTGATTGATGACATACACATAGTTTGGTAGATCCAGCTGCTTTGCAAGGTTAGGCAGGATGAGGTGTATTTAGACTTACATCAACTGACTTTGGTGGGGATTGTCAGGATGACCCAGAGTACTCACTATCATCGTTACTGTATAAAATTTAAAGCTGTCAGTACAGGCTATTGTATTCAGGTAAAACATGGTCAGCAAACACTGACAGACCAACACTGACATGGCTGAAATAATACAAACCAAACCAACATAGACAGAAATATAATGACCTACCTTTCTCAAGGCAGCCATCTCCTTCACCATCAGCTCAATGTCCTCGTGATCATCGTCCTCAACATCTTCCTCACCCCCTTCCTCGCCCTCTTCCTCTTCGTCTTCCCACTGGTTGCTGCCTGGAAGGTATGGCTCCACGAGGATGGACTCTGTTCCTCTGATGTCACAGCGACAGTACGGACAAGTGTGTCCAGCCGACTTCTGCTGGATTATTTACAATATCAGGTCCAAAGAAGAGGGCAGGAACAGTTATATTAAAGTTCTGACTTTTGAGAAATCCTCTTCATGTGTAAATATTGTGATATCCAGTTAAAGTAAGAAAGCCTCAAGGGTTCTGACATAAAACTAACAAACCAGAATATGTACAGAACTCGCCCACATAGCTTTGAAAACCATGACACAGTATTGTAAGATGCTTATTAAGCTGGCACATCAGTTATCTGAAATTCAGAAAGAAATGTTTGAATGTCACAGCAACTTCAGAGGTTAAACAGCTTATATTCTATGTATCTTCTTGTCTTGTTTTGTCTTGTCTTATAAACTTGATGAGGAAGTTTGGTTGACCACAATCTAGACTAACTTACAACTTTTCCATTGTGGTCTGATGTCCACAGAGCATATCTAATTTTCTTTTCCTGTCAGACTCTCAGTCTTTGTTTCTTCTTGTCACTCTTTCATATGCACAAGCTATTCAAAACTGAGTGTGACCCATGCAGAGTGAGGAGGATGTGAGCCTGAGATCATACAGGAAGTTCTTACCCAAATGTCATGACTGCACCTTAAAATGGTTTTATACCTCTAAGTGGTTGTGAGGATACTTGTGTATTAGCTTCATTAAAGACTCTGACTTGATCTGAAGTTTTGAAAGACTAAAAAAGGACAAAGTTCAGACTTTGTACAGAACTTAACAAAGCTATCAGATTATTCTCTTCTTCAAGTAATTTGAAAAGAACATTGTGCAAAGAGCATTTACATTAATGTCATACTTTTTGCTGAGTTGGGTAATTAATGTCTCTGTTTTTAAAGAGCCCCTATTTTGCCATAACTCTGGTTCACTTATTCACAACCACTGATGTTCAAAAAACCTCCTTGTTTTCACAAACTGAGCACCCCTGATCCTGGTGTATTCCCAGTCTGTCTGAGATGCTCTGTCGAAGCTCCTGCTCTTCTAAGGCACCCTATCCCACGTTGGGCAAGTCCACTCTGACTGGTTGACCAGTCTGCTTGGTGGTATTAAGTTGTTGCCATGTTGTCAACAGCTCTGAATTTATTCAACTGTCTCTGCTTTGGACTGGGCTTGTCAACCTGAGCCAATTAACTGCTGGTGAAACAACGATACGATGTCACGCTGGTAGGTCTATTCAGGGGGTTAAGGGAATGAGCCATTTTAAATAGCTACTGACATGGCAAAGAGGCGGAAAGGGAGAAATCCTGCTGCAATGGACTTTTTGTCTTGTGCATAGAGGAACTCTATTACACAGAGGAGACATTTTAAATACACCAGAGCATATGCAAATAAAAAAACATGATAAAGTCTCTATTAACTGTTCAAAAAGAGCTTATGCTGTGAATCTTCTTAGGGTCATGGTAATCTTAAAAAAGCGTTTTTAACCCTTCAACGTCTGTTGTATCATATTTGATTTTATGATACCTCTATCTAATCAATATGACCAACAAATTACTAAAAAAAAATCCCAATACAATCTGATAAATGATGAAAATGTCCTCCAATGGATTATCAGTTGCCAAAAACACCTAATGTATCAAATGAGATACAATAAATATATATGTTCAATTTATGGAAATTTTGATTTTTTTGTGATTTCAGTAGAAAGTAAAAACAATATTTAAGCTCCAAAAAATTAGAATTTTCTGGCTATAATTTGTGTTTTCCGGCACTAAAGGGTTAAGAGAGTTTTATTTCTAATTGCAGGAATGTTTCATATCTGTTTAAATAGAAAAACTAAAGATATATAGTGAAATTTTGGGCAGGGCCAGAAAAAAAGATGTCATTTTGGCTTCAAATCTGCACTCAGCCATCGCACTGACTTGTGTGGGTAATTGTGTTTGAAGTGGCATGCAAATATCAGTCAAATGGTTTGTTAGTAACAGAATATATTCAACATCTGTCTCAAACCACATTGAAATTAACCAGCATTGTTAGAGCATGTCAGGTCAACGACTGACATCCACATCATGAATTTACTGATTTAAAGATTGGTCTAGGAATAAAAATCTAGCTCAAGAAACTGTTTTACTCTGTTAAACATTGAAATTGTTTGAGCAACATTCTGTCTTAGCTCATGCCTGAAAGTTCAGAGTGACATCAACTAGGCTTCAGGACAGGGTACACCCTGGACTGGTCGCCTGCTGATCACAGGGCTAGCATGTTGACACAGACAACCATTCACACCTAAGGGCAATTTAGAGTCACCTGTTAACCTAACAAGTGTGTTTTTGGTCTGTTGGAGGAAACCCGAGTACCCATGAATGCATGGGGAGAACATGCAAACTCCACACAGAAAGACCTGACCAACCCTGAGCATGCAGAAGAAGTGCCTCAGAGTGAAGGCCAGCAGTCAGGCTGTTTTTGGGGCCCCTTATGCTACAGTGGGCATAGGGAGGGGTCTCATACCTGCCAGCCTATGAGGCAGGGTTTGCAGAGGAGATGTCCACAGGGCTGGATCTTGGTGTCCTTATCCCTCTCTGCACAGATCTTGCACAGCTGGAAAGTGCTACCAATCTCACAGTAGAGCTCATACTCCTCCTGGAGAGAGACAGTGAGAGCAGAAGTCATTTCAGGATTTGGTCCTTCATTATGGTCCTTAACTTGAGGATGCTGTGCACAGTTTTATGAAGAATACATCCTCTTACCTCTGTAACTTTAACTTTGACCTTCTGGCCTGGCTCACTTAAGCCTGTCAGGTCAGGGTTTATATCACGGCCGTCTGGGTACAAGTAGCTGCAGGCACAAACACACACACACTTAAGTAAACACCCAAACAGAAAGAAAAACCACTGATCTGTGTTTTTCTGTCCTCACCAGCCTTCTTTGAAACCCAAAATGAGAGCCTGATAGAGAGGTGTATTCTGGGGGATGGTCTGGATGATGGTACCCTCATATGTGACATGACCAATAGCCCACTGGCCCATTCTTGTGCTGCTCAGACGAAAGATATAGCTGCAAAGAAAAAAATATTTTAAATCAAGATAAATTATCAAAACTTTTACACATTCATATTCACAGAGAGATCAGTCCAGATTATGGTTTAAATTAATTAAATTCATACGCATTACTTTATTGTTTTTTTCCATAGTCTGTTGTTGTTATAAAGAAAAGGGGATTATGAATAAAACAAAAACAATTTATTTACATGCACTTAACATGTACTGTCTCCTAAAAGTTGAAACTCAGCACATATCAGTTTATACGTTGGATTTTTTTAAAAGAAAGAACAAACAATTGAAGCAAAGACTTTATTCTGACGGAGAAATTGTCCATCCAACCATAATCTATACCACTTATCCCTTCCGGGGTTGCAGAATAAGATTTTGGAGGTCTCAAGACAATGGTAAAGGTCATCAGTTTTCATGTCCTCTCTGCTTGTGAATATAATATCTCAAGAACCCTTCAAAGGATTTATGATTTAGGATATTTTTTTTATCAATTAAATGGGACAATATGCATTTATGAACATTTATATGTAAATGCATGGGATTATAGCCAAGCGGCTAATTTCCATCCCCAGTCCCATTAGCAGGTTGGTTTCAACACATAAAACCAAAACAAACATCAAAGATAAGAATAAAACAGACAGAGCGTATTAAAAGACAAAGCAACAAAACAGATGACATACAGTCCAAGAATAAAAATAGGCTGTGAGTTGGGGGACCATGGGAGTTATACACAATGAATTATAAAGATTTTCTTCAAACATTAGAAAAAATTTCATTCTGACTCAGTTTGCAGACGATTTGGCCATGTTTTCATCCCTTGCAACAAAAGTCAAGAACAGTTATAGACTAGGTTCCAAACTTTTTACTAAAGCACACTCTGAGTACAAAATACACCTAATACATTTTATTTTGGAGGTGAAAAGTAAGGCAACAACCAAAACATTCACTCCACTATTAAAGAAATAAGACTTCTACCTAAAAGACAACCACAACAAGTAATGTTGCATAGTGATCACATGCCTCTGCAGAGCTTACAAGTGACAGAGAAAGAACATTGATGGGTAAAGAAGAATGGCTGTCTTTTTTGTGTTAGTGGTAGTTTCAGAAATCTCATGAAAGGGCATACATAAAACATATTGCCCTTTGTCTCAAGACCTCCAAAATCAAATCTGTTTATCCTTGAATCAGAGTAGAAATTTGTGCCAAGCTTGAGAAAAATCCTAAAAACCCTCATGGCAGATTGTGTTCACAAGACAGGGATAAACATGACACCAAATGATGCAGACCTTTAAAACTAAATTAATTCACCTTTAAGTAAAAAAGGACATTTTAGCAAAGTTTAAGCAAAAACTCACAAAATAGTGGTGCAGGAATGAGCCCGAAAATGTGTACTTGGGTACATCCTGCACCCAAGTCCCAAAGTCAATGGGATTTTAGAGTAGCTTTTCAGAGAGATAAAATACCTGAAATTACCCCTGAAAATACCAAAAGCCTACATTAAAAGGTTATAGAACATATCCTGTCGACCCAAAAGGAAAAGATCAGACACTTCAAAATCGATTTAAAAATTATAAAAGCAGCCTCTTTGGAAAAGAAGCAACTCTTTGGAAACTTTCAAATGAGAGGGTACCCACGGTGTTGTGGTTTGATAGAGCTTAAAGTGCACCACTTATAATGTCTCAGATCAGTTGCCAGATTTGATGCAACTCAAGTGGCCTCCTCAACACACTCCACTGTGCTATTCTGAGTTTGAAGATGTGTGCATCATTTTTTGTTCTTGCAAACAGAAAATTGGATGTCTAGATTATTTGCAAACACAGTTCATAGTAAAAATAGTCCATCTTCACTGAAAATCTAAGACTCCCCGATGTAGTATAAAGAGACCTTTACATATTTGACCTAGTGCAGCACACTTCCTATTTTTTCTGAAATATCTTAAGTATTTTTTTTCTCACCTCCCTGGCTTGTGCAGGTAGTGTTCAAGTCGGGATGCAACCTGGTCGTAAGTGAGGAAGGCCATGTAGCCTGGATGAGTCACTGCGAGCTGGTTCCAGTTCCTAATGAGAGATCTCCAGGGCTGCAATGACACAGGACACGAGATTTCAACTTGTTTCATCATTTGTTAGTCCCACATTTCTGGAACTAAAGCAGCATCTTAAAACAGCTCTTTCATGTCTGTATGCTGCATGTAAACCATTGCCAGGATCTTCCTGGCATACAAAAAATCCCTTCTTTACAGCATAGAGAGTAAGATCAAAGGGGAAAAGCTACCATGGATGGATTTAAAGGTTGAAAAAAATCCACCATGAGGTAACACCTTACTTCACTTGAATGGCAGCCATTATTGTTTGACCACTCTTACAAAAACTGCAGTGAGAACAACAGGTTGTGGTTTATGGGGGATGATGTGCTGAACAGGCTGCAGCGACTTCCTGGTGTCTTATCATCATTGTGAAGGAGACCTCAGGAAGTCACTGTGCCAAGCCAAAAGATTTACAGGCAACGCACACTCATATGAAACCAATACTTCTCGATTTTATAGGCCAGGCCCATAAAAACATCTTTGATGTAAGTTTAAAAATTGCTCTCAGAGGTTAGTTTGTTCTCTCTGAACCTGTCTAAACTGGCTGTTTCTTGATGATTGCAGTCTTCATGCTAAGCTACGTTTAGTGGCTGCTGGCCATAGGCATAATTTAGAACTTAAAGGTCTTTTGAAGTGGGGTTGTTTGAGGCATATGACACTAGTAAATATGATTGCCACTAAAGCATCTGGCCAGTTTTGTTCCTAAGGTGAGATGGCCAGCTACTGAAGATTCTTTACAGTGTTTAATTTTTCCCCGACAAAGTCACTGTGCTTAGAGCTTTTGTATGTTGCAATTCAGAGATAATGTATCCCTCTGCCATCAGCTTTTCGGGTTGTCAGAAGAAAAAACTAACACTTCAAAAACACAACAATAAAAATAAGTGATACTGACTTGAGTGACTCCAACATGCTGTTAGTCATGGGCATGAAAGGGAATCTTTAAGAACTGGAGTACACAGAGAAAGAACTTTTACAGATGGAGTCACAGTCAGATAACATTGCAGTGCGATTGGACCCATCAGATTCATTGTCTGTAATCATGCAGATCTATCTTGCCAAGCTCCTATCTGCAACAATTGTGAGCTGCCCAAAGTGACACAGCCCTATCAGCATCCTTTAGAGCAGGACAAGGGGAGAGCTACAAGCGAGATGACAGCAGGACATGACTGCTCATTCAGAGATTAGCATACATGCTAACAGCTTCAGCAGCAGTTTTATTATTTTTTTTTTTCGGAACTGGACTGCATCAATTTATGAAATTAAAAATGATTAACAACACAACAAATTTCTCTATAGCAAGGATATTTTCGCTCCACTTTGGACATATTTTGCAGAGAGTTTAATTTACGAGGCGGCTTCTGTCCTTAGGCCACAGCAGTAGAGCCCACCTACGACATTATCTGATTAGCCTGTTATGAATGTGATTGACAGAAGGATCATCCAATCACCTGCTGGATATGCTTTTTGAAAGGTTCTGCCCATTCCTAAACACTTTCTATGGGCTCTTTTTCAGATGGACTGATAAAATGTATTGAACTGTCCATCTAGTGTGTCAGTTAGAAAGAAGGATGGGAAAGCTGTTGCCATTTAGATGCATCAGGCTCATGTGTGACAGTGTTGTGCCAAAAACTCTAACCCTTAAGGTTCTGTCTGCCACTGCTTATGTGACTGTGGTTAAATTTGTTTAAATCTTTCATGTTCAGTGGTTGAAATCCACAGAAAGGGCACAGTCCAGTGTTGAAAGTGACAAAAAAGCAAAAGAAAGCCAGAGATACAGAGAAATTCACCACTTATATGTACCACCACATATGTATACACATCTGCCTCTAATTGGTGAAAAATTCCTCTAAATGACTTTTATTGATGCAAAGAAATCATCAAATGGGAGGTGTAACAAAATAAAAAACGATAGATGAAAGTTTCAGAGTCAATATGCAGACATGACCGACATAACTTGAGGCCATTTTTTTAAATGTGCAAAAAAACTCTCTCGTACTCTCAAATATCTTACCTGAAACAGTCTTGTAAAGATGTCAAACTCAAACACAGAGATGTGGTCATTACAGGTGAGATCGATGGTCGACTTCAGAGCCATGGACTCCATCCCCTCCTCAAATGGATGTGCAGCCTTCAGCTTCTCTTTAAAACTACTCCACTGAATGATACAACTGAGAGGAGACATTATTGACATGTAGTGTGAATGAGAATACACTTAAAAAACAGAAAGACATTCATTTTAAATCTTCGAAGGTGAAATATCATGTTATCATTACTCTGAGTATCTACCCAACGACAAAATGTGAAATGAACCAACCCAGTACTTTATCTATCTCTATCTGTCTGTGCCTGAAAACAAATGTTTCTAGTCTGTTTAGACCCTGGTCTCACTGTGACATCACAGACAAAATAATCTGATCACCCACCCCTCATCTGGTATCTCTACCTACTGTTCAGATCACCCACAACTGTGCTCATGTTGCCACACCCCCAGTTTCACACTTACTTATTTCCAAATGACTGCCTCCAAAACTCCCCAGCCTCTGTCTTGGTCACCCTGTAGGTGTCACCTTGAAAAGTACCCCCTGGAAACATGGCCTTTAGCTCCCAGAGGATGTGACTGAACAGCAGAGACAGTTTGGTCAAGTTCCTCCTGAGAAAGGAAAACACACAGCATACTTTCAGTTGTGGTAGCAGAAATAGAAACACATGCTTTGACATATAAAGTATTTGCACCAACAGTTTTAAAACTTCAACCTGTGAGCACATGCCGATGAGCTGTAACAGTTTGTGCAAATGTGCAAAACCAATAACAAATTTGCCCTCAGAAAGTTTATGAAGATCTTCTTTATTTATGTCAAGTAGTTATTGGCCTTGCAAGATTCTCTGTAATGGGATAACAGAAAAGAAAAACCAGCCAGGACCAGCTTGACTCAGTGCAGTGATGCCGTGGTTTTTGAGATGGACAAAAACATTTTCTGAAAAAACCACAGAAAATGGGAGGTCCCCACTTGATAACCCGAGTGATTTTCTAGCTTTTGCTGCTTATCAGTCTATTAGCTGTGTTGAAGGGCCCGTGAGAGGCCTTGTGGTAGGGTAGGTAGCAACAATTACTGTCCTCTAACTGCGTTAGGATAGGTACTTTGCTGCTATGTACAAGTCTAAACCAGCATAGTGGAACACTGCAGACACTTTCCATAGACACACACCCCTAAACACAAACACAACAGGTAGTCCAGCTTACAAACAGGATGCTATAATCTGCATACTTGTTTGTAAAACCACAAAATGTTCCAGCGGCCATAGTGTCACTGCAGGTCAGTGTGTAAGTGTTTTAAAGTCTCTTTAAGCTCCAGGGTCATTTACAGGATGAATCTTTATCATTTTAAGGCTTTTTTGCACTTTTCTAAACTCCAAACTTTACTCAAACAGTGAGATAGTGTAAAATCTTCTTAGTAAGATCTTTACAGGTTAACTCAAGATTGTTTTATTTAATGTCTTGTTTTGATTTAAAGTCTCCTTAAAGTTTAGATTTGTATTCTATAGTGATACTTGCCACTGAAAATAAAAGATCTCTTATGTACTCATTCATAAAAAGTTCAAGAACAAGCATACATTTTAAACTTCTTTTATTTTTTACTTGGCCTTTATTTAACCTGGATAAATAAAACTTATTGAGAACTTATTTAAAAGTTAACAGAGTTTTAACAAACAACAAACAGCCATAAATACAAAAAGGTCCAACACATAAAATGCAGGAAAAGACAATACTTAATTAACACAAAGGGGAGTTTTTATCGAGATTTACCACAATCAAAAAGTCAAAACATCTGCAGGCAGATGCCTCTCATTTAAAACCCATCTTCAATCAAGTTTACATCTTATTTTCAATAAAACAGTAAATGTTTCTCACACTACTAAAAATTCTGTTTTTTAGTTTCAAGATAGGCTGTCAAAACTTTGATACTTTTTGTTACCACAGGTGTTAAAGTAGTACAGCCTTTGTGATTTAATGATCAATAGTACAGAGTAGTATCAAAAACAACATGAATTTGATAAGGTTGGTGCACAGGGGAGAAGTGAACAGTAAACTCTTGCATACTGTCTGAATCGCACCTGTACATTCTTGTAGCCGATGTTTTTGAGTAATTTAGACGTGTGTTAGAGTTTGCCTACAATCTTTGGTAATTTTAAAAAGAAATAAAGTAATTTTTAATGCCTTGGACTTTTATTTATGTTAACATAGTATTAAAACAGGGGCTAAAGTAATCTGTCTTTTACAAGAATCAAATTGTAAATTCTGATTCCTTGACAACTCTTATGTCAGGCTTAAGATGTACTCACACACACAAGAGACAAAACCGATGCTTGACTGCATCAATTTAACCACGTTTTTACTTCATTAGATGTAAACCAGGAGAGTTGTTTATCAGGGCAGCAATAGCCTCCTGCAGATTATCTCAAACTGGTCAAAGTTCAAATCTGGAAATTTTACTGTCACTGGACCAAACCATTAAAACCCTCACGCAACCTCAGTATACAACAAAGTATTTATTCATCTCACCATTTTTTAATGATTGGATGCTTAGTTCTGCACCTTTAGTGTCTCTGGTAATATTCTCTTTTTAAACACTATCGCTTTGCATACTCCTTCTTTATTAGTGTTGTCAAAGGCACAGATAAATTCTTGTAAACATGGGGGGAAAGGCATGGCAAGGTATTCAGAGGAATGTCACTAGATAAACTATAACCTCTCTCCTCATCAACAGACAGTTTAATTATAAGAGGCTCCCATGTAAGTTAAAGTGATCATATTTTAACTGAACTCGAGTTCATATATTCAATTTTGATGGCCGCTACAGTATGTTGTCTGGAGCTAGAAGTCAAAATCTTCCAGTTTTACATACTGGATATCCATGATCCACCTCTATTCTCACTGTCTGAGACCCTCTGTTGGAGCTGCTATCACATGGGCACAGACTGCTCTGAATGGTTGGCTGGTCTACTGTAATTGGTCAGCTCATCAGTGCCATATTTAACAGCTCTGAAATTCTGTCTACAGTCTATGCGCTGCACAGGGTTTGCCAATCAAAGCCAATGGGCATGAACTAATGACGAATTAGTGATAGGACATAACACTAGTAGGTCTATGTGAGAGGCAGCAACTGGTGCTGTTCACAAAACCAGAGGGAGAAATCCTGTGTTGCCTTGTGCATAGGAATTATCTGCCATATGTAAGAGATAAAACACACTAAATGGCAGTTAAATGCCAAAAAAAGGCATATTTATGATCTCTCTAAATCTGCTGTGACTGAGTTATGTTAGGTCTGGGACTTTAATTGTGATTTCATTTATGTCTTTAATTTTTACTTAATGTAATGACCTGTCATGGCCCACCTTCTGTACCATCACACTGTGGAAAACACTGACTTAGAAGTAATGTCAAAACACCCCCATGTGTGTAGGCTGTTTTCGATATGGACAGCCTGGGCTCAAACCCAACCTGAGGCTCCTGTATGCATGTAATGCCCTCTCTCTCTCTCTCTCATCAGTCTCCAAATGTATCCACCATCCTATCTGTCAAATATAGGCTTAAAAGCCCTTAAAATTAATCACTGAAAAAGAATATATATACTTTACCACGGTAATACAGCAGTCCAATCAGAAAGACGTTTACTAATGATCTTACCTAAATGAAGGTTCAATAAAATCAACTGGTTCAGCTAATTACCATTGAAATTCTTCTCTTTTAAAAACATACTTTGAATCTCTGAATATCTTCAGCAAATTTTTGGAGGCATCCATTATTCTTCACCGATGCATGCTGTGCTTTTGTGAGTGAGGGTCAAGAAGTTTCCACCCCAAGGAGGGAAATGAAAACCTCTGAGAGGTGGTGACAGTAACAGAAGACACATAGGTGCTGCGATACTGCGCAGAGGTGTGACAACAGACAATGTGTGAGATGACCGTGAAAGTTGTTTAAAAGTCATTCAGTATGACTTTGCTCCTCATCTTTATAGTCATAATAATGCCAATCATCATCAGTGAACACAAAAGGGCTGAGTAAATACTGAGTAAATATTTCCCCCTGACATCTTATCAAGCATGTTTTTGTGTAATTTCTGGTCAACTGATTTTATGACATTACATGTTCCTACAGAGTGAAAGCACAGCTTAACATGAGAAAGTACAACTGTGCGCTGTATCTATTAAACTAGAAGTGCTCGAGGCATTTCTAACACTCTCTAAGCAAGGTTATCAGCAAAAATGGGAAACATTGCTGTATCTCACAATGATAACAAATCCTTTAAATATACCTTGACCTGCATCCGGATTCAGATCACCACCAAAGTCCAATTTTGAATTATCTTAAAAATCTTTTAAAATAAAAATATACCTTGTAAGCCTGCAGGATGTAAAAAAGGATGCAATGTGTGATAACGTGCAATTTTCAAGTCAAAATGTATTTTTAAAGAACATTTAAAAATGACATTTGTTGGCCAAAGTGCTGGACAACCACAAAGAGACAAGATAGTAAAACGGTAATGAGAATCACCATAAGGGGTACAAAAAACTACCTAAAGTGGCAAAATGGGACACAAAGGCTAACACTGTAACAACTGAAACCATAAAAATCTGCACGATGATAAAACAAAACGAACTTAAAACGAACTAACAATATCGGGGTAACAATATCAATAGCCACAAATGAACAAAAAATGACGAGTCAACAAAAGTCCTTGCCAGTGTTAATTTTTCTGTTTTGCAGGCACACTCGTCTTTGCAATGTGCCTCTTTTGAATCTAAAAGAAATATAATTTTTAAAGCCTCTTCCAAGGAGGTTATGTTTTTGCCAGCGTTTGTCCAGTGGTTTGTTTGTCCGTCCATCTGTGAGCAAGATAACTCCAAAAGTTCTCAGAGACTTTGGACAAGATGACAGATATTGGACAGACAGAATAAGTAAAGGCTCACATATTAAAGGTATACTGGGTACCAATGCCTAACAGATAGTTTTTTGAATATTGATGCACTCATTGAAAAAAAGTGATGCTGAAGATTCTTTACTTTTGAAATTTCAGAACCTAAAATGTTAAGTAACCTCTGACAGATCTGCATCGTGTTGTGTGAGTCTCTCTGCATCCTAAAATATGCATCCATCATCAGTTGTGAATCATAATTAGTTGTGTTGTGGCTTGCTTAGACAAAAGTCAATCTGATTTTGAGTAGATTTAGGAATAATAATGACACACATAATGATTTGTATAAACATATATTTGTTAGTATAACCATAACCATTTATAAATAATTCTGAGTCATTGCTGGTGACTCTTATTCTGTGCGAATGACATTACCCTGCAATAATAAGAGGAAGTTTCACCATCATCTTTTTAATAAACTGATATGTTAGCCGTTTATATTGTCAAAAATATATTTCTGCACTTGTTTTAACCTTTAGTTTAAGCTGCATGTTCAGAAGACATTGCTTATTTGCATGTTACTTATGTTCCCGTCAGTAAAGGTCAGAGTTATCAGAGTGTCACAGACAGAAATCTTGCATCTGTGTTTCAGTCTCTCAGTTCTGTTTTCATCTGGGCAGAAATGGAGCCAAATTTAGACCATCTGACAGTCAGTATTGTTGAAAACAGACTAATTAGCTGCATCTTTCTGGTCCGGTTTTGTGGTAATGAACAAATGTAAAGATAAGACAATCCGTAAATACAAAGAGGATATTTACACTGTTTGACTCATCATGTAAATCGTATTACATACAACACTGTGATGATTTAACACATGACTGCTCATGCAGACCTGACTGAGGTGACATCTGCTCATGAATGTGTGCAGAAGACCACTGAAGATAACACAGTAAATTAGAATTAAAATGATCTGGTTTTCAGATTTTTCTGAAATAAAGCTGTCGATAAAGCTGATGTCAGCAACAGTTTGCCTGCCGTGTGTTGCACAGATGAGCAGAAAGGATTTTTTATCGAACAGCTGCTTGGTAGAGGAGGGGCTCGCCGATAAAGCAAAGACGACAGAGTGGCACATTAAAGTGTTGGAGCGTTCTCTGCAAACATTAATAAATCTTTTAATATTGCAAATAATCATACAACCAATAAATCCATGTGAGGGAACATTTAAAGCTGGAAAATTTATGGACGGATTAATAGCCTAATATTACCTGCTGGTTAATAATTTGCTGCAGATCTCAAACTTGAAACATAGATATGACGGTGCCCTCATGACAGCAAGGAGGGTAAGATGCCAACACTTCAGTTTATATTCAGCAGAGAAGAATGATGATTACCCAGCTAAACCCCTCTGGTTAGATCTAAAGCCCTGTTTAAGTTTTTCACAAAAAGAGATTTGTATCATTTTTAATGTTTGCTGTTTGCCATGTTCAACCCTCAGTACGGGCCACACTTGGTGTGATTGGTACTGCCAAGTGTGGCATCAACAGCAGAAAAATATGATCAAGTCATACATGATGATTACAGAAATAAGAGTTAACAGAATCAGTTAAAAAATTAAAAAGTAATAAATAAACACATTTAAAAATAGTACTTCTGCTACTAAAGCATTTGCAATTAACTATAATGGGATTATTTTTTACCAGCAGTTTCCAAACTTTACTCATTGTTGCAGACTTCCCCTCCTCTGTGCTTTAGACAAACAGACAACATTTGATAGCTGTCAGTGCTGACTAACATGGACAAAAAACATAACTATATAAGATTTAGCTGAATGACAATATGAAACCTGTTATATTTTGTAAAAAAAAAAAAAAAAAAAAACCAAAAAACTAACATATGGTTTTCATGGTACCAGAACCATAAACTCTGATATTACACTAGAAAATAATCAAACAAATCTTGAAACCATTTCTCCCAGCATTGGACAATTTTTCATTTCTAATGATCAAAATTACCAGACAAACTCCTAAACATGTCTAAATTACAGTTACAGATACAATGGAAATATTTTCATGTAATTTGTCAAAATTTACTGCACTCTTGAATACAGAAATACTTTGAATTTTAAAATGATAAAATTACCATGATTTTAATGATGTGTGTAATCAAAAGTACATAAACTTGATTATCTTCTGTCATATATTTTGCCCCTTCCACCTGAGGGAGAAAGAAAAAGATGGCATTCGCTAAAGCGCACAGATGGGTTTGCAAAAGCAACATGTGGAGAAGTGAATGAAGCGGGCGAGGGGCTCCGTCCACCTACCAAACATTGCTAATGTTTTTGTGCAGTTTAGAGTGTGCAGGAGTTTGTCTGCACATGTTTTTATCATTAAAAACATTAATTTACAAAATATTGACCTTGGACATATGATTGTGTTGCTGTGGTGTAAAACAGGTTTCAATGCTGTTCTATCATCATTAATAATTGCCTTTACCTTTATATCAAAAACTACATTGATAAATAATTTTTTAAAAAAATGCACATTTCCCAGCCCTATATAGCTATTTATAGAGACAGCAATTCTAGCCAGCTTTTTGCCATAATAATGGGCAAAGGCTTTTTGACAAATAGCATATAGTCACGCAGGAGCTTGATAAATAAAAATTTCAAACTTTTACATTCATTTGAATTTGAATTTGAATTTGAATTTGAATTTGAGTTTGTATTTGAATTTGAATTTGAATTTGAATTTAATTTATTTTGAACATGTATAAAAATAAAGAAATAACAATAGAGAAATATAATTCACGTACAAAGAAAAAAAAAGACATAAAGTATTTATACATGTTCAAAAAGGAGTAGGAAGAAGTTTTTGAATTCGTACCCCTTCATACTGTTTCTCATGGGTCGTATAAAAATCCATTCTGCTTAACATCAATTAACTTGAACAAACATGCTAATTGTTGCTGTCATTTAAAACTATGTATACAGCTTAACTTTATTCACACCCTGCACATTCTTTATTGCATAGTGTTGGATAAATGTGTAATGTATAAAGCAGAGCTCTTTAGTGCTCACTTTAATCAACGTTTCTGGCCAAACATGGCTTAAAAGAATGAGTAAAATAAAAGTCAAGTATATATCTGTGCACCCCCTGAGGTTAAAACCATGTGTAAATGGAAATACATCGAGAATATGTTCCAGGGCTCAACTGTCTCTCTTTTAAGCGACTCACACACTGGGGTTGTAATTGCTTTTGCCAAGCTCTCTCAACATTAGCATCACAAAGATTCAGGTTTGGCCCCTTTTCCAGCAGCGTCATTAGTAGTCCTCACAGAGGCAGTGGATGCAGCCCAAACTCCAAACAAACCCTCACTCTTTTTAGCTCCTCCAAAATGTCCACTTGAGCAAAACAGAAAACTCTAAATAAATAAATAAACGTATAGATACTAACTACACAACTTATTCCTCGTAAACTCTCTGTGTACCTTACAGGAATCAGAGAACCCGAAACTATTGATTTCCATTTATAGAAAGAGTAAAAAGTACACACACATACTCAGTTGATCTAATTTAGAGTCTGAGAAGGAGAAACAGGCTGTATCCAAACCGTCACAGAAAGTTATGACTCATGCAAACAAACATAAGAGACTATATTTGGATTCTTGTACTTTTGGTTGAGGCTGAGCTGAGTGAAGCCACATTCCCATGGTGCTGAGTGAAGATTTGAGGGGTATGAGTCCTCTTTGTGACCCAGAGTCAGTTTGTTTGTCTTAAAGAGGGTCAGGTCACAGAGTGGAGTACCAGCAAGTAAGCCTGCCTTTAAACGCTGGTGAAGAACAAATGCTGATACTTTTGGATCTTCTTTAATGCCTTTAATGCAGAGCTGGTATAGAGGCAGATATTAATGGGAGAGGGAATGGGAAATGACATGAGGAAACGGAGACAAAGGGCAGGATTTAACCAGGGACCCCTGCATTGAGGACAAAAAAGTCTTTACTTTAGATATATTATCACTGGAAGACCAACATCCCACTGTTTTTGATTTTTGTTCTGAGGCTGTGCAACTTAGAGAGTGTTTGTTCTGTTTCTTTAACTGTGTCCTTGTGCTCTCTTGATAAGTCTGATATCTTGTAGGAACTTTGATAGAAAAAAATAAATCATTCATAAAACAATACTGGCAAAGTAGATAAGATAATGAGCAACCAGAGCAATTTGTTCTGGACTCTGTTCTGAAGGGACCCAGGGCAATACAATTGCTTGATTGTTATTCACAAGAAATGATTTAATACCATGACATCAAACTGCATTGCTTCTTCAAGAGAGGCAAATAGATGTAGACATTAGAAAGCACTCACGTGCAAATGGTTTAAAAGCTTTGACGCAATTTATTTAATTATTGCCATTTTTAAAAAAAAATTGTTCTTCAGGCAAGCCGTTAAATGGCCAGAAAAAGATCTGATAGACTTTGTCTTAGTTAACTTTCCATACTAAATTTAAGATGTAACACAGGTAAAAAAAAAGACTTTTTAAAACTTGGATGGCTTTGAAATACCAATAATAATAATAATAATAATAATAATAATAATAATAATAATAAACAAATTCAAGATTTTTGAGAAATGTTAAAAATCTACAGCAGCCCTGATAAAACAAATCAAACAACAACTGATTGTGAAATAAATGACTTTTTCAAGAACAGATATTGAGACATAAACAAAAAAAAAACAAACAATTTCTTTGGATTGTCTTTAAAATGCAAAATGAACTTTTAAAGGTCAGAAGAAAACAAGCCTCAAGCCTTTCTAGGAGCCACGAGTGGTACTGTAAAAACCTGTTAAAACAATGGTAACCTCTGTGTGACAAGGAAGATTTTCCTCTTAAGCTAACAATCAGTCCTCTTCATTAAACCAGACAATTATGACAAATTTCTTGAATTAACATAAAAAAACCAACAATTATTCTCCAGTGTAGAACATTAATCCAGTTGTTATTCAGAGCTAAACCCCCTGGGAACATGTTTTCAGTATGAAAATGAAAAAAAGAGAAAACTTCAGCAGGGTAACGTCTGCTGGTTCTGTTTCAAACTGTAAACAGTCAGTGCATTCTGCCTGTAGGTATGGTCAATATATTGGCAGCAGGTATCAGCAGAAATTTAATTCATATCAATACTGATGATCATGTTTTTGACCTATTTTTTGACCATGTTTATATAATGTCAAAAATACTGTGCATCCATTTAGTAATGATTTGGTGTCAGACATTTTGACACTAGGGGTTGGGGTTTGCTATAAACTTTGATTTTGTAGTTTTTCTCTCTGGCAGCCTAGGACTTTATTTTTAAAACTGCGTTCTATTTTTGTTAATTTGTATCATTGTGGGTAATGACTATGATGTTAAAAAAAGAGAGACTGCAGACTATCTGGTGGTTATGGTTACATTTACGCAGGCTGCTGTCCTCAAAGCCGTCGGCCCAGGTTCATCTGGCCTGTTGCTTTCATGCATAAAATTTCCACCCCTCTCTCTCTGCACTTTTAACTCAATCCACTGTACTTCACCTAAAACAAATGCATAAAGAGCCAAAACATACATCTAAAAGAGAAAGGCAAATAATAAAATTACGTAAGTGTAAATAGATGAAGCATTTGGTGAAAGAAACACTTTAACAAGTGACATGGTTTGTATTTAAGAAAGGTCTTCAGGAATAAAAGATTGACAATCCTCGGATCATCTCTGCAGTAAACATTAGAGCTGTCTTGAGTAAGCCAGTGTTTCTCTTACCTGTAACTGGATGCCTCTTCAAAAATCCTCTCCCGCCCTTCTTTGAACAGCAGCAAGGCCCTGTCTGTCTTATCCAGCAGGTTTTTGACATGAACTCTCAGGTACTTGGCCTCGTCTCCTCGTGGCACCTGGCCGCCTGCCGCCCTGGAGCCTCTGTAAGGCTCCCAAACCTGTATGAGCAGCTTTGACATGTCAGACACCAGATCAGGCAGGTATGGTGGACTGTTCTTTAGGCTGAGTCGTGGGTTGGTGCACAGCTGGTGGAGTTTATCCAGTCTTTTTAGGGCCTTGTCCACCAGCCTCCGGTCTCCACTTGAAGGTTGCTGGGAGCTTGAACCTGCTGCCGCCATTATTACAAACCGATGTGGAGTAAATATACCCTTGAATGTCAGGCTGTCTGCGTGTGTGGGGGCATGACGGTAAATAATAATGGTTCTTCTGTTGCAAAGTGATGTCAGAGCTTAGGATGAGTTTGTGTGAGCAGGAATAGGAGGAGCTTATGATACGGGCTCAAGTCTTGAAGTGCTTACACTGGTATTTACAGTCCTCAGAGAGATTTTTGTGAGTTCCCAGCTTCATTTGAAAGGCACACATCTTAGCCTCCACACTCAGCATCCACTCCATATCATGTCAGTGTTACATCTTCTGTCATCACAGTCAGATTCAGTGTCACAAAAATGTGCTCAACGCTCAGTATGTCCTCCTGTTACAGCCAATCACGTCTTTTGTGACCTCTTAGTCCATTTCCAGAACTTCTAAAAAAACAACAACGATAAAACAATGTCCGTTAAACACCAGCTGTTTGTTGTTTTTTAGGATTTCTGTTGGCCTTGGGCATATGACTGCAACTACTCTACCATTTAATAGCAACAACAGTGATGATACAACACAAGAGGAACAACTTAAAACAGGGTTTTTATACATTTTTAAAGCAGCTTTCAAGCTATCTCTAGGTGTATTTTCAAGTTTTTTCAGCCCCTTATTATTGCAGCAATTCAATCAATAGATACAAATAAATACACTTAAAAAATCATTGTCCTTGTTCTGCTTGCATAAAAAACAGACACTATGGTAAAAACAACCAGAACTAGGCTTCATAGTAACAGTTTATGTTAGGATGAATTTAAGGGAAAGTCAACAAAATCATAGTTAGTAAATGCACCTAAAAATAACTTAATCATTCACACTTCATCAAAATAAAAATATGCATGCATACTTTTACAACTGTCTGCTGCCCAGGGATACATTACTTTACTTCATGCTCATATGCCTGGCTCATTGATTTATTTACTGACATCGTCCAGGGCAGTATAACTCTGTTCATTTATACGTTACTTTTGTTAATGCAGATGTACTTGATTATTTCACTTTAATTCACCAATATGCTTCTGTTCAGTTATACATTCACTAATTTTGCCGACACACTTATACTTCTGTCCATTTCTGCATATCTTATGTTATGCAAATATATTTATGCATAGAGTAAGTTCTAGTGCATATACTTATGTTCATTTCTACATTACTCAGGTCCATACACTGCTGTTCATTTATTCATTCATTCCCTCAGTCCACACACTTTTACTCCTGTTTATGTTTGTCTATGCATGAATACTTTTGTCCATTAACTCATTATTCTCGGGTTCAGTTCATGCATTTTGACTTTTGTTCACTACTTCAATCTACACAAATGTGTAAACTGACTTCAGTTCATACACTCATACTTCTTTTTATTTGTTTTTTTGTCACTTTAGTCAATGCACATATTCAGCTTCAGTTTAAGCATGCACAGAACATTGTAACTTTGTGCTTTTTTGCTATCCTGCCAAACTTATGTGTACTTTCTTCTTCAGTGTTTCGGCATTCTTGCTGTCCGTCATTTTGCCTTTTTGTTATATTTCTTGCCTTTGCTATTTTTGGCAATGGAACAGGTAATTCTTGCATTTTTCAGAATTCATTGTGTATCTATTTACTTCTAAAATAGGGACGTCAGGCACAATAAGTTGACTTGGTCACTGCCTGTGACCAAGTCAGACAGAAATAAAAACAGAGTACGAGTGTTTGAGACTGACACAACTCTTGAAACAGTTTTCACTGCTACCATCCCACTCCTATCACTCCCATCTCTCTCCAACCTGGCACTTTTTGACTTGTTTGCCCCCCTATTTAGCACAGTGCTTCACTTACCAGTATTCCTCTCAGCAGCACAGCTGTTCCACTTCTCAGGGTCAGCATAGCAGAGCTGAATACAGCGGAAACACGTTTTCTGTCATTGGTTGCCTCCTCTTTGTGTCTACCTCTTGATGTCACCTTTGGTCTCTCTCTCTCTATTTCAGTGTCTTCTCGGTACACCCTTTGATTGGTTTCCTGGTTGCAGGCAGCTTAACAGGTTTGTTCTCTCTGCTCTGTTGCTCAGGCAGAAGGAGAGAGAGAGAGAGAGAAGAAAAGAGGTGTGGACTCAGAACTAAACGTTAACTAACAACAGCGTGTAAAACCACAGCAGTGCTTCAGTCACTTAGAAGGAATTGTGTTGGTAGTAAACTGAACAAACTCAAATGAGAAAAAAACATAAACAAGAAAATATTTAACTTTATATTCATCTGTTACAGATCAGCTATGGAGTAGCTGTGGCTATTTTTGTGCTGTCTGTGGCAAAATCAACCAGTCAGAACTTCATAAACTGTATCTTATGGACTGCCAGTTACCTACATAAATATTATAAGTCACATAATTCTAAGTTAAACCCCGATGTAGTAACAAAAAGAAATTGTTAACAGACTAGCAACACCATTTAGGGCTGACAATATTTATCAAAATTCATGTTTTCACACTTTTTTTTAAGTTAAAAGCAATAGACTGACAACATCTTTTTTTTCTGTAGAGAAGGATAACACCAAATTTAGCTCAAGGTACTTTCCATATGGACCAGATGTACTTTTGTATTTACAGCCAACTGCAGTAACTAAACAAGTGAAAGAATAAACTTCCTGTTTGCAAACACAAATAAAAATGCTCCCTAAACACAGTCATAATTCCCCATTTAGACAACATCATTTAAATAGACTGACTAGTTTCAATAAGCACATCACTTTTAGGTCTTACAGAAATATAGTTTGACTGAGCAGAAGCCTGCCTTGTATTTTTAACATAGACTGTATTCATAGACATGATTGTCTTCCTCTTATGCTTGTTAAAATGCATCTACGTATCTCCATCCATCCATCATCTAAACTGCTTTATTTCCTACAGGGTCACAGGGGATGGAGCCTATTATTAAGGTTAAAACAGTGAAAGAAATACCCTTTAAGATGAAAATGAGGTCGTCATGGTGGCATCGCAGGTAGTGTGCATGCCTCACCGTGTCAATAAGGTTGCGTGTTCTCCCCATGCATGCGTGGATGATTGGTGACTCTGTGATCCCCTGGCACCTGGATCAGGGTGCACCTTGCTGTCTCCCGCTGTCAGCTGGGATAGGGTCCAGCCTCCGAGACCCAAAAAGGGATAAGTGGTTTAAATAATGGATGGATGGATAAAAATGACATACCAAGTCATGCTTATCATCTTTATGAATTTATTAGTAACCCCCCCCCATCTTCACCGCCAAACTTACCTGAGCTAATAAACTAATAGACTGTAGAGACAGATATCAAATAAGTTATTATGTAAAGAAAGGTAGGAAACCTTTTCCTTGATAAGGAAAATGCTTAGAATATGTATGAAATAAAATTATAAAAGAAAACGATACAATAACAGTAGGGAAGCACAATATTATCTGTTTGATATTGGTATTGGCAGATATTGACCTAAAACGCAAAATTTTGGTACTGGCTGATATTTAAATTTTTTGCTCGTATTTAAAGCCGATATATATCGGCCATATATCGGTAGTAATATCAGCAAAATACAAAAATGTACCATGATGCTCCACCTCATCATCACTACATGGGTACATTTTAAAACCAGTTACATTTTTTCAAGAGCTAAATGTTTTCTTGTTTTTTTCTGATTCAAAAATATCAGCATATTTGATATTGGCAAAAATCCAGTATTCTGCATCCCTAAAAATATTTAAACCAATTAGAATTTTTTAATTTGACAAATGCACAAATGCTTCACTTCAATACTAATATCCTTAAGTTTCTGATTAATATACATCCAAATTCAAGCAAGAAATATCAGTGTTTGGGAACACTTTCAGACTGTCTAATTTCGCATTGTTTTAACGTATTATAATGTCATTACCTTTTTTTTTTGTTTATTTAGTCATTAAGATTCATATTGAAATTCATAGAAGTAATACCTTCAGTTACAAATGTTGCATCACATTTTATGCAAATATTTTCCAGCACCACTCCAAAAACATTGACTTGAGGTGATGATGGAGAAATAGCAAAAACACCCTCTTACCTGCTGTCAGGTGTCTCTTCTTGTGTTTTCTTAGGCTTAGTTTTCTGTTTTCAGCATGGACCCTTTGGTGAGTACAAATCTTTTTTTAAAATAAGAATACAAAACACATAATGTCTCAAGTAGCTGAGTCACAAGAATACTGTTAATTTGACTTTGTTAAGCTGTAACATCAGCTAACAAACTCTTACTAAAACCCTTATGAATTATTGTGCCCATTTTACGGACTTTTCATTTGTCACTTATTATATAATTTCTTCTGAGTTCATGTACATGGCATCAATTTAGGTGAGGTTGATTATTTTCATTTGATCTTATTTCCAGCTCAGTAACTACAGTAAGTCTTTAATACACTGTGTACAAACAAGTGTTACACTCACACTCTTAAGTCCAAAAATGTGCCATTAAACTCAGTCAAAATGCAATTTTAATCTCACTTCCATTAAAGCACAACACATGCATTTTATTCTATCTGGATGTCAATTTGATCATTTGCCTGGGAATTTGATCATTTTTACTGCTCTCCACCAGATGGTGTCATTTTAACCTGAGCGCGTATTTGACACTGCACAAAAAGTAAAGACGTGTTGCTGCAAATCACTCACATATCCCAGGCTGTACTTATTCAAACAAAAATGCTTTGCATGTATTACATTCAAACTCGTTGATTTTTATTATTGTTTTGTCTGAAATCATGGTGACATCATGACAAAAAATTTGGCATTTAAAGGGCAAATACCATTAAAAATTCACGAGTGTGTGATCTGTATGATTCAGACTGATATTAGTTTAAAAATCAAACCTTAAAAAGTTGGAAATAATATCACTGTATAATATTTTTTACTGCTACCTCATGGAGAGTGCATTTTTGTGCTCTGCTAATCATTGACAAATCTCAGGCTGTAATAATCCATTAATAATAGTAATAATAATAATAATAATAATAATAATGATAATAATAATAATAATAATAATAATAATAATAATAATAATAATAATAATGAGAAGAAGAAGAAAAATAAGAAAAAATACTTTGCATGTAGTATATTGAAATAAAAAAAAATCTGTATTTTTTTTTACTGAAAATACACTGGTATCATGACACAAACCTGGCATTCAAACGATTAAAGCCTTTTAAAAAAAATAGTATTCATTATCAATCATTAGGTCAGATGTAGTTGAAAAAGATTTGCTCACTGTAGGGAGAATATAATATGAATGTATAGTATCTTTTTAAGATTTTGATCAGGAGTGTGTGAAGCCTGGCCCTTAGCGATAAAATGAATCTCAAATATTCCCCAGCAGTTGTTAAGTTAGAGTATAAATGATGTTTTGAGGAGCGAGACAGACATGTAGCCACACAAACACTCACATAAAAAACACAAAACAAAACAAACCAAGAAAAACAACAACACATACACACATTTTTGTTAGTTAGCCTTTATTATTACATCATCAAATATATAAAGACAATCTTTTTAAAATCTTTACTTTTTTAACTTTAACTATCATAATACTACTTACTTATATACTTACTTAATTATAATATATTACTGTGATTTTAACTGTAATTATCCTATTATTTCTTTTTACATTTATTTTCATTTTAGTTACATTTTAAATGAAATGCTTTGGCAGTAATAACATACAAGATTCATGCTAATGAAGCTCTTTTGAACTGAATTGATTTGAATGAACTGAAGTGAACTGAAAACCTATAGGGGCTACAGGTAGCTCTATCCACCCAACACACCCCAAAAGTTTCTTTCATACATAAAACAGCTGTAAAGACTGAAAAACATGACAAAATCATGAAATTTTAGAACAATGTGGGTTTTTTTTTCAAATCATTATCTGAATTACAGGTAAATGTTTAGTTCTTTCCAAGAAATTGTGTCATTGTAAAATCTCTGTTACATGCATCACAGTGAATTGTAGAAATAGATTTAATGGTATAAGTAAAATATAAAATGTATCCAGTAAATATTAGGATTATTACAGATTAGTCTAAATGGGCTTGAAGTCATTTGAGCTCATTATTCATGAAATGAAAGCTACAATTCTCCCTCTTTAAACAACAGTCATGATAATTAAGAATAAAACTTCTAATCATCCAGAGGTCCTCAACACCTGCTGGAAAAAGCCAACGCCACTTACTGAGCAGGCAGTGAGAGCACTTGTTTAAACTGTGCTGTACCATGTTTTTTAGATGAGGCCGTATTACCGGATCTATAATTCATTTGACAGGAAGACTGTACCTTTGCTCTTTTGACACAAGGGGGCATCATGTCATGTTTTTGCGCCCACATGCTGTTCAACAAGCAGAGCCACTGGATAGAACTTTAAATGAATTATACAACTCTCTCCCTTTATTTTGGAGGATTATCATGAGTATTTATTTCTAACGTGGTTATTTAAAGAGTCATTTTCATTTTCTCAGTCAGAGAGCATGTAAAGGGTGTGAAATGGATGGGAAAGCTGTGCTAGAAGGGGGCTAAATAATAACAAAATGTAACAAAATCTGATCTTTAGCGTCAGATGAAACCACAATGGTTGAGTGCCTTGACAGCTGCAGATTGTATTTGTGTAGTGTCAGGGTCTTTTAGGGACTTTAGACACCAAGCTTGACTTTCCGTTGCCAGTGCCACACTTCAGTGGAAAGAGGAAAGTCCCAAATTGACCCTGGTAATTAGAGATGGGTCTGAGGGCGGAGTGGGTTGGGATTGAACACAAAGACATAGAGTGTGATTTATGTGTGGTTTTAATACATGTTTGTAAGTGTTATCAGGTAACACTATAGACCTATGAAGGGGAAGCACAGCACTAACTGATGGGTCAGTTATGATAAAGGTATTCCCCGCTGATAGTCCTTTTGTTATGTTCCTCACAGCTTTTCTCAGAGGAGCATGTTTGTTTCTAAGAATGCCAGTCCAATGCTTTTTTACTATAAAAAAAATCACCTGACAGTAATATGCTTGGTGATCACATGATGATAATTCTTAAATGTTTGGTCCTAATAGTGGTTATTATTCACCAGATTTATCAGGAGCATTTATGTAATGTTTGAAACCAGAGAAACAAAATTGAACTCCTCAAAACACTTTTCTAATGTGTTTCTAAGAGTTGCACATTGCACAAAGATTTGGAAAAGTGGGTGAAAGTGGCAAGACTTTCCCCCACTTTTCCAAATGCTGCTAATGTACACTTAAGTCCACTTCATTAGATACAGCTCTTTAGTGCCATTTAGGACTTCCGTCTGCTTTCAGAACTGCCTTCATTCTTTGTGGTACAGATTCCTCAAGGTGCTGGAAATGTTCCTCAGGGATTTTGATCTGTAATGACTTGACAGCATCTCACAGTCGCTGCAGATTTGTCAGCAGCTCATCTATGATGCAAGTCCCTCACTCCACCACATCCCAAAGGTACTCTGTTGGATTGAGATCTGGTGACAGTGGAGGCCACTGGACAACAGTGAACTTGCTGTTATATTCAAGAAACCAGTTAGAGTTGATTTGAAATTTGTGACATGGCGTATTATGCTGCTAGAAGTAGCCATCAGAAGATGGGTGTACTATGGTCTTGAAGGGATGAGCATGGTCAGCAACAATCAGGTTGGCTGTGGCATTGCAAACAATGCTGAATTGGTATTAAATTGGTCTTGGTATCCCCCACACCGTTACCCCTCCATCACCAGCCTGAACTGTTGACACAAGGCAGGATGGATCCATGCTTTCATGCTCGTGTACGCTGAATTTCTAAGGCTGTTAGCAAGAATTTCTTTAGTTCTATTGTACTAGAGAATACAACTGCTGGAGTCAAATTCCTTGTATGTGTCACATACTTGGCAATAAAAAACAATTCTGATTCTGATAGGATTCTGATGTATTGTGATTTCTAATCTGTGTTTTATATAAAGTATGGTCCTTACAACATTCATAAAGTTGATGTGTCTAAAGGGCAGGTGTAATAACAATAAAAGCAAAAGAGAGAGAAAGAGTCAAATGGCTGAATGCCTGATGCCAACCAGCAGCAGGAGGCTTAACTACAATATCAAACAAGTGTCCAGTCTTTTATTGTCCCTCTATGGAGCACCTGTGGGGGTGTACCCTCAGGTGACCCTTGATGCCTTAGTGCCTGATCTGCTTCAGGATTCGATGTGTTTTGCAAATAGAGATGGTCTTCTTCATACTGCTGTTCCATCATCTCAAACCACTCTGACAATTCCTCTCTGACCTCTGGCATCAATAGGAAACTTTTACCTAAAGAACACTCTTTCTCTTTTTCTCTGTAAACCCTTAAGATGGTTGAGGGTGAAAACCCCAGTAGATCAGCAGCTTCTGAAAATACTCAACAACACCACTTCAAAGTCACGTTGGATCACTTTTCTTTTCAATTCTGATAAACAGTTTGAACTTAAGCAAGTGCTCTTGAACATGTCTCCATGCCCTGGTGCACTGAGTTGCTGCTGATGTTGCCGTGGATGTGAACTTACCAGGGTTCCGTACCCAGAGCTTTGTAAAAAAATATATGTCCTTTAATGTTTAGGTTAATGCATAATGCAGATGTGCTTGGGTTTCATGTGTCCCCCTACAAGACCTAAAAATGTTTGTGCATCAGCAGTTTTTTTTTTTTTTTCAGAAAAGGTACTGTTCCAGCACCCATGAGACTCAATAGATGTACTGATAAGCTCAAACTTCATTGACTTCACAGAAAAGAAGAGCGATGCCACCTCATTTAGCCAGTGTGGGGTCAAATTAAATAATAAAGTGATATTTGAACCCAACCTAAGTGCATTATCATTTGTAGCTGGAGTTTACGTACCCCCGTGTGCTGACCCCCAAGCAAAAATGCAGCAGAGCAAGTAAGAACAGCAAGAGACATCAATGAATCTATGCTGTCAGTAATCAAAACCAAAAATACCTCAACTCAAACATGAGTGTCGAATTGTGCGCATTACACAGAATGGTCCAATATTTTATTGAGAACTGTTGCATCCCTGGTGACAAAGGTTGGCACCAAATGTCAACCGGTTCCAGATAACAGGAAATAGAAATACTCAATTGCAGTTACTGGGTATCAACTTGTAGAGAGCAGCTGCTATATTTTAATACAATTTGCAAATTTTTTGGTGGTTTCCACACCTACAGCCCATTTGTTTGTTCTGATTCAGTAAAAAAAACTAACAAACAAAAGGGCCACAAATTTGCTTATTCCCTTTCGATCATTTCATGTTCACACAGCAATGTTTTAAGCAGTCCAAACTCACACAGAGAGGTAGGGCTGGCCTTAAGTCATTACATTAGGAAGTTAGCAGACTATACCCACAAAATGAGTTGTTCAAATAGGAGTCAGTATGTCTTGGGGAGAAGGACATGTTTGTTAATGTGTGACACACCTGACAACATGAATGTAAGCAAACTCAGTGCACAAAGACAAAGGGCTTTTAACACTGGCTGGTGTCTTCAGTGAACCACAGACGACACCATATAGTGTAGTAACGTATTACACCTGCAGAGTCATCTGCAGAGAAACTATCAGCGATGAGAGAGCAACTTTTATTTAATAGGATAAATTCTGCTTGAACGAGCAAAACTAAATTCTAGGAACTAAACAAGGTTTTGAATCTGCTGCCGTTGTCATATCCTGTGATGATCTGTGATGAAACGGTGTTGGTAGGTAATGTTGACTGGTTGCCGTTTTCTTGGTATGTTGTCCCTGTGCACAGAAAGTAATGCGAGAGTCAAATACCCCTTTCAGACTGGCCAAAAAATGTGATTACATCAGCGCGACACACCAGAGGAAATAAAACAGCCACGCAGCTTGTCTGCTGACAATTAGACCCGGGTCTGCTAGCAGGGGGAAAGAAGCCACTTGCTGATTGTTAGTGAGTTAACCCGTATTGAAAAAACTCACGCTGACCTGCTAATTTTAGTGTGAAAGCAGTATAAGGGAAGCTGTACTTTGTCAGCCCGGCTGACTGGTAGCCATAGTGAAATAATTATTACTACTGCTGCTTATACAATTACAGCAGTGTGATGAGTTAACTCATCACTCTGTTTGTGCTAGTTGCTGGATCGATTATGTCCTCGCTGCAAACAAACTGCAGAGGTTGACTGGAAACGAGCCAAGACCACCTCTTTCAGGCAAGCTTAGCATGGTTCTTTGCAGTGAAACAGGGATCAATTGCTGTGTTCAAATACATTAAAATAAACTGTTTTGAACACAGAGTTGCTCTGATACAAGTGGGCACTTGTATCAGAGCAACTCTCCCAAAACTTCTAACCTGACACACCAGATGGACTGTTCAAAATAATTCACAAGTCCCTCAGGGAAAGAGCCCATAGAAAGTGTTTGGGAATGGGCAAAACCTTCTAACAGCATATCCCACAGGTGATTGAATGGTCGTTCTGTAAATTACAGTGATTACAAGCCAATCAGATAATGTAGTAGGCGGGTGCTACTGCAGCAGTGTAAAGGACTACGTAAAACAAACTCTTGCCAAAACAGGTCAGAAGGGGTGCAAAAGATCCTTTCTGTGGAATGCTTTCAGTGTGATTTGTTTTTCATTTAACAATGAAATGTAGTCCAGATCTGATAAAATGACTACTGAAGCTGTTAGCATCTATGCTAACCTCTACATAAGCAGTCACTTCCTGTTGTCATCACACTCAAAGCTCCCACCTCTTCCTGCGCTAAAGGACGCTGATTGGGCTGTGCCGCTTTGGGCTGTTCACAATCATTGCAGATTTGAGCTTGGCAAGATGGATCTGTCTGAATACAGTCATTAGACATTGGACTCAACTGTCAAGGTTAGGGCCATAAATGATCAAAAATAGCATTAGACTTATATTTGCATTTTTCAACTTGATTTTAAAAAATTCATTTCACTTTAACACAATGAAGCACATTTTCTGCTCAGAAGTTTTGTGCTTCAGTGGCTTTGTCTGGTAGTTAGCTATATCATCAACGGCAAGGCTGGATGTTCCCTGGGGCAAGACATAACATCAGGTTGCTGCTTCATTTGCATGTTAATGGGTATGGAAAAATATGGATGTGTTAGATAATGCTGATAGGAATTTAACACAAACTCAAACTATCAGTGAGAGAGTGTTAACATGAAAGTATTGGTAGGTGTGACCTGCTGTGTAAAAGAATAGAAAAGTGTCATAAAACGTTAGTCTTGAAATGGGACTTTTTACAAGTGTATGTTAAGTAAATTTTGGCACACTCATACACTTTGCGAATGCACCATTTATATAGCAAATATAGCCATAGTTACTTTTTAATATACTTTTTTGCTATTTTGAAAAAACCATAAAGCTGTGTTTGTTGGTTTCTAGTTTCATGTGAATACATTCTTGTAAAAATAATGCTAGCCCAAACTGGCAAAAAGTAGCCAATGTCAGCAGCCCAGTGTTAAAGCAACTAACAACAGACTGGGCTCAGAGTGTGAGAAACAAATGACACTAAAAAACAATGACAACACAGTTAAAACCTTTAGGATGTATTTCTAAGAGCTGTCTGATTTTTTTTTTCTTGTCTATAACATTTGTCTAATATTAACTGTAAGCCCAGATTATTATTCTTCTGTCATACTTTTCACAGCAATGAGCTCAAACGCACAAAAGCGTCTTTAGTCCAAACATTTCTCGAGAATTTCAGTAGACACTTAGATGTTTTCAGCTTGCAAAGCAGAGAGATGTCAGAGAAGAAGGAAATGCACAGAATTAAGATGAATTCAGAGCTAAGCGTTCTTCTTTCTCTCTCGCTCAGTCTTGTTTGTTTCGCTTTTAAAGGGAAAGCACCGTCAATTTAAAAGCAGATGAGCTCTGGCGCCGCTCCGCACAACCTGGTGTTAGGTGCTTAAGGATTCACGCAATATTGCACTTTTATTTGCTTTTATTTCAAAACAGAGCTCACACTCTGAGTCAATGAACTTGGAAGCTTATCTCAAACACACCGATGACACACACAAGGAAACTTAGTTGTGAAACTTTGAGTGCTGCCGGTGAGGTTTGATGAGGGAATTGCGCACTGCTGGTCACTTTGAACTGAGTGTCACTGAGGGAAGAGAAGTTGTCACACACCTGAGATTCTGCAAGACCCCAGAGCTTCTTAGCTCCGGTTCATGCCGAGGATCATGACTATGAACGGTGACCACCAGTCGGTCGCCACAGCGCCGCTGGATCTGCGCACCACGTACCGAGAGCGTGGGAGTCCAGACTGCAGAAGTCGAGCCAGGGACGCCCGGGTGAACAGCGGCTCACCTGCTCCTCCAGCCTCCACAGACACGGACACTTTGCAAACACAATGCCCTGCAGGCAGAGGTGCACAGGGATCAAAACGACCAGCAGACGAGTCCTCCCTCAGGCTTCCTTTTAGGAAACGCCCGATCCCCGTGGAGCCGGAGACGCAGAGCCAGTCCCCATCTCCAGCAGAGAGGGCAGACCGGCTGACTCCTGCGGAGGAGACGGATTTCACAGCAGGGCTCGGTCGTTTGGAAAGGGTCGCTCCTGAAAGCAGATTCGGTGCTTTAATTCCCAGACGGTTTGTTGAGACACGGCAGAGTCCTGATGGATATCCTGTTCAGTTTTTACATCAGCTTGAATATGGTAAGTTAGTTAACATTGCTGAGCTTGTCCAAAGTATGACAGCCTTTATTTTTTTGATATGGTGACACTAATATAGTCATTTTATCCCCAATTACATCAATACATTTTATTTGTTTATTTTGAGTTTTATATCTACTAAATTCGATTTTTTAAAATTGCATTTAAATATATAAAATCTAAACATTCTTGGATTACAATACTTTAATAGCCGAATGTGGTTTCATTATTAGACAGGGGTTGTTAAAGTTGTTACTGTTCATTGATAGGTCCACTGTATGAATAAGTAGAAGTGCTCTGAGAGCTCAAACCTCTATCAAGGCTCCAACATTGTCAGGCAAGTTATTGTCAAAAATGTTAAAAACTGCCCTATACTGCACTGTTAACTAATTCAAACCCGGATGGGAAAGTCTTATCACTGCTTCATTACCAATATTCCCTGGAAAAATCCTCAAAATCTGTTCATACTTTTCGAGTTATCATGCTAACAGGAAAAAAGACAGACAAATGCAGGCAAAAACATAAAGTCCTTTGCATAGGTAATAAATGCTCTTTTGATTTTTAAGCACAGCACTTCTGCATTACCAGTCATTGGTTTTTCACAGCTGGAAAACAATTTAGTGTTGTGTCACCAGCATAAACTGTTTTAGGCAAAATAAGGTTATGGGTCTCAGCCTCAAGGCTAGAATTGAGTGTTTGTCTGGGTGTGTTTGATTTTTTTTTTCAATATACCAACCATACCAAGTTAATACTTTTAAAACAATGCTGGTACCTAATTGGTTCAGTGAATCGATAATTTTTAGAGAACATCAGCAATGTTTTCTCTTGTAGACCATGTGATAATGATTCTCCAAGTCATTTCCATTTCTTTAGTTTGAGGATCAAATTGAACAGCTCACGGGATAGAGAAAGCAGACAGTGTTTAACACCTTTGCCTCTGATATTTAGAGAATAGTTCTAAAGTAAACCACTTAATTCTGTGATGTGATATGATTTGGTGTTGCTTGTGCTGGTATGATACCGATTTTAATCCCTATAGCTCCTGCAAAAGTGAGCATGAGATTTTAGTTATCAAAATTAGTTTAGTAATTAGAGTGTCTGTTTTCAGGTATCAGATGCATTCAACAGCATCACAGCCTGCAAAATTGCCTGGAAACAACATTTAAATTCCCTACTGAATGTAAGACCCCCAAAAAGCTGTAATTTTCCCTCTTCTCAATCAAATTACAGTAATGTGGATCCATGTAGGAATGTCTGATCATAAAATAGTGGATCACTGAAAGTATAACAGCAAAAAATGAGTACTGCCAGAATAATTGATCAACTTGCTTAATTGATCACAGAGCGAAAAATAATGTGATAAAAATGATGTGTAACCGCACTTTGACATCTTCAAGCAACAGTAGTATTTGATGAAAATACATGTCAAAAATTCCAGATGTTCTTAATTAGAAAAATTGTTAATTAACTCGCAAAGCTTAGAGAACAGAAAACATTTTAGATTTTGAGGCTTTTGAGATTTTGTTTCCTGAAGAGGTCATATTTTGCCTTAAATCAGGGTCATATATTTATTTTTTCTGACTGCTAGGGTATGTTTACAATCACAAATATTCAAAGAAACATGAATTTTGCATATACAGACAACCCCTGATGGTGCAGAGTTACTCTAATAGAGCTCCTGCCTCTTTAAGGCTCCCTTTCCAAAGTGGGACATGTGTGGTCTAATTGGTTAACAGGTCTGCCATGTGGTGACTGGTCAGTTCAGTTCAGAAACTTTGCATTCATACATGTCTGCGCTCTGTAATGGGCTTGCTACTGTGACCCAATGGGCTAAAACTGATAGTGAACAATGGTAGGATGTCACACTGGTAGGTCTATTTGCTGGGGCAGGGGAATGAACCGTTTAAGGCAGCTGCTGGTGCTGCAAAGAGTAGGAGAAGGAGAGGTCTTAATGAAGCAGACTTTTTTGTTTTTCATTGATGTGCTCTATAATTTTGAAGAGACAAGTTAATCAGACAAAAGGGCATATAAAACTAAAGAAAGGCATGACGTGACCTCTTTAATTTCTGTAGTTAATATAAATATTTTAAGCAAAATGCAGAGAGACCTTAGATTTCTTTGTGCCTTGGGCCTCCAAATTGCTAACCCTCCTGGTCAGAGGTGTGGCATCAGCTTTTCTGCTTTACCCACCACTGAAAAAATTGCAAAGTAGCTTTGAGTTTCAAGAGCGACAGTTGTTTCCATGTCAGTGTGTCACAGGTGAAGATAATCTGTGGTGTCACAGTTAAGCCAACAACTATTCTTAATCAATTAGAAACTGTCCACTCAGCAATTATGTAGCTATAAAAAGACAGTATTGCAAACTAAACATAACCAACTGGTCGTTTCAAAACTACAAACCATGCACACACACACACAGACACAGCTGCATACTTCCTCATTACAGTAAAATACTTGTAGTCAGGCCAGATTTTCATTTTATATTAATCCCTAACATCTGATATCATTATTGCTAATCTTCTGCTTTCTGGCTCTCACTTTCCCTGTTTTTGCGTTTTTCCTGCTTAGGTCCTTTCCCAGTCTATTGTTTGCCTCCTATCCCAGAGCTGAGCCATCCTGTGGGCATCCAAACAGAAAGTCTGCTGTCTGCTATTGCTGTGGCTACACATCAAGATGAAGATGGAGACACGTATGTTAATTCAGATTGTTTATTGACCAACAAGGCAAAGTTAGTATCACAGCAGAAACATAACCAACACAAATATGACAACAAAAGTGAAAAGAGACCAAGACAACCTTCTGAAGTTAGACACATGAAGCATAACACAATAGAAAAGAACAAAACCAACCCTGAAATCAGTCAAGAGCTCTTACCTAAAAAGAGGATCACAACCAAGTGGTGCAAAGTGCATTGTGAACAGTAATAGTGCAAGGAGAACAACCCAAAGGCAAATTGCCATTGATTATCTGCTTTGAAGATAATAAAACCTGGTCCTCTGAAAAAAGCCCTGTAATGGTGGCCTGAAGGCAGAAGCTCAAACTTAGTCTAGTAGACGATTTGGGAGCTCAGTACAAAAGCTTTAACAGATTCAATGAAACTGCCACAAAAGAGATTAATCACTTCAGAGGAAATATGAAAACTTTTTTTCTTCACAAAAATGGTCTTGGCTGCAATTTTGAAATTTAGTATTAACACAGGATTCAAACACAATATAAAACACAGTGTTATCAATAACCAGATATTTGCAGCTCAGGTCTTGATGCCTTTGAAACCAACTTTGGAGGTCTCTTACTTTGAGTGAAATTTAGTCATGCATTCAACTTGTCTCATACAACTGAATCACTGATGCATACAGTGAAGTTGTAATTCACCTGGTGCATTCTCGAAATCACTGCACCATCACTGTCATGTGGCGGAGTTGACCATTGAAACTTTGCACAATTTATTATATTCTCAGATCTTACCATGTTCTGCAAAAACATTTTTATAGGACATTTTGTCTTTGTGTAGTGTAATCATACCGGCTTACATCTCCACAATGATGAGAAAAAAATAAAAAAGTTTTTGCTAGTCACTCAGTGTGCTGAATGGTCCCTGTATCAGTAGCTGAAATTGTTACATAAAAAACTAGAAAGCACTAGGAGAGTGTGGACCTCCGCCAAGCGCCACAGTTCCCCCTATTTGTCATTTCCACCATAAATATTAGTCCCACATTTATTTTGACTACATTTTTAGATTCCTTGACCATGAAAACATATCATTGGCAACTGAATTCATAATGATATCAACATTAGTTCAGCAGTTATTCACGAAAATCGCATTTTCCATAATGGCGGTTTTCTTCTGGATTGGATCACTTCCAAAATCTAATCATTTGTTTCTTATCCCAATCCGGACATTCCCTGAAAATTTCATCAATATCCGTCCATAACTTTTTGAGTAATGTTGCTAATTAACTAACAGACAGACAGACAAACAAACCCTCCCAAAAACATAACCTCCTTGGCGGAGGTAATAAAACATGGAAACCTAACCCTAAAAAAAGAAGAAGACAATACAAAATGGTTGATGAATCTGATATGTCTGCTTCTGAAGCTGCCCATACCAGAATGGCCCTCTGTACCAGACACCTAGATTTGGAGGAGAGAATTGAAAAGCCCCAACATGCCTTATAATTGTACCCAATATAAATTTGATGTTTTTCTTTGCGCATGAAAAACGTCATCTCTCACCCTTCATCCTGTTTTCAACACACCCACCTGCAAACCAAATGTGGTTCTTGGTTATAGTGAAAGTACAATAAATGCACACAACTTAATCTAACGGAATACATTAGAAATAGTGTATTATGCACTGAATAGGCATGAAATATAATATAATGGGTAAAAACACCACCGTACATTCAATACACTATACGTCATACACCACTATATTACCTATATATTCATTAAAAAAACTGCACCACTTCACTTTACTAAGCCTCATTATTTGCAACACGCATCTGTGTGACAGCCCATACCCCTAACCCAGCATGCCTTGTGACTGTGACTGAGAGCAAGCAGTTACATTTTCAGGACTCTGAGGAGACAGCTAAATTAACTTAAGCTATTATTTATCACATCTTCTCCACTTTATATTTTTCGTCTGTCTTTGTGCAATGCTTTGCTGGACCCTAAAGTCTCCCCAGGAAATGACTGAATGCAGTTGGCATATTGCTACTTTGTCAACCTGACTCTGCAAATACTATTTTCTTAGCAGAACTTTTGCCATCCTAATTGAAACTTAGGTTGTCATGTTAAAACTATGAAAAAAAAAGTCATTCACTCAGCTGGACTTAAAAAACACCAGTCTAACCAGTGACAGTTTAACCTCAATAACAACGCTGGTGGCATTGCACAACCTGGATGTGGTTTGAGAGATGTCTTCATCATCTCAGTTTATTTGTTATGATCTCTGTGACTCACCTGGTTCTACACATTGAAGGGGTACAGTCAAAGCTCAATACAAATTCTTCACTATTGTTTCACTTCCTACATGGGAATTGGTTTATCATAGATCAGGAATGATTCACCACGTGGGGTTTAGACTTTGATCTAGCACACTAACCTGGAAAAATACTCCACACTGTGCCCACATACTGTGTGAGTTGTCTTATTTTAGAGTGTGTTGGTTAATCTCTGATTTGAAATCAATCTGCCCTGCATGGTAAGCTGTATGGAGGACATTTCTTCAGATCACATGAATGCAAATACTAAACTTTAACGCATGGCTACTTTACTTTGTCTAAAGGTTCAACACCCACCCACACACTAACTGAAATGTCAAACTGATACAAAACACAAACACACACACAGACACATACTGTGGAGCAGTCATGTGACTGAGAAATAGAGCAAGTCCAAAAATTAAAGGGACAATTTGATGCTGAGGTTTCACAAAGTCTCAGCATTCATTTGCATCCATTTCAAACAAACCTGTGATGACCAACCTTTAGAGGAACAACAAGTCTTGTGACAAGTCACATCTGCTTACTATCAAATATCTTTAGAGACTAGGGCTAGAATATATGGATCACGTCTATCTGAATATTGCAAAAATAAAAGTCCTAAACATCTATTACTAGACATCAAAATGCAGACAAACTCGTACACACTGCCCAAATGAACAAAAAGGTCTACATATAGCCCAAGGTTTTCAGAATCTTGAAATACTTTTAAATAATATGCATTTTGAAAAAAATCTTTAAAGTTTTAATAATTTAGAAACTTTTAGATATTCAGTCATAATTTAACAAAGAAGAGAGGTAGCACTGACTGAATTACACTATTATGTTTTCAGTATTTGGAAAGAGGGGGATGGGTTTCCCTCGATTTTTGTTGCTGTGGTACCAAACATGAATCAGTATAATTTGATTTTCACTCAAAATAAGAACTATCCTTAAGGAAAGTGGTGGTGGCCCTAACCCACCATAAGATAATTAGAAGTTGACAGGCAAAGCAAAGCTGTCTAAGTATTGCAGTTGTCTTTCATACATATCTTGGAAAAATACAATGTGGTATCAGAAAAAGAAACCACTTGCATCACCCTTGGGGAGGAGGCCAAATTTCATATTTCGCTGCTGCATCTGAGGGTGACCATGAGAGAAAAAAACATCCTAAAATTTATTCCAGTGTGAGTGTTGAAGATTAAAACTCAGCCTTCTGATTTTTGTCAGCAGTAAGACACAACACAACACTCATGCTCAGTTAAAGTAAGAATAAATATAACACATTTTCCATTGGCAAAATTTAGAACCTCATGCCTATCTTTTGGAGTGGGAGGGGCTTTGCGTAGGGGTGGTAAGCCATCAGTCCAAAATAATGGTAGGCAAAACATGGACTCCCCCTTCAGACTTTACATTTGAAACAGATTATCTTCTGGTCATCATGATTGTCAGTGGTTCTTTTGCCAAGCAATCTTTTACTAAGTATTAGGCCTGATGTTTCTTTAAATCAGCATCAACATAAACTATATGGATTAAGATAAGAGTGTCTAACCCTATTAAAAAATATTATCTAAACAGCTCAATATATTGCTTAGCTCTTTCAGAACCCATGATTGCCTTAGATGTACTGTAAATGGATAGTAAAAAGAAATAAAGAAATATTTTCCTATCTATTCCATATTCATTATTTTTTAAAGATATTGATTCCTAAAATCCAGAGATTGATCTATTAATAAAGTATAATTCATATCCCGATGACCCTTCACTTGCATGAAAAGGTCTGTGTCATGAGATCTGGCTCTATGAGAAGCTGAATCAGTGTTGCACTGTAGTGTAGCGACTGATGTAAAGTGTTGGTCAACATGCAACATTCTATGAAGCTAGTATACACAAGGCAAAAAGTACATGGCATCAGGACTTCTCCATTTCCCCCTTTTTACAGCTCCAGTAACTGCCTGAAATGGCTTGTTCCCTTAGCCCTCCAAATAGACCTACCAGTATGATGTCCTACCATTATTTCACATCACTTTCAGCCCATTGGCTTTGAGTGGCAAACCCAGTGCAGATCACTGACTGCAGAATGAATGACAACATGGTGCCAAGCAGCACTGAACTGACCATTACCACAGAGAAGAAGAGTCAACCAATCAGAACAGTAAGGGTCCATATGGGTAAGGGGGCCTTAAAGTGGTAGGAGCTCTAAGAGGGTCTCAGACAGACTGAGTATAGAGGTGGTTCAGGGGTTCTCTGTATGTTAAAACTAGTTGTTTTTTGAACATTAGTGATTGTGAACAAGTAGCAATCATCAAAAATGAATTAATGAACCTTAATTGAAGCAAAACATGGGATAAACAACCACTTGCACACACACTCACACCTATAAGCAATTTAGAGCCACTAATAAAACTTACATGTTTTTGGTCTGTAGGAGACCGGAGTATCTAGAGAAAACCCACACATGCAGTGGGAGAATATGCAATCTCCACAAGGCTTTGCCAGACTGAGTTGATCCACCAGTGTTCTTACTATGAGGCACTATCTGCTGCAAACCTGTGCAGCCCTAGATTTATTAAATTGTTTTCAAATTAGAGGGAAAGTTGAAAGAGAAATTTAGAAAAAATATTATCATATTAACTTTGGTTTAATGGTAGAGAATTAATGCACCTAACTTTGATGCTTACATTTAGTATCAAATCTCACTTTGTAATGCATTTGCATCATTTGCTGGCTCGTGTTTAGTCTAATCTGGGCTTGTGGTTATTTGAATCTTTGTGTAAATTCCTCAGAATGAAACATTCAAAGCCCCCCATCATTTTCACACTATCTGCATTTACATGAGTGTGTGTGTGTCTGTGTGGTAAAATGTAAGTGGTGTGCTCCTCTTACGTCAATCAGGGCGTTCATCATTTGTTCTCATCGCATCTTAGCCCCTTAGTTTCGGGAAAACCAGTGAGAGCTCAGTTTTTTAATACGATTGTGGTTTTCTCAGGTGTCTCAGTCTCTCTCCTTTTTCTTCTCTGTGTTTTTAAATGAATGGGCTTGAAAAACCCAAACATCCGCTTTGCACTTCCTCATTTATTGCTCTCTTTCTACCCGCTTATTCTCACTCTCTTTCTCTCTCCCTTTGTCTCTGTGTTACTCTTAAAAAAAATCATACTTGCTAAAGGCAGATGGCTTGATTGTCTTACACCTCTTAGTTTCCAGTTAGCACTGCCCCGTTTGCCATTTTTTAATCTTCACATGCAGGAAGCTCATGCTAACACTCAGTATGTTAATGTTCACAATACTGTCCCTCCTTTCCCCACTGTGCATGCTCCAGGAGAAATCAATTTATTAACATGAGCTGCCTCTAGTTCTGTATGTAGCTTAGTACCCCTTTTCACCTTTTAATATGGGCCATCTGCCTGTTGGCAAGTGACAAGCTGAAAACTGGTTTCAAGTTTAAACACACTTTACTGGTCTGTACATTTTGCACACTGCCCGTCATGTAGTATCAAAGAGAAGGCAACTTTTTGACCTCTGCTTTGCTTCAAATGCATGCTATTTAAATTTTATGTCAAAGCTTGGCATTGTAATTATAGAGCATGCTCAGATCACTCGGTCCAATTGGATGTGCCCAGTTGATCTTTGATGTTCCACACAAACAATCGGTGTTGGAATTTATGCCAATATTGGTTTAACATTGATTAAACAGGTACAGCACATTCAGGCTATTCAAATAACAATAACTCATAGATAAGTAATGTTATTTGAAAAGAGAACCAGCCTTGTGATGTTAACCTGCATAAAACACTAAAATGGCTCCAGATCCTATGTTGATATACAGTCAGACAAAGTTTAATTTCTGTGAAAGATTGACTTAAGCTTGACTTACCTGTTAGCCCAACTTAAATTCATATTAATAGTACCAAAACTAAAGCCTAGTGTGTGTATAAAACATGCAGAGTTGTTAAGTTGTTTGCATTCTTGCCATTTCACATACAGCTAGTAATTTAGCAAGGTCAACAGGAGGAAGGTCCATAGACACTGACTGAAAGGGGATTTCACAGGAGTGGAGGTGGACATAGTGCTATTAATAAGCCAATTCTGGGACAAGGACATTTTTTTATTATGCAAATACACATCTGATTAAATCTGTATTTAAGAATTGGCTTATAGGGACCTTCAACAAAAACAATAATAGATTTACAAAGTGGCTAACCAATGTTTCTGTCAAGTAGACAGACTTTAAATAATGAGGGAGGAAAGCTGGTAAAGTGGACTACCTGGTTCATGCAGAGCCTCTTCTTTCCCTGCCTTTTGTTACCCCTGTCCCAACGATTTTGGAAGATGATGCAGGCATCAAATTTAAAATGAGTGAATATTTGCAAAAAAAGAACAATAAGGTTGATCAGTTTGAACACTGAATATCTTGTCTTTTTAGTGAATCCTATTAAATATATGTCAAAAAGGATTTGCAAATGATTGTATTCTGTTTTTATTTACGTCTTTACCCTAGCCCAAACTTCATTGGGATTGGGGTTTGTATAAATGCAACACTATATTAGTCATTTTTAAATGTCATACCTTTAACTGTACATGCTGGTGATTCTTTCTATAGCTGAGTAGAAATGTCTTTAAAACACTGATTGTCGACCTGATGGTGGTGCTGAAGTTAAGGTTGGGAGCACCAAATTCATTTGGACTTCTTGTTGGGGCACAGTGTATAGTATCTAATTAATTCTTTTGGTCCACCTCTGAAATGTATTGCTACTGCACAATTTAACTGTTTTGGTGTATGAGTAACCAAACATGAGTCATTACACCCTTAAAGCTATATCTTCTTCTATCTATGATGGAGTAGATGCTTGTTGTTCTTACCTGTGTAATTAGAAATGCTTTTGAAAGAATCAATTCCAGGCAATGGTTCTTGCTTTAAGGCTTTCTTGCACAAATTACCCTGAATATTTTTACCACATTGAGTTTAGTAGCGCAGACAGTGCCATAGGTTGTGAGCTTTCATGTCATGTTAACTGGAATTTAGTGCATCTCTGCTTCTCTTGTTTACTATTCCCACATGAAGACACATCAGCTCATTGCTCAGCTGGTCCTCAGACCACAGGATATATCAGCTTTTAAACCCTCACCCTCCATATCAGAGAGGAAAACACACAGAGCTTCCGCTTCTGCCTTCTTATCTTCTTTGCCTTTTTCACTCTGTCACCTCCTCTCTCGCTCTCTCAACACATGAACACACTTAGACTAGATCTGTCAACGTTGTTGCGGCTAGCGCGGGACTCCTGTCTGCGTCACTGTCGCTGTGCTTGGGGTTATCTGGGGCTGTGGTCTGCCCCACTTCCAGGAACAAGAAACAGTACAGTTTCATCTTTAGAGAAAGACAGAATGATGGATAGAGACTGAAAATAGCTATAAAAAAGAAAAAAATAACTGCAGGTTTGTGATCGGACACATTCTGCATTTATATTTTAGCTCAGTTTTTTGAAGGATTAGGCGTGGTTCATTTATTTTTCAGGTAGAATTATTTTGGCACAAAGCATGTGATGTCCTGTGTAAGCACTACAGGGGATTTTTCTAGTAAGCTAATGGGATGTTAATATAAACACAAACACATGGCAATAACTTTTGTTCAGTTACAGTAAAATACATCAGCTGAGGAAAGACCCGGTGTGCTCACTCCTGTTCTCATGCTCAGTTCTGCATTTTTGTTGCTTTTCTCAGCTGTTAAGAGAAAATGTTACGATGTCTACTGAACCGATAGTTCCAACTTGCTCTTGGAAATACATTTTTGCAAGCTTTTACTCTGCAAATTATGTTTATCCAGTCTAATCTATAAGATTGTATAAGAGATCAAATGATTCTTTTATTGTATGAAAAATAGAAATAACAATTAAAAAATAACAATTAAAAATACAAGTAGCAACATGAAAATAGGGATGCAAAAAAGCAACAAGCAAAACAAAGAAATAAAAGGCCCTATTATATGCTTGGTGCAAAGCGTTATGGTGTGAGGCGCAGGTGTCTTCCCAAATTTTGGACTGAAGAAGGTGCCATTTATCTGCCTTGCACACATGCTGTTAAAACAGATAACAACTGTACACTCCTGTTTGTACCCAGGGTTGTCTTTGTCTGAAAGTGGTCCGGCACAAAAGTGGTCTGAAGTCTAAAGTCTACGGCGCAGTGTTTCTGCTGTTTTGAGGATGCACAAGAGAAATTGGCACGTATTCAAATGATCAAAACACACAGTCCCTGAGCTTGTTTCACTCACATGGGATGCACAGCAGCACACCTCTACGATTAAATATCAGAGCATTTGTTGAAAAATTAGTTTGAAGTTCAGTTGAAGCTAAGAGAATTTTTTGCTATGCTTCTCAGTGTGCTATTCCCATGCCACCAGTGTGAGTAATACTCCCAGCAACAAGAAAAGCACACACAGGAATAAAGATTTTCTCACAACACAGAGCTACATTTATAATATTTGCTTATATATGGATAAATGTCTCTGATAATTATGCTTACAGACAATAAAACAGACAGCCCAGTGTATTGTAGGCATGCAATATAGCAGTGTTTCTCAACCGGGGTCCACGGCCCCTAGTGGTCTGTGGTGTAATTGCAAGGGGTCCTTAAAAATAAAATATATTTAAAAAAGATCCCATGACATTTATAAAAAAAAGGGATTCTTTTTCTCAAATGTGAGTGAGACTTTTATCTACTTGTACTACAGAGGGTAACAGGACTTTTTTTCTCTGATTACATTTTTCACACGTGTAATTTATTTGTTTTAAATTGTATAATGCAAACTCAACACAATCTGCATCCTTTTCAAAATATGAGCCCCCTTCTGTTTCAGTGGTCATACACCATTCATTTCTAAATCATGGTTTTATTGTGAATCATCTGCAGGAAGGTGTTGTGGGAAAACTCATTAACTTGCAAGGTTCAGGTTAGCAATTAAAATTAAGAGAGTTTTACAAGCAAACAAAGGAGAAGATGATAAACACAGTTACACAAAAAAAGAAGGAGAACAAGTAGAAGAAAATCATGGATGATATGCCAAAATCAGATAGGGAGTAGAAAGTAAATAATACTGGTTGTAAATTGTTGGAAATGGAGGATAATACTACACTGAGACTCAAGTTTGATCTCCACACAGCAGTTATCTTGGATGAATTTATACAACTACGACCCAAGTGTATGTAATATTGACCAATTTTTCACCATGAATTTTAGTCTCAAGTGCAGCTTAAGTAAAATAAAAATCAGAATGATAAACACCTTACAGTGACAGCTGGCCATGATAGCTTATGCTAAAAGACATTGTCAAAGCAGTTATCTCTCTGTAATATACTTGCTGGATAAAAAATGCTACAGAATGAGCATAAGAAGAGTGAAGTATTGCCACTCTGGGTGCATCTCCATAGGTTTTTGGCATATAGGCTAAATGTGAAATTAGGTAATTCATTATTGCGGCCTTGCACTCACTAAGTGTTCACTGCATCCAGCTCTGGACGACTCTGCTCCTCCAGACTTAAGATGGTGGCTTTTAATCCATGTTTGTCGCTGTTAATGCTGTTTTAGGTCATACTCTTTTTGCCTTTATGTGTAGCTATTATCACGGTTCAAAAGAAGCTCTTGTTCTTTATTTCCAATTCGACCAGTTGGCAGAGCCACAGATAGCACCAAACTTTTTGATAGCACCCTTTTAAGCAGAAATTACTTCCTGCCCCTCCTATGGTGCAGACTGTTTATCTCCACAACAGTACACAAAATGTTGATCATATTCATGTATATTTGTGTACATATTATCCACAATAGATAAAGGGGAAGGAATTTCAAGTAAAAAGATTGTGTAAAATCATTTTGACCCTACTGTGATGACATTAAGTGTTGCAAGCCGATATTTGGAATCTTATTTTAGATGTGAACTTTTTTTGTGTTTTGTGTATATGTTCCTGCTTTAAAACTATATTGACCTTAGGTCAGTGATAGGCCCAGGGAGCAGTCTTCCTTTGAACTTTAAATGGGCCACCACCCACCATCCTATGTTAGTAAAAAAAATCTAAGAAACTACCTCTCACTACAAAGGCCGGATACAGATGCATGTACCATACTAACACAGTGCTCAATGCACTCAACCACATGTACTTTTTCTTATCAGCCCCTCTCCCTGTCAGCTTTTATCTAGAACTGGATGTGCTTATTGCTGACTGAAAAACAAAATAAACAAATAAAAAAGCATGCTTGCACACATGAATGCAGGGTTCAGTTTTTTAAATTCCTTTTATTGCTATTTTTAGTTAAACATAATAGGTTCACTAGAGCAGTTTTCTATAACCACTAAGTGAAGGTTGGTAGATGCCAAACAAACCACAAGAAATACTCTGATCAAATTTGCCCTAAGTAAGTTTTATGCTGAAGACTTGAGTCAAGTATTTGGTTTTTCGCATACATTAGAAGTCATGTATAAACTTTTTTTGTTTTCAAATCAACCCCTTTTAGTAATGATCACAGATGGACAGAGACAGACAGAGGCCTAAAATAAGTGTTGTAAAGATGGGCCCCTGCACAGGTTATTACAACAAGCCCTTGGGCTCTTACGTTTGGAAGCACAAATGCACACACATGTGCACATAAAATATACAAAGACAATGAGACATATTATCTTATGATCAAATAGAGACCTAAGATTGCCCAGCAATGGTTAGTGCAACGGTATATGTCAAAGAATGTTGGAAAATATTCATTTGATTGAATAGTTTTGATATTTTATTCATAACTGTTAATATTATGTACAATAACACAATAATTTTGCTAGTCATGAGCTATTTTAAGACCATGACAGGGATGGTTTTGCAGGTTTATAGGTAGATATACATTATGTTAGCCCATTGTTCAGGTTTGAATGGGTTTAGTTGAGTTTGTATTTTTGACCCATTAGATCACATCCAGCAAGGGGCCCACATTACATCATCTTATGTTGTTGGTCTACCTAAAGCATGTACTTTACTGCAGCTTGCAGTGTCTCTAGTTATGTTCAAGCTTTAATTACATAACCTTGAAATGCAGCTGGATTGGCCAGATTTCATATCCATCATCAGTTGATCCACCTTGCAAAGCTTCATGCTGAAACCATTGCTCTAGTTGGGATTTTTAGCATGTTCTTAAGGATGAAGTAACAGTAGCAAGCACAGTTTAGTGGTACTAAAAGTCAGACGTAACTGCAAGCCCATGACTGGCCTGTACTAAATGTGACAGAGAAAACCTTCATTCAGTGACTTTCTAGTTTTTCTTGCAAGGTTCTGCCCTTCCCATTCAATTTTGGGGTGTTTTCCAGCTCATCTTAAAATATTGTACAGGCCATGGATATGTGAGACAGTCCATTTGATGTATCGGGTTAATAAATGCATGCTGTACATCTAATAAATGTTTTTAAATGACAGTTTAGTTGAACGACATGCCAGCCTTACTTAATTTTACATGTAAAGAAGTGTACTGTAGTTTTTTACATAGCACTTTATGTCAAAGAGCTTATTATTGCTCAGAGAGGTCTTAAATCAAACTTTTCAACAGGAAATTACAGTTGCTAATATATGTGCATCACATTCTCTGCAAAGATACTTAAAACTTCTCTAGAAATGTCCTGTTTCCTTTCTCACTGTTGCACTATACATCTGCTTATGACTTATCCATTCATTGAAGCTGTGAAGACTGTACCTTCAGAAAGCCCCTGTCAGAAACCATACTGCTTCATGGCTAGATTTCACAGCAAACACAGCAAGATAAAGAATGCTGCCATTGTTACTGACAACAGGAAGTGACAAAAAAGCCATCTGGCTCTTACTGGAAGCCAGTGCTGCTATTGACAGAATGAAAAAGAAGTTAAAAGAAAAAACAATCCCGCAATAGTCTATCTATATCATGCCCTTTCTCATTTATTTTCAGCACTTCCATGTCCCAAATCTTGGCTTGCGTTTGTTCTTTCACTTCAGGTACAAACCTCAGATAGTGGTTTCCCTTTGAGTCTTGATAAAAGGTGTGATAACACCAGTGTGACTCATGCCTGTACATCTGTGGAGATCTTTGGTGCAACTGTCACTTAGCTTATCAAGATCAACTGATTAGTTCAGTTTTGCAGCCGCTTCCACAAACATTTTTATTATTAGGGAGCAATTTATGTTTAAGTTATTTAAATCAGTTTTAGTTAGCATGTATTTAAGGAGAAAAAGTTCAAACATGGCTCTGTGAGACAACCCTCACCTTGTTATTTACCAGCAGATCAGGAATTATCAAATGAAATGTTCTTTCATATTTTATTTTGATGAGGAAAGGACACAAACTCTTGTTAAGTTGTAGAATATATATCTATTTGAGCTGCTGGTGAATTGCATTAGTCATATGACTTATTCATAGTTTTTATTTATTTTTTAATTTAACCTTTATTTAACCAACTAAAAAATCCATTGAGATCAAGATCTCTTTCACAAGGGTGACCTGGCCAAGAGGTCAGCAGCACACGTCATAAAAAAACATATTGATAAGTGACAATATACAATGATTTAGAATACACATTTTTTGTGAGTTCAGGGAGTCTTGCAGTAAAGTGCAGAAGCTTATTAAATATAAATAACAATTCAGAAACACGGGCACTGTTCATTGGTTTCACGCTGTTTATCCAATAGCATGGACCGAAAGGCTCCAAGGGAGATGAGTTCTGAGAGCTTCAGATCAGTCTGTAAAGAGTCCCACGCTGTGAGGGCAGAAAAACTGAACGCTCTCTTCCCCAGTTCAGTTCTGACACGAGGGGCAGAAAGATGGAGAACATCACAGGCAAGCGGCTGTTAGTTCTCTGAAGAAAAGTACATAAATATGCTGGAACTAAGCCAAGAAGAGCCTTCTATATCAGGGTCAGCCAGTGTGTACTGTATGGTACTGTATCAAAGTTGATATTTATGCATACATACACTGTATTTATCTGCACTTATGTGTACAAAGAGGACTATTTTCTTCTTTTTTTTGTCTGTCTTTTTGCGTAATCTCCAGTGACAGGAATACCTGTGCAAGGATGGATGTCTATCTTCAGACATTTATTTGATTTTGCTTTATGTATATCATTTTTTTTATCCAGTGCACACTGTCTCTGGATATCAACTGCAAATATATATATATTAATTAAAAAAAAAAAAGTTAATGTTAATGCCCCTGTGATGGCATTAAAAATGTCACAGAGGCATAAAAGTAGAAGAAGTGATCCCTACTCTGTGCTGGCTTTGAAGGATGAAAATTTCTCTCTTTCTGTCAGTTTTCCATTCTTGATCTGCTCTGGGTAAAAGCTTTACTAAATTAGTGACAGTTTTGTTCATTCATAGTGTGTGCTGTTTGACTGAAGGAAGTGTTTTTTTGTTGAATGTTTTATTGGAATGGTAAGACTTTCCAGGCAGGAGTGGATGGCAGGTGCAGCCAGCAGGCGTTGATGGTCAGACCTCAGGCTGGATTTTAATCGGGAAAACTGTCCCGTACATGAACCTAATACACACATATAGCTGTCAAGTATTTTTAGATAAATAGGCCCAAGTCCAAGTAAGGTCACGAGTCATTACTGTTCAAGTCTAAGTCGAGTCGAGTCAAATTTAAGAAGTTGTCAAGTCAGTCGAGCCAGACTTGTGATGAAGCCATCAGATTTAAGTCCCCTCCTCTGCATATAGGAAGTGATTTGCAGATTTGCAACTTTCCTTTTGGCATTCATATTTAACATATCTACAAAAGCCACTAGAAAAATCCATTGGACAACCAGTTAGCAAAATCCTGAAAGAGAATACAATCAATTTCCAGGGTTTATTGACAGAATTTATGAAATATTACCCTTTATTCTCAATAAAAAAGCTGGAATGCAGACTGTAAGGTAAGCTGGCCTGTAATTCAGCTGCTGCTTGTCACTGTCAATCCAAAAGGCAACACCCCTAAGTTTGAGTACTTTTTTTATCATGGCATAATGTACATGGATATATGTAATAATAAAAAATGTTCTAAAACACATTTTTATCCATGATAAATTATAGACATTTTGCAGGTTCTGTAGAGATTAGCAGTCTTTTGGAGCTAGCCTCAAGAGGCCACAACAGAGAAGTTGCAGTTTCTTGTTTTTTATAATTTCCAGGAATAGTGGTCGCTGCTATGAAGTTTATTTAGGTCTTAAGTACATGCCTTTGTGGTGACTTGTAATTAAATCAATCACTTATGGATGCCCAGAAGTAATTTTCAAAAACGTGTTTCAGCAGGCCACTTTCTTGTTACAATCTGGCCACAGCTCAATCCCCTATGAAAAGGAGGAGTTTCATTTTGTTTGTCTTTTTGTGTTAATGTTAAATACTCTCTTCTGTCATTTTTATCATTACAGAGCTCTCCATATAGCTGTGGTGAAGGGAGAACAGGCTATCGTCAGCAAACTAATCCAACTTCTGCTGTTGGCTCGCAGAAGCCTGGATATCTACAACAACCTCCGACAGGTGAAACAAGCATACTTTAAACACAAATAACACATTTTGTGCTTTTATGTGAAGAACTTGAGTTGTTTTAAAGCTCTTCTTTGACAACCACCAATTCTTAATTTTGGAGAGCCCCCAGCAATGCATAACTTTAAGCCTAGAAATGTTTAAAGAAAACACACAAAAAACAGGCAGGTTGTTCACAAATGTTTACATTTTGTTATGTGTGGAGAAAAAGAACACATTTTAAAAGACCAAGAAGTTAATTGCTGAGCTGTCAAGTCTTTCACTGTAATGAGGATGTCAGTGGATTATGTCTCAGTTTTAGCCAAACAGCCAGCCTCCAGTTGTTATTTTAGGAACTACAGTTTGTGCTAGGCTTGCAATAAACTGGTTGATTTTCAGATCTTAAAGATCTGATCTTGTGATTTTGAAAATGTCGGAGACCACAGACATGAGAACCGTTCATCAAACTTTTTTCTATCAGTTGAATCCACTGATGGCGCACTTCAGACAATTTGGCCCTGCTGTTTGTAGAAGGGATTTAACAGAGGGTTTCTTCTACTTCTGTGAGATTTCCTTAAAAAATGTCTACGATCAAATGTGACTTTAATACTTAACCAAATATGAAGGCTGAGCAATGTCATTATCTGACTGCCCTGATATGATCTCTGTTTTGCAACAAAAAACAAAAAGCAAGGTAAAAATATTTGGTTAAATTCTGGCTAAAAGGACATCATAGTTATTGTGTTGATAATCGCTGAAGTGTTTGTACGCTGTAAGTATGCAGCATGGGCATCATGGGGATGTGGCGGGTAGTGCGTGTGCCTCACAGCATGAAGGCTGCTGGTTTCAACCCCGTGTTGGTCAAGCCCTTTCTATGTGGAGTTTTCATGTTCTCCCTGTGCATTCGGGGGTTCTCTCTGGGCTTCCTCCCACAGACCAAAAATATGCTTATTAAGTTAAATGGCGACTCCAAAATGCCCTTAGGTATGATTGTGAGCATAAATGGTTGTCTTTTTCTGTCTCTCTGGCCCTGCGATTGGCTGGGGACTAGTTCAGGTGGTACCCCACCTTTCAGCCAATGTCAGCTGGGATAGGCTCCAGCCCCTCCACAATCCTGAAAGGGATAATAGGTAGGCCTATAGATAATGGACAAATGGATGGAAGTGTGCAACTTTTAGTTGGTGTAACTTCCTGATCTGCTTGTGTTATCAGCTACTGCAGCTCGAACATGTTAAACAAGTTTGATACTTATAGTCACTATCAGGGAGACCTGGTTGTAGCAGTAAAGTAATTGGGGTGACACCCGAACTTGACAGAGCCTTATTTGACAGCGAGGAAAGTAGTGTTAGCCGGGAAAAAGAATGAGACTAATATGCAGAATACAGGCCCTTAAGCTAAACCCAAACCCCTCCTACCACAGCAAGGTAGCAGCCTCTGTGCATGAAGCCAAAGACATAATTACTTGGCTATCTGCGCCCACTCTTGAGGATTATTTTGACAATTCATCACTGTCAGCAAGCCTATAACCTGGCCCAAAATCAGGCTAAAATTCTACTTGAACTTTGCCTATTTCCTGCATATGTGCACGTGTCATATCAGTAGATTTCACCCTTCTTATTACAGTAACATGGAATAGTATGAAAGAGGAAGAGCCTTGGTTTCCTCCCTTTCTCATGCTGCGTTATCAAGCACTCTCACAGTCAGTTTATCTGATGGTGATGCAGTGGAATTCACCCTTCCTGGTTTCTCCACCTGTACTTGCCACAAGCTTAAGCCACAAACATGCTGGGAAGGACCAAATGAGTTTACAAGTGTCTTGTTCAGCATGAACATGCCTTTTATATCCATAGGATGGGATTTTTTTTAGGGTTTTTGTGCTGAATTTACTATATTGTGAAACCAAAAGAGAGAGTTGAGATGATTAAGTGTGACACTCATCAACTCTTGTGAACCCTGGACTCATTTCTCATGTCATGGCATTAACAAAAAGCACATGAAGCAGAAAGAAAAATAGCATAAAATGGGAAAGTGTCACTTTTAATTTTTAAATCAAGGATACACTTTGCACCATTTGTCTTACAAATTTACATTTAGTTTTGGACTTCATGAAGGCCATTAGTTTAGTTACGTTCCATTAATTTAACTCCATATATATTTGATCTAGTTCTGCCTTTTCTAGGCTTACATATGTTGTGGCCCCATTACCAGATCCACTAAAACCCTCATACAAGTATAACACAAGACTGTAGTTATTAATATTTCTAATTCTTTGCTAATACATTGTAAACGCTGAGCTATGCACCCACATTTTCTTTTGTAATGTTGTCCTTTTTCTGTTTTTTTTTTTATACTTTGTCACTCAGCAACTCATTCCCAATAACATTAATTTCTCCAAAGTTAGGTTTGATACAGCTTTGCAGTATGACTGCATCCATTGTCTTCAAAAGCCTCCTTTGATAACCAAAAAAATATGACATCACTCTGGTCCAATGGTTTCAGCCAAACTTGTCCATCGGTATGTATTTTGTTCTAAAAACAGGAATATTTCTCCCCCAAGCTATTAATGTAAGTTTCTCACCAGAATTGACAGTGTTAAGCTTTGCCTGGTCGACATTTTGCTGAGGAAACCAGGAACATTTCATAATAATAACAATAAAAATAATAGTATGTCACCTTGTTGACACAGAATAGAACATTTAATTTCTGTTTTGGAGTATAGGTGGCCTTGATTCAAAGTTTGGGAACGTTTACCGTGGCTACTTTAAAAAGGTTAGAGAAATGCTTTACTCGCTTGTTGGTCAGCAGCAGTTACAACTGATTTATTTAACCAAGAAACATTTGGAGGTTCTGCATTTTTGTGTGATTTGTTGTGCATGACTGATATGCTCATGGGCTGGAAATTCTGTCTATTTTTATTAATATTCAGCAACCTATCTTTAACATTTTAGCCCTGTGTACGTATTGAAAACTTGACAGTTGTGTTGAAGTTTTTATGAATAAAGATCTGTCATTAGCTGGTTATTGTTTGGTCTTTGTCCCGATTAAAAGGTTGCTTTTGATGTGTGTTTCATTGGCAAAATGAACTCTGCGCCCTCATCTCTGCTCATCTCCCTTTGCATAAATTAAGGGTAAAATACAGCATACTGTACTTAAATGAGTATGAGAAAGTGTCTTTGAGTGTTACTCAATCCAGGACTGTCCCAGTCTGTGCCTTTAGCCAACACTTCCACATTTTCTCCACTCTGTTGTCTACAGCCCCTCATCCTCCTGCTGTGCATCCAGCTAGCTTTTTGTCTTCTATCATCTGGCAGAGAAAGCACCTGAGCCCTGCAGTGCTGTAGTTCTCAAGCCTGGGGTTTTACACCACACAGGACACCAAGGGCTCGCTTACCAGAAATAGCGCTGGCGCTATCACCGCTTGTTGTCTTTTCCTCATTGCTGAGGCTTGACAAGCAAAGGTTTTGTGATATCCTGTGTATGTGTGAAGATGCATGCACGCAACATAAACACTCTAACTGCTTTTTCACACACTCACACACACTGTGCCATATGCAGTCTCAACCATGAAGGTAGATTTAAAGGCACGGACCCTATAACAATAATTTGCCTACCAGATTGTGTGGTTTTGGTTTGACAGACATAAAGAACGGGTTTACTGAAAAGAGGGAAGGAAGCCTGTTTTTGTAAATATGAAGTTTACCAGACAGGCTTGTGCATTGAACAACTTCCCATAGATGAACAAAACAAGAATACGGCTTTTCCAATATTGATGACAAATCCTGAGTTTCTGTGGTTTAACATTTGGGCCTTTCTGACAGAGTGTTACTATCAGTACCACAACTGAACAAAAGTGCAAGAGACAGTGCTTGATTTGTGTTCCCTAAACTGCTCTGGTAGTACAGAAACATCTGTTTGATACTCCCACACTGGTCCGGCTGTTAGTGTGGCTGCAGAGACACACATTTTAGCTGCTCCACTCGTTGGTTTATTCTTTAGTGTGTGATACAGACACGTGTCAGATGTGGGCACCAAGTCTTTAGGGGCCACCCACACGAAAACATGCATAAATGCGTAAGAGCTTTAGTAGGCAGAAACCTTCCTAGTTGTCTGCGTTGTAGTTACTGTGCAGTGACTGTTTGTTGTAATTAAAGTTTGTAATCAATTCTTGTTACATCAGTCAATCAAACTGTTTATTAGCATCTTACTGACAAATCAATCATGGTTTAAGGTGTGTAACAAGAACATTATAGGGTATTGAATTAAAGTAGGATGTTACAAAAAGACTAATGCATAGGCAGGACCAGGGCTTGACATCAATATCAGCTAACCTGCTGTGGAATCTAAAAGTGGCTGTACCACAAAGACTTGCACCTGCAACTTTTGCTGGTCGAATTTTTTACTGTACAGCACAGCACATTGCAAGTTAATGCACAGCCTTGGCAACATGTTATCATGCTCACTATGTTTGGTCGCTGGTGCCAGTGCTTGTGAATTAGATGCTATTTTCAATAACTGCTCTGAAAATAAAAGAGGACAACCTTTGCCCTCATGAGTGCATAATGGGTCAGCCTTTTGGTGCACTTGTGCATCTGTGCACAGTGATGCAGTGACTCATGCTGTTTGCACACACACAGAAACATGCACACACAAAATGCTTAGGTGTTGGTAGTATTGGTATCTATCTGCCTTCATTCCTGACCTGGAAATTTGGTTCACATACTATATCAACAAAAAACAAAGATATATATACCAAGTGAATACTGTTTTGAGGTTCTTTGACTAGAACAAGTATGTTGGCTTATTATATCTTCATTTCATTGATGACAACACTTACATTGACATTTATTTTGCCAGGCAATTTATCACATTTTCGTGTAGGTGGACTCTTCTCATAGGGCAGGACTATCATTTTTCTGTCTCTTATCATAGTCGTGTCAGATTAGTCAATCATAGAGTCATAAATCCATGTGGTGGCTTGATCAGTGGACATAACAAACTACATGATGGTACCTGGTCTGTCATTATGTAATGATGATGAAGGAAAGAGGAATGGGCCCACTCAGAAAGACGACTGCAGTCATACAAACTTTTCTCACTGTACTCTTCTGTATTCATAATTGATTTTAGGATTCAAACAGATCCACCATTTACAATACTTAATACATTGCCCATGTGTTTAAAAAGTTGAGTATAGATACTGCAGACAGCATAAAACAAAACAAAACAAAAAAATTATGCTGAAATGGAAAAACCTTTTTGTATGAAAGCTAAAAGCTAACACAACAGGAACAACACGCCCCCTGACCAGTATGCGATGAGAAAGGACTTTGCAAGAGAACACAAGTTTGCTGTGATGGGCTGATGGGGAAAACATACTCTACATAAAAGGAAGTAGGTTTAAGGATAGTTGTAATAAATCAATTCAAAGCAATTCCGTTCTGATTTTGAATCTTTTTATAAATACCATTCAATTCAAATGCAATATAATATTTTTGTACATCTTTTACCCACATATTTTTGCAGGTTTGCATTTGTTTGTTGTTTATTACAAGATGTTGTAATTACAAGGTGTAGGATTGCTGGATGCACTTGCCCAGTGTTTAAGTGTAAGGGCAAATGCATCCAGCAATCCTACACTACCAGATTTGTCTTTAGTCATGTCTGAGTGCTTGAGCTCAAAGCCACCTTTTTGTACTTAAAAGGCTAATTTTCAAAACATAACCAGTTCGCCATTTTCACCTCTCAGCATCTTGGGCCAAAACCCCCCAAAAAACATTAGTTGCTTTTTGTCACTGCACACACGCTGCAGTGCCACAAGCATGAAACATCAAATGTTAATACTATTATGGTTGGTCACTGTACTAACAGTCATTTTTATAGTTTTCTAATTTGCATTGTGTATGCAGATGGCGTGCTTTGAATTTCATTTAGTGTGTGTGTGTGTTTGCATGAGTGAAATATCTATGTGTGAATGTGTGTGCTTAATATCCTTGTTCCGAGAAGTCACATGACTTCCCCCCTTTCACTTTGGGCTGTTTCTCAACATACCTTGCTGAGGTTCAGAGGGTAGTTTACAGGGACTTTCCCTTCCCGCTCGCTCATCTCTCTCTCTCTCTCTCTCGCTGTCGCTCTCTTCTCTTGCGTTTTTTCACTTCTGCCTCTCTTTTCATATCTACTGCTGTGTATATGTCAGAAAACTCTGCGTTTCTCAGCATAACTGATGACATGGTCGATGTTATCAGTGTAACTGTCAACAACTCTGACGTAGGAGCTTGTGATCTTTACTTGTGCAACATGACGATCTTAACCTGGTATTGTTCACTGCAGAAGAACAGAACAGTCTAACTCTCAGTGCTGCCTTCTACCTCTCTGCACCCTGGGGCCATTTTTGTGCCCATACACCCCCCTTCTCCTCTCCCATCTTTTCACCTCCCTTGTATTGATATGCTCATTTTGAAGGAATGCAAGTGCGCGAGGACAGAGCCAGGGGAAAGAGCAGGGATTTTCCCTTGTTATCCCGTCTCCCCCCTGGACTCCCCTCTGACGTTTCTGTTTCTTCCTCATTCCTTCATCTCCCTGGCCCGCTACCCCCCTCGCTCCCTTCCTCTTATCAGTGCTGGATTTTTTGTTTTAGTCACACTTACAGGAACTCCCTGCTGGATCCTGCCAACTCTGAGTGGTCTATTTTTGAGTTCTCAAAAGACCCTTGTGTGGACAGTCATTTACTGATTGAGGAAAATACTAAAGGGGTTTGATGAGTTTCATTATTGCTGGTGGCATCTGTGGAGGGATTGGCATTTCTGTTCATAAGTGAGGGGTAATTATAGGAAGTTCAAAGTTATACATTTCTCAGAGGAGTTCACTGTGTGTGTCTGTGTGCAATTATGTGTGTTGTTTTATCTTTGAGTGCGGGTGAGTCACAGGATTCAGGGAAATGGGACCTGTAGGGAGGAACACTGGCATTGACACACTCGTGGAATTCCACAACAGCGCTCTCCCACCGCTCGGCTACTTTCTTTCTTTCTTTTTTTTTAATAGTCTTTACTGGAACAAACCTCCTGCCAGAACACATACACACACACACTCACCATACACACACCTCGTACAGTTCAATTACAGCAAAATTGAAACTTAGACCAACCACCAGTTCCTGGTGGTTGTGTTTATTGTGTAACTTAAAAAGAAGCTAAAAATTCCAGAGAAAAGACTTCCCTTTGTGTCTGAACTTATGCGTGGCTTTATTTGATAGTCAGTGCCCTCCCCGGCCACAGCTGACAGATCTATCAACAGGATGATACATGCTTACCTCACCCAAAAGAGCGTCCTAGATTGCTCAAGCAATTTATTCAGCATTTCCAGGAAAGCACCTGGTTGTGTTTGTGTAATTTTTGTTTTCCCTGGACTAGCAGACTGTTTGTCACTTGAAACAGATTCCTCCTGATCTTGGACAAATCACACCGTCCTACATTAGACTTGTTTTCCTATCGGTGTTTTATCTTTGGTACGGCTGTGCAATATGGACCAAAAATGTGCGCCTCAATATTTATTGATTGAATGGATTTTAATTTCCTTGTTTGCTTGCTTCCCATGTGACAATTTACAACAATCAAAGCAGCATGATCATCAGCGTATTAGGGCTTGTGTCTACAGGGAGTGTTTTTTTCTCGTTGGAAGCGCTTTCAGTGTCATTTTCAAGGTGCTTCTTGTTGGCGACAAGTTTGACTTCCAAGTCTCTCTGTTATACCTTTTTGGCTGTTTAAAACTACTTTGTGTGCATCGTTTTCTTCAATTCACCCAGAAAACCTGAACACAAAGTCAAGAAATCATGTTCTACCACTGATAGAAGTTAAAGACAAGGAGGAATTTCCCTTGTAAATATGAGGCATCTCGTTTTTACCGTTGTTTACAAAGTGAATAGCAGAGTCCTGCCCCCTCTTGACGTTGATTAGTCAGCGAGGTAGTAGTGACATTAAAGAGTGCAGCGCTCTCTCAAAAGTTTAGAGGGCACAGCTACAAAAATATGTAGGCCTTTGCAGATCATGAAAAGAGAAGGAAAGGGAAGAGGAGAAAATGAGAATTTAAATGAAATTTGGCTTCAGAATGTTCAAGTTTTATGGTCTCGTGCAAGTGATGCTCAAAAGTTTTTGGTGTGATTCAAAGACTTTTGAGTCTCGGCTGATATTTGAAAGAAATTTTATAAAAATGTATCTTTGTTTGGATTAAAAAAAAGTCTTTAATTCAATTTCTTAAAGTGTGCAAACACCCTGACATTTACTTGGGCAACATTTGAAAATTGTGGGACCGGCACATTGGTGAGAGCTTCTCTTGCTCCTCATCAGTCCCGTCCACCAGCTCGAATGTTTTGGCTGCTGGCGAGAATGCAGTAGTTTTGGCATTGCGTGATGAATGTGTGTGTTACATGGGAATTGACACGTAATAGCTTTCTGGAAGCCATGGTCTCATGATCGGTTGTAAAAATAATCTCACCAGACGTAGTTCCTTGTTTATTCCTTTTAGGTGTTGGCCCGTCCTTACAACAGTTCTTTTATTGTGCATCTGACCTTCAACCTGCTGAACAGGTTGGATATGAAACGAGGCATTTGCCTGAAATTACAACCCCCTTCCCCCCAATCTTACTTTAAAAATTGTTTCTAAATAAAGCTGTTCTATATTTACAAAAAAAAAAAAAAAATGTCTTCACCAGTATCCACAGTAGACATCATAACGTAGGAGAAGTTACAGTCAGTTGGTTTATGAGGCTTAGCATGAAGACTCAAAAGCTAAACACGGAGTGTGGCTGCATCAAGAGCCAACATAATCCACTAATCAGCACAAACAAAGTCCATAATGTGTTGTTTTGTATGCTATCTCTAAAGTTTAAACACATATGGCAGACAAATTCTGTTACTCTCTGACCTAGCATTGTCTGCCCTTTGGAAAGTAAAGCCAGTCCAGAGGTGCAGTTCCTCGAAAGACCACCTTAGGTGTTGTGGGGAGTTTGCTAGAGAGCCCAGGTAAGATCAGCTGAAGCAGTGGAGGTGAGCAATTATGTATATATGTGTGTATGTCTGACTGTGTGTTAGAGCTGGGAAATATGCCTAATATTATATCACTGTATTTTTGTTGTATATGGTAGTAATGGTATTATATCCCTATGCTACAGAATTCAAATGAACAATCACAAGTAAATGCATTTTTCAGCACTGCAACCTTACTCTCTTTCTAAAACAAGTCTTTGTTGTGATATTCAACTCATACTTGCTCATGAAATTGCAGAGAGAAGCTTTTAAAAGTCTCTGTTAGTCAGATATAAGTGTTGTTGCTAAAACTGAATTGCTTCTGTCATGGGTTGTGTTAAGTGACAAAGTGAAAACACATCACTTCCTACTTTGACTTCTCAAAATAAAATACCCAGCCATAATCACAGGTGAAGACTGTTGTAAAAATTAGTCAGAGGTCACATTTTTTGTTTTATTATGTGTTACTGGCTACAGTTACTGGTGAGAGTCCACAGCTGTGGTGTTTCAGACTATTCTTTGACCACAGTGAGAGCCTTAGCCTGTCTATTAATTATGCATGACTTAAAGCAAGCACGCCACTGCTTTAAACACTCTTTTAAGTGCTGTTTGAGCTGTTCAGATGGAGTTGCAAATTGTAGTGGTGGATCAAAACAAACTGAGTTGGCTTATTCCAGGACATCTTGATGAGTAGACAGACATAGACTGTTCGCAAGTGAGCAAGCTTTCTAAACGTTGCTGATATTTTTAGATTTTAAACATGAAGAGGGCAGAACATGCATTTATCACATTGTTGTGTAGTCTTTAACATTCGTTGTGAACAAGCACATAGCTATAAATGGGACTGTGTGGTTTGATCAGTGTGTGTATTTGTGTCACTGCCTTTTCTTTTTACATATCAAAAGAAAAACATAACAATCACAATATATAATATTTTTAGGTGCTTTTTACGGAACTCACAGTCACCTTGAGAACAGCTATAAAGTGCTGTGTGTTGCTTGTTCTTGGTGTCATATCAAGCTGTAATGCTTAATTTGCTACTGTAATACTTTGCTTTCACTGGTAACTTTTGGGAGGTGAACTGAGGGATCAACATGTAGAATTAGTAATGGTGTTTATTAGTTACAACTCCAATGGCAGTATTAATGGCAGAGTGAAGGTGAGAAGATACCACATAGAGCCAGTGGGGGAGCACAGTGCTGAGTGTGTCTGGCTTCAGGTGTATGGGAAACTCGTGCTGTTCCTCGCTCTCTTGTGTTTTACCCAAAGCTGTATCAAACTGCTAAACAACACAAATATAATTTCCTTGCAGAATAAATGTGAATGTATTTATGAAAAATAGCGGTGGCACTTTGATGTGGCAATTTTGCACAAGTGCACTGTGAAAAAGGCTTGTGCCATTAATCATTCTGTTAGGCCACTTGCTTTGCGTGGCTCATAGTTCGGCGTGAGTTCAGCCTTACATGTGTGTTAAAACACATTGTGTGTTTAAACCTGTAATGTTTCAGAGTGGAAATTGATTAAATACTTCCAACGCCATTACTGATTTTACATGTTGATCCAATTCATTATCAGTTCCCATATTGATTCCTGTGAATTTCCTGTACAGGCCTACACAGGTTTTCTGGTCAACAATCTCAATCTCATTTTAAGAGCTGTTCTTCATAAACGCTTCAACAAAGAGCGGGTGTTTTCATCCTTGCTGGAAATTTCCCACACTTGACATTGTGTAGTCATCATCATAATGTTTAATATTAAGCCAAACTTTTGACTGCTTCTGTCTCCTGTCTGAAATGATTACATCTCTGACTACTTTGTCACTGCTTGTGCAGGCCGCCTCTGATAGGAACGTGATTCCCTTGATTTGAAAGGCATTAAGAACTCGTGAGAAGGAACTAATGAGAGAATTGTTAAAAAAAGACTAGTAATACAGATTCCTTTGGCCATTCGTGTGCAAATCTGAACACTAAACTGATTAAAGAGCTTGTGCTATGCTTTTTTTAAGTTTGATATGCCCTTTAGTGTTCATTCCTCCTTTGCATGATGACTTCTTTTGCACAAGACAAAAAGTCAGCATCATTAGGATCTCCCCCACTTCTCCTGTTGACAGCACCAGTTGCTGCCTTAAATGGCTTTGTTCTCCAGGTACCCCTGGATAGACTTGATAGTGAAACGTCCGACCATTGTTTCATCAGCAGTTTAAGACCACTAGCTTGTGCTGGCAGAGCATGGACTGTAGAACAAATGCAGAGTTGTTGCAAACATGGCCCTGAGTGACCAATTAACGCAGAGCAGACCAATCAACCAATCAGAGCAGACTGGGCCTGTAGGGGCAGGGGCCTTAAAGGGGCAGGAACTCTAACAAAGCATCTCAGACGGGCTTAGATTACAAGTGAATCAGGGGTACTCTAGTATGAAAAATATTTTTTTGAATATTAGCAATTGTACACATACTTTAGCAACCTTCAAAATCAAATATATGAGCCTGAGTTAAGACAAAATATGGGCACTTCAGTACCTAGAACTTACCGTATGTGTCTCTCTCATGCTTCTGTGGTGCCATAATGCGTTGAAAATGAACAGACAAGGCCATCATTATTATGCTGTTTCAGGATCAATATGACTCTTTCAGGGCAATGACTGTGGAACTTTGTTTACTGATGTTGCTGATATGCAGTGAAAAGGGCATATGCTTTGCCACAATGATTTACTAACTACAAATAATGTTTAAACAAAGCGAAGTTAATATGCTGAAGATTGTGAGAATCTTCCCTGTACAGACATAAGTTGTAGCTGTAATTCTTGTGTCATCATCCACCGGAAAAAAAATAAGTGTATTTCCAAATATGTGAAATATTTCTTTAATGGTTTCCAATTTAAAGAGAGTCCCTGGAGAAACAGACCACATTGATGGATTTGGTGGCAATCAGGATCTGGGATTTCCACCAAGATGAATACTTGTTCTTAAATGACAGCATTTTCGAAGGAGAAGGCTTCTATCTCTAATTTTAAGAACTTGGAATGGTTTCTGTGAGGACAGCAGAGAGTAGGAGCATTGTTCAGCATTAAAGGGGGGTTCACACTCTCTGAATGCCATCTTGTGTGCACTGCAGTGTGAAAAATGAAAACTATTTTGAGAAACAGTGTTTACCCACTGTGGTTAATGATGTGAATACTCTGGTTTGTCTAAACTGTCGCCCTTGCTCTCATCCACCCTCACAGACACCCCTTCATCTGGCAGTGATAACCCAGCAGGCAAACATGGTGGACGCTTTGTTGAGCGCAGGGGCCGACCCCTCTGCCTTGGACCGCAACGGCCAAACAGCGCTCCACCTCTGCTGTGAATACAACCAGCGTGACTGTCTGTCTGCTGTGCTGTCTCGCTCCTTTTCCCCCACATGCCTGGAAATCAGAAACTTTGAGGGTAAGATATGCCATACTGAAGACGCTCTTTGGCATTTATTGTGCTGAAGATTTCCCTGACAAAGATATATAGATGACTCATTAGCTCTTAGAAAGCTGTTAAATCTGACAGAGCCTTGTGATTGTTTGTAACCATTTCCTCCTCAGTAATTCCCCTGGAATATTATCATGAAATCATACAAAGTCATCTTCAAACTTTGATAAACTGATATATTTGAATATAATTTATCAACTTTTCACAGTTCATTTAATCTACGAAACTTCTGGGCACACTGGAAAGGGGGTTATATAGACCTCTGAATAGTACACACTCAAAATTTAGAGAAGTTGGGTTCTGGTTTAGATATGAGCAATGATGACCTTTGCTCAGGTAGAGGTTGTTTTGGCTGAAGTTTTGGCCTGAAGTGAAGATGACGTGTCCTTCCTCTGTGGTCTGGTTTGGTGTTACCTTGCTACAAATCCTCAGTGCGCTTGTGATGTCAGAGCTCAAGAGACAGTTTTAGTGGGCTAGTTGCAAGTCTAGTTAAAGGAGAAAGTTCCCAAAAAGATGGTATATTCTCTCAACAATGAGTGTTGTCTTAATAGAGCTTGCTTTATAGTTGACCGTCAGATCTGGAGCACAATACTTCATGAGCAAAACAAAGTTCAGCTTGTACAAAGGACTTCTGGAGATCAGAGGCTGAACTAAGGAAATGACAAAGGCATGACGAAATCAGGAAAATTTCCATGTAGGTTAAAGGGCTTGAAACTAAAAGCAAGAGATTACTTGTGCTTTTTTCAAGAATGCACTTCCCCAAAGAATTCGAATGCTGCAGTTTGCATTCAGACATGCAGCAGACATAGAATTTAAGGAACTCTTAAGGATTTGATATATTTATATAAAATTATGTATTGCTCTCCCGTGCACATAAAAACTCATACTGGCACAGGACACGAAAAAAATACTTGCAGTGGGGAAAAAAGGTTAAAGGACTGTGCATTGTTTCACCTTCAAATGGGCAGTTTTTATTGAACAGGGCTAGAGAATGAAGCCAAATATTTACAATTGCTACTTACAAGAGTGTATACATGCATTAAAGCAACAATATGTAACTATTCTGCCTTAACAGGATCAAATTAGCAGAGTGCAGATACTTTCAACTAAGTGAATGGCCCTGGTTGCTTGATTTTAGCACCATGTAACTATTGCATGGAGTCATAGATCTCTTACAAATATAAAGACTTTATTGCACTAGATCAAAACCAAGCAAAAAGCTGAACAAATGAGTGGGCTGAATGTAATTTCCCTGAGATGGTACGAGGGGGAGTCAATAAGTAACCAGCCTATCCCATTTCCGATTGACCAAGACGATCACAATTTTCATGCCTTGTTTCAATACATGTTTTATACCTGGGTACAAAATTGCACGCATATCAAGTCATTCTTTAATAAGATATTGAATGTCAAACATGGCTAGTGATGCAAAGGCATGCTTTTCATCTAAAGTTGAGTACCGTGCTGTAATTCAGTACTTGTATTTAAAAGGTAAAACAGGCAAGGAAATACACGGTGAGTTAGCTGATGTTTATGGGTCTTCTGCACCATCTCAGATTAAATTCTGGGTAGGGGAATTCAAACGCGGTAGAACGTCTTTAGAAGATGAAGCCAGGTCTGGACGCCCACTGGATGCCACCGACGAGGAAATGTGTAACAAAGTTCGGGATCTGCTATACTCTGATAGGCGAATTCAAGTGGAAGAAATAGTGCAGGCATTAGGCATTTCACATGGTAGCGTTTCAACAATCTTACATGATCATTTAGGTATGCGCAAGCTAACAGTCCGTTGGGTTCCCAAATCACTTAGCGATGAGCAAATGGCAACCAGAGCATCAGTATGCAGCGCCTTGTTGAAGCGTTTTAGGTCAAAAGATGATTTTCTTTTGCGTCTGGTGACTGTAGATGAGACTTGGGTTCATTATTATGAGCCAGAGAATAAAGCTCAGAGTCGTCAGTGAGTAGGGCCGGGGTCCCCGAGGCCAAAGAAGTTCAAGACGCAACCATCTGCTGGCAAGGTGATGGCCACAGTATTTTGGGATGCAAAAGGTGTTATTATGTTGGACTTTTTACCCAAGAGAAGTACAATAACTGGAGTGTACTATGCAAACTTGCTAGACCAGCTGAGAACCGCCATCCGTGAAAAACACTGAGGTAAACTCTCTAAAGGTGTTTTGCTGCAACAGGACAATGTGAGAGTCCACACTTGCAAAGTTGCAATGGATGCTGTAGAGCGAAACGGGTATGAATTAATACCACATCCTGTCTATTCGCCTGACCTAGCTCCTAGCGACTTCTTCCTATTCCCAAACTTGAAAAAGGATATCCGTGGACGTCATTTCCGGTCTAACGAAGAAGTCGTGACAGTAGTTGAGGAGTGGGTCAATGGAAAGGACCCTGACTTTTTCAGTTCTGGGCTGATGGCACTTGAACACTGTTGGTCTAAGTGCATCACACTAGAGGGCAATTACATCGAAAAAGAAGAGGTGGATCTCAACCGGAAATAAGTTAGGCTGGTTACTTATTGACTCGCCCTCGTATTGTACTGTCAGATCAACGATGAAACTACTATTTCAAAGTGGAACATTTACATAATGTTGCTTTAATTTGTAATGATACATCCCAGGTATGCTTGCATTTAACACATAACTCATGCACTACTTCTACCATGTCCTCAGGTCTAAGTCCGATCCATTTGGCTGTGCTTCATGGACACAAAGATCTGGCCAGAATGCTTCTTGATGCAGGAGCAGACATCAATGCTATGGTCTGTCCCTTCTGCTGCACCAATTCAGCATTAAGTTTCATACATCACCTCTTTTCTTCTACATTTACACTTTTTCTTTACATTTTTTTTCTTCTCTTCAATCAGGATGTTAAAAGTGGCCAGAGTCCTGTCATGCATGCAGTGGAGAGCAATAATGCAGACATGGTCTACTTCCTCATTGAGGTGATGACGGGGGGGGGGTGACTCAGCTCTCTTTTCATGAGTCTGCTTTTCTTTTTTTCAGAGCATAATGCATTCTGAGTTTGCTTTTCCTTTTCAGATAATAGAGAAGGTCTTAAAAGAATTGGACCAGTAAGCTTCTTGTACAGTTTAATCTCAGTGATTAGCAGATGTGCTTATGCTCAGGATAAGAGTCCTGTTTAATAGTGCTATAGAATATAAAGGATGGAAACTATCAACATTTTTTTTTCATAAAGTACCATCGAAAAGATGAACTTCTGACTGTATAAACATAAGAAGAGGCAGGACTTGCATGTTATTGACATCATTATTACATACATTACATTATTAGTTGAATAATTTACAAATGTTAAATACTAATCCAGCTATTAAAGGTTAGGTCACCATCAGTGTGTGCTTGTTTGACGTGTTTATAATAGACAGTGTCTCATAAAACTGTTCAGTGCAGTTCTTTGCGTGATGTTACAGCTCAAAAAGCGACCTTGTTAACTGGTTTCTTATAGTGACATGTAGCTTTGGCTTCCCTTTAACAAATATTTATGATTGAAAATTTCACAACAAAATTCTACTTTGTTCAGGTTTTCATTGAAGCTATATCTGAAAAATATTTATGACCTTTAAAGGACCCATGTCCTGAAAAAATCAGTTTTCTTTGTTTTGATATTGTTAGAGGGGTACTTGGGGAGCAGTAGAACATGACACCTTTTACTAAACTCTCATTTCACATTGAAATGTGCTATACCTCTTGAAAGTAAATGCTAAAATGCTCTGTTTTTTACTTCCTGGAGTTTATTATGTAAATCTATGCAGCCTCCACCTGTATGTGTGTTTTCTACCCATCATAGGCAGAAGCCATGACTGCTTTGAAGTCTTCTCTGCAGCCTGTAAGCACTCCTTATTGCAGACATATTTGACAGTTAATCAGCACAGAGCTCAGTATCATAACCTAATGTAGCCTCCCCACCCCCACAGATCTCAGTGTTTCAGTAGGGGAGGGGAAATGAGCTGCATCTGATTCTCTATGGAGGTGATTTTTTAAATTTTTTTTTATTCACCTTAAGTCAGATCCTTGCTAGATAGACACCCGAGGCATGATGTGAACTCACCAGGACATAGGACCTTTAAAGCAGAACATTTAATGTTTTGAAGATCAGTTTTAACAACAAAACTGTCAAAATCTGCTTTAAATTACAACTGAACACTTCTGAAACTATTAAACCATTATACAATCTATTACTCTATGTTTGTCCATAATCACACAAACATTTTAGAAATGTCTGTATTCCAGAAATACTACGGGTTAGCTTCTCCATTTAAAAACTCACACTTTGCTGGAAAACTATAAAAATAGCTAGAAAAAGCACCCAAATGGTCCAGGACTTTATGATGTAAACTGACCATTTGGTACTGCAAACAATCTTTCTGCTACAAGTCAGGCTATGCCAATAAAATCCATCACTAAACACCAAAATAGTCTTTTGCAGCCTCCACAGTTAGGATATCTCCTCTGTTAGACTTTCAGGAGACCAAAAAAATTATAAATAAAATGTATTGGTCTAATGCCGTTTGCCTTTTTTGTCTCAATAAACTATTAATTTAATATTGTTTACTGGAAATTGTTTGTATATATTTGAACTGCATGTGAATACATTTCTGTGCAAAATAAACACAAGATTCCATTGTTTTAATGGCTAAATTAAGATAAAATGTACTTGGACCTTTAGAGAAAGTGTGCTCTGATTGTGTTATCATTGTTTCAGGCAATAGTTGTAAGCCACCAACCTCAAAGCTGACAGGGCCTTGTGCTCCCCTTCAGACCCTCTGGCCGGGGGGAATCCAGATCCCAGTTTGGGAAACAAAGGTTCTAAAAATGGTGGAACTTGCAAACTTTCACTTTAAATAAGGACAACATAACGACCTGGACATCATGTTGAAATTGAAGTTTAAATGACATTCATGGTTGTGTCCTTGCAAAGCTTTTATAGGCAATGCTTAATATGGCTAACAACACAGTGAAGTTAAATAATAAACTTCCCATCATGAAATCATGGATTTATGCTGCTAATGCTAGCCATTGAGGGTGATAACCTTTAAATTCACAAATCATTGGGTGCTGGTTTGGCTGAGTGGAAAGCAGCTGGGCATGTCCCATAGACTTCAGCTGGCCCCAGTTTCACTCCTGCCTGGGGTGCGCCCCCCTGCTCACTCTCACCCTCTTCCAGAAACCTGTCCGCGGTCTCTCCCTGCTATCAAATGGGGGCTAGTAAAGGCCCAAAAAATACAAAAAAAGACAAATCATTATCAGTTTTTTTTAAAAAATCTATATTACTAAAATCAATTGGGGCCATATTTGGCTGGTTTTGTAAGTGAGAAATGTCACTTAGGCATTTATGAAGACAAATTACATCTTGTGAAATGCACTGAATAGACCCAGTTCTGAAAGTTGTAGTGGCCCCACAGTGGAGCAGCAACAGAGGAGGCCTGGGAGTTGATATCTGACTCTTCTCCTGTCACTTTCCCTCTACATTTTGTTTCGCTTTCCAAACTGAAGTGCCACTACCCTTCCTGTGAATCATCATGATCACATTTGTCAACTTCGGTTTTTCTGTGTATTGCAGAGAGGTTGTGATGTCAACAGCCAGTCATACAGTGGTAACACGGCCCTGCACAGCGCCTGCGGCCGAGGTCAAGTGGACACGGTGCGGCTGCTGTTAAAGAGCGGAGCAGACAGCAGTCTCAAGAACTACCATAACGACACCCCTGTGATGGTGGCTAAGAACAAAAAAGTAAGTCAGAACATATATGGTGCTGCAGGGATTACATTTTTTAAGACTAGCCCTGAAGTCAGCATTGCATGAAATCGATTGGGTTTTTTGGCACAAAAATGGTTTATGACACTAACATGTTTCGGCCATCAATATGATTTTCATAAATAAACTCTACTTTCACAACTATTCAACATACAGTAATGCAATCCATGAAAGTAAAAAGCTACTGTTAGGGTATAGATGGGAGTATTCCATCGGGGTACTCAGGCCTTTTCTGAGGGAAAACACCTCACCTGAATGAATGGTGTTAAATTGTAACTTGGCACACCAGGTAAACAGGGTGAACCATTTAATATATTTCACTAGTCCATATGGGAAGGAACTTATAGAAAGTATTTGGGGAGAGCAGAACCTTTCAGAGGCATATCCAGCAGGTGATTGGACGATCGTTCCATCGATCACATTCACTACGGGCCAGTAAGGTAATGTAGTAGGCGGGTGCTACTGCACTACAGAACATGAGCCATCATAAAACGAACTCTTGTCAAAACATGTCAGAAGTGGAGCAAAAATATCCTTAATATAAAGAAGTTTGTAGTGCTGATATTTGTTTTTCATTTAATAAAGAAATGTGGTCAAGATCTAATGAAACTACTCCTGAAGCTGTTAGTATCAATGCGTATCTCTCTACCAGCAGTCACTTCCTGCTTTTGTCTCACTCGGAGCTCCCACCTCATCCTGCTCTGAAGGATGCTGATTGGGCCGTCCCGCTTTGGGCCACTCACAGTCATTGCAGATTGGAACTTGGCGAGATGGATCTGCCTGATTACAGACACTGAATCAGGCAGATCCAGCTGCTGCGCAAGGTTTGATTAATAGGAAAGACTGGGTTTTTAGCCATTAAGATGCTTAGATTATGATTACTGTACAATTTAAAGGCGAAAGGGGACCCAGATTTAATGTTCTGGTATGTAAATATTAAAATGATTACTTTGTTGAACAGGTATTGGAATGTCGAGATCAGAAAAATAATCAAAGTTATTGCAGTTTATGAATGTAGTCTCACCGAAGAAAAGATGAAACAGCACCATCTTGTGATCAGAGGGGTCATAAACCAACAATACATAATAAGTCTTTCTTCAACGGGGTTTACGAGTTGAAATTTAGGTATAAAGAGAGTGGTGGAGGCATGACATGTTTTTGGGGGCCAACCTGGAGAGTAGCATTACTGAACCTTATGGGATTTTTCATTCTGTTCTTGGATCATTGCTGATAATAAGGTTCAAGGCAAACAGAAGTTCATTAAACATAGATGTTTTATTCCCTAAATTTCCAAAAAATGTGAAGATTAGATGTATTTGGCAGGAGTAAAAAGCTGTTACTAAGCTATTATAGAAGTACAACACAGCACTTACTTTTAAAAGCAACACTTCCACTGTATAAAGCCTTGTTATAACTGCTTGTTTTATTATGTCTTCTTAATCGAATGACCTGCAGGTTTGTGTCCATGGCTTTGGCTATGATGTATGTACTATCTATGTACCTTTCTAGCAGTTCACAAGCAACTGTCCTTCTAAAAACTCAATAATGCATAGATATTACTGGGGCAATTTCAGATACATTTTATGTTGTGGAATGAAACATCCAAATCTTGTTTGCAGGTATTCATCACAGACCTTGTTCAGTTACTTATCTGAAAGGTTCTTCTTAAATCCTGTAGACTTTGGGGCCTGAGAATCAGAGGTGCTAAAATGCTAGCTCACGTCCACATTTGTTGATTCATTCCTGCATCTCTCTATTTTCACCCAAATGGGGGCAAGGTCACTCTGGGGAGTGGGAGGTGACACATGACTAATCCAATAAATAGAGGAACTACAACACAGTTGACTGACATCACCATCGTCACCTCAAAGCTTCCAGCTTTTATGTCAAGCCCTTACCTCTTCGACAGAGGACTTCCTTCTTAGTGCGCCTTGATCAAATCTGTGGTCATGGCTTTGTCAGTTGCAAGTATTATTTTTCTAAGACAACATAAAATAATGTTCTTTATTGATTTACTTTTCTGTATATATCTTTAAAAAAAAAAATCACATTTATATTATTATTACCAATATTATTTAATTTCCTATGAGGACAATGTCAACTGGGAGGGAATGCCTTTTTGGATATTTGTAAATGTTTGTAATGTTTGTTAAAAAATTACAAAATTAAATAGATAATCGTATGAAAAAATATGATGATGTTTGATGTTCCAGACAAACTCTTGTCCGAGTTAGCCACATTTGAGCAGCCGCCTTTTGCAAGGCTTGAAAAAGTTTCATAATTTAAATATTTGGCATTTCCGCATGTATTTTATGTTGTTGAGAAGAAGTCTCAATCCATGAAGCCTGTGTTTATACCACAGACATTATATGAAGCATCCTAAAAGTAAAACATTGACAAAAATCCAGAAGGGCTATGATTCTGCTTAATTTCAGTTTTTTAGGACTCATTACTGCAACACTGCACATGGAAGACAAGTTAATGCATAACCTATAGGCCATCTTGCTGTATTGCTGGTTGTATCATTGATTGTAGTTGCAATTATGTGTATGTTGTTAACTGTTATTTAGCATATTTTTAGGCCCAATTTATTTTCAGTTGTGTGTCACTAGCTTTGTGATATTTTAAAGGGTTAGTTTGAGTTTTTTTGAAGTGGGGTTGCTTAAGGCCCATGGCACTCATAAATGTGAGTGTCAATGAAGGAACTTGTGGGCTTTGTCCCTGGGGGGAAACAGCTGGGGGTGGACAGTAGCTGGTACATATCCCCACCTCAAAAAAAACAAACTAACCCTTTAACATTATTTTGGTAGAGGCTTTAAATGAGCTCTGTGAGCTTTCTGCCTCATACTGCTCTGTATATTATTTATTCTTGTTCTTTCTATTTTTTAATAAGCAAAATAAACCAAAAACCATAAACCATGTGAGCTGATGCTTAGGAAAACAGACACATAAAATCCATCATACTGACTGTTACAGCAATATTAGCATTGTCCCAAATTTTGTCTACTCCACTAAATAGTATGTAGAAAAATGTCATTAATCTAGAGAAATTAAAATAGAGCGTCAACAAATGGTTACAACCTCATGTGTCTCTACTGCCCTCTAGAGGTCAGGCTTGACTCGTGCAGCAATTTCTCCACCCGTATCATGTTTAACACACTTTAAGTTATTCAAAAACACAGTTTAAAAGACTCTAAATCTTTTGCAGATATCTGATGTGTTACGAGGGAGAGGCTCCAACCAGATAAGAGTTTATGATCACCACTCTGTATCTAACTCACCACATGGGAGCAGCATTACAGAAATTGGTAAGGATATGTCTTAAAATGCTCACAATACGGATATAAAGTCTGTAAAATCACAGTTTAACACTTGTAATTGTTTCCTTTTCCCAAGGATCTCCATCTCCAAACCACAGTCGAGGATGTTCCCCTCCAACAATACCACACACCTCTCATCACAGCAACTCTCACTCTCCAAAGACTCATTCTGCAGTTGTGTTTTCATACTTTTAGCTTGAAGTTACTGTCTTGTGTCATTTGCAACTACCTCCACAGAGCTAACCAGCAGAGATTTCATTGCCCAAGCGGACTTTGAGGCGAGGGTACAGCCAAGAGGATGACAGACCAGGAAAAAAAGGCATCTAGAATTAGACATCCCAGCATGCCCTCTGTCACTGAACTCAGTGACAAACAGCAGTTTTGAGTGGTGTACTTTTTTCTGTAGATTTCATGCTGTCGTGGAGCGTATGTGTACTCACCAGTTGCTGAAATAAGCAGTAGTGACTGGGACACACTGGTGAACTGAAGGCTGCTGTAGATATCTGCTGGGTCGCTCCACAGTATTAAATGCAACAACTGAAATATGCAAATGCAATCTTTCAAAGGTTCACATAGAGGACTTTTGTCCATGCTGCAATGAGATGTTGGTAAATGATGATGAAAATCAGAGTCCCTTGTGACAGTATGATTGCCTTTATGAGGTAAAATAGGTAAGAGAAAAATGAGCCAGACACCAATTATCTGAAGACAGTCAGTCAACATACAGAGTGCTTCAAAAGCAATTTAACTACAGTGCAATAGAAGGGAAAATAGTTAATCAATTGCATTAAAAGAAAGCAATTAGAATTTATCCAGTGAGAAAGCCTTTTATAAAAAAAAGGTGATTTAAACTGAGACAGATATGACAAACTAAATTTCAACAAGTAGGTTTTAACCAGACTGTAGGGGCCTGGTTGCAGAATTCTGACAGCCCTTGAACAATTTAAGTTCAATTTTTGAGCTTTTTTCATTCATAGGCCTGTTCAAAGTGTAGAGCTAAATGCAAAAGTTTTACAACTGTAAGAGCATTAAAAGATGGTTAAAAAAGACAGTTAAATGTATATATTGAGTTCATAAAATATGAGAATGAAATTAAGCAAAATACGAAGTGGAAAACAAAACAGGGTAATTGTCCTCCTTGTATTTTTGCTTGTTGCACCCATTATCTATTGCACTTGTCTTTAGGACAAAGTAGGAATACAATAAATGGAGCCATATTTACCTTGTTTTAGCAGTACTTGTGTCCACATTGGAAGAACATGTCACAGTACAGTAACACCTCTGCCGTGTGCCCTTTAAAGTAAGAGCCCAGTCTGATGTTTCTGTGGATGAGCTCCCAGGACCAAACTCGAAAATGTTAATAATTATAGTTTTCATCAACATTCAGGCTCATTATCAGTGAGAGTGGGGAGGACTACTTTGTTAACCAAGACGGCCACATTAGAGTTACTATTACTACCAAAGGGCCAAACTTTAGCAGTTTGAAGGGCACTTAAAGGAAAATACAAACACATCTGTCAATAGAGGTTACTTTGACAACATTCATACATATCCAAACTCAAATACAATCAATGATGCCTAATCTTTTAAACTAAATACAGAATTCAGGCCACTTCAGTTGCTGCTTTAATGCAAGTTACAGAGAATTTACAGATTGATAAAGAGTATTTTACTCACATTTAAATGCCAGTTTTGACAATCGCACACAATCGAGACAGTTACAGCTCTATATTCTTAACTATTTGTCAATTTTTAATGTTGACATGATTTTGTCAAATTTTCTCCAGAACAAAATATGTATTATATCTATTTCAGTATTTTTGAAGATGGGTTGTATTAGGTGTTTTACAATAGTCAGGTAAGTGGCTGCTAGGGCCCCCAGCTGTGCTGTACCTTTAAAAAGACCAAGCTGAGACGACTAGAAAGGTACACTGCTGTTGTCAGGTACACTTATTTCGTGTGGCAGTGTTTTTAAGTAATAACAAGCCACAAAATGATGTTGGCTGAAAGATTTCAGAGGGCTTTATTTTTCCTCCAGGTAGTCTCTGTGTTTGCACTGATTTTGCAATGTTGCAAATCGCTATATGTTCTGCTACCTGTGCATATTGATTCTACAGAAGTTTGTTCCCCATCTCTTGCATCAGCTAAATCTGGTTCAGAAGAATCTTTCTGTATACTCCGGTTCATAAAGGAAGCCCTGTGCATTCACAGTAAAATGAACATCATTGTCATTTAAGTCAAAATCACTTAAATCACCACTTTGAACGTTGCAGAGAAAGAATCGGGGAACAAGTTGATCCCCTCTTCGCTCCATCTCACACAATTAATGTGAAAGTCTGGAGGTGTAATTATAATGGAGCCTCTTAGTGGCACTTTTGCAGGAAGGCTTTGTGAATTGGGCGAATGAACTCATAGCTAATTGCTGCAATGTAAAACATCATCAAACACGCAGACTTCCTGGTGGAAAAACATAGCACTCTGATTTTTTTCATATCTTTGACCCAATATAGTTTTCTGGCTTGTTTTACGTAAAAGTCACACAGCAAAGCAAAAGAACTGTACTGTACAGCAGTTAGCAATACTGGCTGCTGGGAACCCTTGCAGCCACTTCACTGACTACTGTCCAGTACCTGATATGACCAAACTTAAAAAATACAGAACTAGAAAGCACGAAGAGAGCGCAAACCTCTACCAAGGTAGCTCACATATTGCTGTTAAATCTATAAGCAATAGTTCCATGATAAAGTTAGCATTATAATATGATTTCTTGACCCTGAAAACCCACAACTAGCAATCAGAATTTTATTGATATCATTATTAGTTAGGTAGTTATTGAGCAAAAACAATTTTCAACGGAAAGTGGTTTTCTGGATCACCACCAAAATCTAATCATTTTTAAGGTATGCCATGACCAACATCCCCTGAATATGTCAGCATAATCCGTCCAGTTGTTTTTGAGTAATCTTGCAAACAAACAAACAAACATGACTGGGATAGGGAGTAGGAGGGTCGCATGTGGCCCCTGCGCTGCCAGTTGCCCACCCCTGAGTTAGAGGGTCAGTGATAGACAAGGGACCTGATAATGTACAACTTGAAGAGTCATAAACAAATCTTTAGAGGAAGCAAAGGTGGTGTCAGTATGTACCTGTGTATTTTACATTGTCCACTGTTGTGACCTTTAGATCCAAAGTCTTCGCTCACAGTCAGCCCGACAGTGTCCTAACTTGATCTTCCTTGTCTTGCACAATGCTATTTTTGTGAATTTAATTGTAAATAGTAAGTATGATGTATAATAATGTTGTTTTCTCACTTTCAAAAGTTGTAAATATGTTTAATAAATGATACACAACACATTATTCCGTGTCCCCTGTGTGTGTGTCCATCCACAGCCGTTTACGAAGCCGAGGGCAGAGAGGTGATTGGTCAGTCTGGGGTCCACATCAAGCCCAAAAACGGGAGCGCGGCCATGTTGAATTGTCTAGATTCTAAAAGAAGAGACAAAAGAGAGACTACACGGTGGATTTCTGCAATCACTGACTGTGAACCTAACTTAAATTAACTTTCAAGAAGTGCTCAACAACGATAAAACCACGAAGGCTTTGCGTGAATGTAGCAGTTAAAGGTAGTCTCTTCACTCCTCTGTGCTTTAAATGTCTTTTCTCGAATAGTTTGTGTCGATAATGTAGAAGTGCACTGCTAACGCTAACACTATAATGCTAACTTGGTGTTTTGAGTGTATAGATATGTAAACTGAAAAGCTTTCGCCAAGTTTATTTGAACATTTCGAGGTAACTGCTTTATCAAACAGGTACGAGGTTTAACGTTAGCATGCTAGCTTGATAGTCGAAGCCACGTTGCTACATATAAAGTTTGTACGCGTCCTCTGACAAACTAACTACTTCTCACTCTTTGGTTATCTAACTAGAGGGTTATTAATAATTTGGGGTAACAAAGATAATGTAGATGTTGCTGTGGTGTCAGGGTGTCTCAGTGTGGCCTCTAAAGAAGGTAGCAGATGTCTGCAAACTTTTAGCACAAGTTATGAGTTTAGCATACTTAGCTCCAGTTAGCATCAAGTTAGCCTGTTCCCATGGGAGAAACTGGTTTGGTCTTGTTATCGTCGATGTCTGTTTCATGTTAAAATGAAGCTGCTCCTTTATCTTAAGGTTACATTTATTGGAGTGTTAATATTTGCTTGGAGACTTAATTTCGGCCTTAGCAGTTAGCTGCAGTTGCTGATATGTAAATGCTTCAATGATCGCATTGTTTTTGTTCCTGTTATTAAAGCTATTGTCTATATAAATCTTTAAAATGTGGCCCACACCAGGAGAAATCATCATTGAACGCTCTGACGTGTTCTGAATTGATTGTCTTTTTTATGAGTATGATGAATTAAATGAAGTTTAATTTTGACAAAAATGGAGATACTACATGTTAGGTCCGGGCAATATTGAACAAAAGTAATAGCTACTAATAATAGCTTGTTGATAATGATGTAAATCTGTAGTTTTCTGTGAAGAAGTTATGCCGAGACAAGTCCACATGGGCCGAATGCCACACAAACACACAGCTATCATCCAGCTGAATCAAGTCAATTTGTAATATATATTGAGGGTATGCAATAGGGCTGAGTATCTCATGCAGCCTCACGATACGATACATATCCTGATACTAAGGCTACAATTCGATACGTATCTTGTTGAGCGTAAATATGGACATTTATTATGCCTTTATCTGAATTCCTGACAACTTTAAATAATTTTTTTAATTGAAAAAAGAAAAAGATTGTTCTACAACTCAAGAAACTTAAATTTAGGACCTCAAAGATTTAAGACTTAAGTTAAAATTTCAAACATGTCTTCATTCATGAAGTTTGGCTTCGACTTTGAACTGTGCCATTGATAACATCCCCCAAAAGTGTATTGACAACAGCTGTCACAGCATTTGAGGCTGTATTGATTCTGTAGAATCAGTATCCATACACGTATTGGCAAAGAGTGATATTTTGCAGTATCGATATTTTGAGCACAGACCTAGTTTGCAAATAACTTCACATTCAGTATAAATGAATGGATGTCCAGGCACTGAGTGGAAAGAAACACTGATTGACAACAGAAATCAATGTGACGTTAGTATTCCTATCCTGAAATTCAGCAGAAAAGCACCAATTTTTGTTATTTGACAATGTTCATCGTGGACAGTGAAGATCCTCAGCTCATGTTGTTGAAACATTTGGACCTGTAAGGTCAGGTTTACAACAAAGGCAGATGTGATGTTCCAGCAACTGGTTTATCACTGAGCATACGTTCAGGTAAATGATGAATATGAACTGTATGAACTTCTTTCTCTAGTTAATACTGCAAAAGATAAACACATTAAATTTAAGCAAATCATTTGTAAATTGAACATAAATTGTGAGGTACTGAGGACATTACATTATGTTTTCATGCTTATGGTTGACGTTACCCCAAAAATGTCCGATTACAACAGGTAGTTTGACAGTAGACAATTAAAAAATAGTTTAAACCATTGATTTTACCACAAACTGATGGAATAAATAGATTAATGTCACTTCCATGTGGCCAGTTATTTTGTTTTTGCATACACCTCATGAATTGACTGATTCTGAGCAGTTCAGTGGTCACATTAAAAATCATCAGGAGGAAACAACAGATTGATGCTAAGGCCATATGCTCAGAGAAAGCCTGAGTAAGCATAAATCAGATTACAATAATTTCCACCATGAACATCATCAAAATTAACACCTTCTGAAAATTACAAAAAAATGGCACTTTTCAGGTGAATTAAAGCATTTCACTGTTTCTTACCACCAACATTATTTACTAAGTATTAATCTCTGCAACTCATGAGATGGAACTGTCAGTCTGGTGCACAAATTGGGATGTCATTGCATACCCTCTGTAAAATATACTTGCTAGGCCATTAACTTGTGCTGTCTTTTATTATTAAAAGAGAGAAAGTAAGCAAAATATATTTCCTTCAATATGACACATTATTTTAAAATAGCAGTGTAGGTTTAAAAAAACAAACAAAAAAAACCACAATTCATTGTCATTTTTTTTGAAGTGGGCGTAAAATATAGTTATTGTGAAGCATCATCGTTTTTGCATGTAAAATACAATTATTGATTCCCGAGCCCCAAGTATTGATGTTTAATTTCTTTTTTTGCTTTGTTTACAGGTCTACATACATGTAGATAATGCCTGTCAATTTGTTTATTTTATGTCCTCATTGTAACACATTTTTTTCTTTTTTCACAGTTGTGCCTGCATATTTTTTTTAATCTTATTTTTTTAGATGAAGGCTCCCTTTTGCCACCCCAAACCCTCTCGTATTTCCTTTGTTGATGCTTTAAAGTAACTGAAAACTGCTGTTTTTTGTTTTTTTTTGCAGATAACCTGGATTCTCTGTTAATCACCAGTCCCCTAAGCACTTTGCAGTCTGCCATCTCAAATTTCACTGCAGACGTAAAGAAAACTGGAACAAGACTGCTGCTGAGATTAAAAGTGGACTCTTCCTGTTGAAGAACATACTTTTTAGTCTGTATAAAGCAACAGCAGAGACATTTCAAGACTTTCACGGTCAGAGGAACAAACAAAAAGTGAGCCGTGGCCATCCAACCATATTTTTCTACTCACCAGATCAAATGTACATTTAAAGCACTTGGACTTGAATAGCCAAGATACTTGAATACAAAGTTTATCATTAAAGCAGGGATAAGAAGCCTCGGAACAAACAAAGTAAGAGTTTGTTTCGGTCATATGTTTGATTTATTTATTCATATGAATGTTAATTTCTCCGTTTTTTGGAGAGTTGTCGTGAAAACAGACAGGTTTCACACACAGACTACTTCTTCTCAAGAAGTCCGAACATAAGATTGTGTAGACATTACACTGTAAAGAAGGAAAGGGTCGAAGAATAGTTCTTTCCAGATTTATAGATTGTTGATTTCGACACGCTGATGCATTAAGCCAAAAGGCTGGTAGTTGAGGAAAAGGAAACAAGAAATTGAGTTCTTAAAGGAAAATTGACAGTGAAGTGTTGAACCCATGGCGACAACAAGAACAGCAAACCCAGCAGCAATGATTGGACTGAACCATCCAGTGAACGGGCAGCTCAGAGGACAGACCAAGCCAGCTGGACCACAGTCAGGAGTCCTCACGACTGTCCAACAGCCCAACGCCATCCAGACCAAGAGCAGCATTCCTCAGAGCAGTGGAGGCATCAAGTAAGACACTTTCTCTGTATTCAACTGTTGTTTGTTCCAGGGGACAAGTGAAGGATGCTGAGTGTGGTGGCATAGCAAGAGATCAACAGTTACAGAAACAGTAAGAAACAGACATAAAAGTATTTAAAAATAAAGACATAGGATACTAAATATAAACAGTAAACCGTAAAGTTTAACAGGGTAGTACTTTGACATGGGAAGATAATCCATGTATATGGAGTTAATGAATGTTGACTATACTGAGTGAACAAAATGATTACAGTGCGATTAAAAACCAAAAGTACAAAAGGGAAGTAACCACAGAAACAGAGCCATATGAAACAGACTACTAAGACGTGAGACAAAGTGATAATAGTGCAATAAAAGACAGGTGCCTAGTGTATGAAATATATACTGAGTTAATGAAAGATCTATACTGAGAGGTGAGTGATAATGTTTCTGTGAAAGACTATTTTAAACAGGAAATGGATAAGTAAACCAAGCTTTATACAAGATTTATGCTAAATATGGGAAATGATCATGGTTTGAGAAAAGACAAAAGTACAAACAAGTGATAAATATGTTAACAAAGCTGTATGACATGATGCATGAATGATAAATAATAAATAATGAATTAATAATAAATAAAAGGTGATAATAAAGTTCAACTAAATGCAAAAAAATGTAAATAAAGTCACTTGGAAGTACTGTAGAGTTAGTATATTATCAAGGTTACATTTCTATTAATTGACCACTTGTTGCTTCACTAAAAACACTTAGTAATTTGTAAACCAAATGTTAACATAAAATTGCATTCCCTCGACAGCTTGAGGTGCTCTAAGAGTGCAAACCTCGGCGTTGTTGAGCGAGATATTATCAAACGTGGAAAACTGTCCAATCATGCAGTGCAAACAAATCCTCTTAAAAATACTTGAATCTGTGTCCTGATTCAGATCACCACCAAAATCTAATTAAGTCTCTATTCTGCATTGAACAAAATTTCCAGAAATTTTCATCCAGATCTGTTGTGAATTTTTGAATTGTATTGCTCACAGATAGATGAACAGACAAATGGTCACAGAAACAGAACCTCCATGTCAGAGGTAATGAAGATACCCATAAACAAATGTGATAATCATTGGGCTGGTGTTTCTCCCATTGTGTCTGCTAATCTATTTTTTTTTTAAATAATTTCATCAGCAATGCTTAATAAAAAGATAATTATAAATAAATGATGCTCAAAATCCCCAAATATTTTGCAGCATTTGCCACAAAGCTTTCTGTATCTTATAAATCAAGCTTTTTTAAATACCATTAAATGTGCAAAAATGTTCCTCCTTCAGCTGGTTTATTGAACTTCATAAAATGCTGAGTTTGTATAATGTAAACACTGAGTGTGAGCATCTCCTTTTTGCATGAGACTGAGTAAACTTGATTGCTTTACTTGATGATAGAATAAAAACTAGTAGTTCAAATTCATCTACATCTCTTCTTTATCAGTGCCATCCTTTATTTACTTTGACAAGGATTTTCATGTTCTTCATTTTATTTAAGGTTTGGTGATGACTGGAAGAAGTGCTTGGAGCTTCCACCAAAGGATACCAGATTAAAAACCACAGTAAGGAGACTCTTGGTTATTTTAGACATAACTTACCTGTAGGTCTCTGTCAACCTGACGCATTTCCCAAATGATCATTTGGATTCCAATTTAGAATGACTAAGCTTGAGTTTAATTTTGATGTTTTTCCTCTTGTGGTTTGCCAGGATGTTACATCAACTAAAGGGAATGAATTTGAGGACTACTGCCTGAAGAGAGAACTTCTAATGGGGATCTTTGAGATGGGATGGGAGAAACCCTCACCCATACAGGTAAGCAGATAGAAGGCATTTGGAGTCATTTTTAAAATAATCTTTTCAAAATTTAAGTGAAAATCTTGAAGGTCTTTGAACACCAAAAGTGTTGAATAATAGACATCAAAATGAACTCGGCATTGAGTCACAAGGACCAGGTGCTCTTTCACATGAAATGAGAAAAGGAAAGATGACCAATAAGTGCACCCTCTACACTAAAGGTTCGGAGAACTTGGTTAGTGTGACGGGTTTAGGCGCTGAAACTACAGCGGTCACAATCATAGAAGCTTGAATAAACACAAACATCACTATATCTCCAACACTATTTTCCTCCATTAATTATCTTTGCATTAATTACTAATTTGTCTGCCTTTAGTATTGAACAGGGTGCTGTGACATAAACACAGTCAAGAGGTCTACCAAGGTGAACAACTTAAGAGTAATGTACATGCCAACGGTGAGTGCTTTCATTGGCTGGATATGAGCTTACCGGACACAGAAATTCTGAAAAATCAAGTGTGGTGAAGCGAAAACATCACTGAATAAAATTTTATAGCTGGTGTATAAGCTTCCATTTACTGGTTGTAGGTTTGATAAAAACTCAATCTTGTGTGAATTACTTATACTGACAGAAAATGACTTTCCTCCCTCGACAGTCATACTTCAGAAACTGACCTCCCTTATCGAAGTCCAAAACACAGTCTCTTACTCAGGTTTGAAGTTTTCCAATGTCACCAACATTTTTGTGATTTCAGTCAAGTTTTTTGTACAATAGAAGTTCCTTTGTTAGAAGGCGTCGCTGAAGCGCCGGCGCGCGCCAAGGTGCTGGAGATTCGCTTCAGGTCTATTTTCTGCGCGGCCGCTTCTAAACCTCGTAAATTCAGTGTCGTTGAGAAAGCACCAGACAGGAAGTCAACGTGTGGAGTATCCGGAACTTCAAAATAAAACACAATGCACGGACTCTCGAATGTAAATTTCCTTGGTAGTTTGTCATTACTTCACAAACGGAGGCGCAAGCATCAGGTCAACAGTCGGTCAGAGGGTCCCAGAGGCAACACGACTCCATAGACGAAGAAAAGTGAATGGTAGAGGTACAGAAATATATAATTGTATATATGACACCAAACATCCTTTCTACAAGGATATAGGCAGATAGAAATGAAATAAATCACGAAGCTGTGTGGTTCGGACCAACAAAGGAACCTTAGAGAAGCGAAGTGAGGTATTTACTGCTTTTCTCAGTCTATAACATGTTTTATTGATGTGTGACATCGCTATTGGCACAATAGCTTGTGACTCTCCGGGGATCAGCCCCCCTCCCTACAGGGCTGCGCGCCGCAACGCTGCTCGGCGCGGCGCGTCCAGTGGGGTTTGCAGGTCGGAGCAAGAGGCGCTTTCGCGTTATGTGGAATTTGGGGGTAAAATTCCTGACTCAAGCTGCCTGTATTTAATGCACCGCTGTGATACAGAAGTACATTTTGTGTCTTTTTCCATACAAAAAATGAACTGTTGTAATTTTAGATGGTGTTCATTTTCATATAAGAAGCTTTCTCAGTAGCATATTATGAGTATTTGGTACATTGTGTTTACCCTTGTCTGGATTCCAAAGGATATGGGGGTAAGTGCCATGCTTGTTGTTGGGATTGTTTCCCTTGTCTGCGATGTCCAAGTAATTTTGGGCATTGTATTGATTGGACTTGGTCGTCTTTCAGGAGGAGAGCATCCCAATCGCCCTGTCAGGCAGAGATATTTTAGCTCGAGCCAAAAACGGCACAGGGAAAAGTGGAGCCTACCTCATCCCTCTCCTGGAAAGGATAGATCTAAAAAAGGATCACATCCAGGGTGAGTTTGAGCTGCTTTCTTCCTCATGGTGAAACTATACAAGTGTGAAAGACATAAATCTAAGATGGTCTCAGATTTGCAAGCCATATGAAATGATTTGAACTGTTGGATAGTTTTTATGAAAGCTTCTAGATTCTGCTTTGTTTGGCAAAAGGTGAATTTTATGGGTTTGTAGTTCTCAGGTCTTCCAGTTTGAAATCAAACATCTCATTGTTGTAGATGAATGCAGCTTTAAGTCAAATATGAAATACATAATTTAATATTGTCATTGCATCTCAATAATCTTTGTAATTCATTGGCATTTACCACATTTTTTGAATACAGCCATAGTAATGGTGCCAACAAGAGAGCTGGCTCTGCAGGTGAGCCAGATCAGTATCCAGCTGAGCAAACATCTCGGCGGGGTGAAGGTCATGGCTACTACGGGCGGCACCAACCTGAGGGATGACATCATGCGTCTGGATGAAACAGGTGCCCGTTGTACCATATTTAACAAGAATAAAAAAGGATGAGTCTGTGGAAAGTTACTTACAGGTTAAACTTTTGGGTGGTTTCATCTTTTTTTTTTTTTTTCTTTTTTTTGGCTGTTTTTTTGCGGCCCATCTTTAATTCAGTATTTTTTATTCGATGTTTTAAATTTGCCATTTATTTTAAGGGCTGCTGAATTTAAAAGTTGTCTATTGACTTTGGATCTGTCGAGAATCTCTTATGATCAGTGTATTTGCTTTTCTTTTTATCCTTTAGTGCACGTTGTGATTGCTACACCTGGCAGGATATTGGATCTGATAAGGAAGGGTGTCGCAAAAGTGGATAAAGCTAAAATGATGGTGATGGATGAGGTTAGTAAAGCTCTTCATTCAAGGTTAAACTTTCACATCTTCCTTACAGTTTGTTGACATGTATTGTCTGTAATGTTTTCATCAGGCAGACAAGCTACTGTCTCAGGACTTTGTGGTCCTAATTGAAGATATTATCAGCTTTATGCCAAAGGAGCGTCAGATTCTGCTTTACTCTGCCACGTTCCCCATCACTGTGCAGACATTCATGGTGAGAACTTAAACTGTGATTTACCTGCTTCAAGTGGGGAAAAAAAAAGCAAAACAGTGGTGCACTTTATAATGCCTCAAATATGCTGTCCAGAACAAGCACTTGCAGAAACCGTATGAGATCAACCTGATGGAGGAGTTGACATTGAAGGGCATCACTCAGTACTACGCCTATGTGACGGAGAGACAGAAGGTCCACTGTCTCAACACGCTGTTCTCCAGGGTGAGTGCTCAGGGCCTGCTGAGTAGACAGTAGGTCATCAAAAAGAATTAACATGGGATCATATTTGTGCAGAACAGGACTTGGTGATTATTTTTTGGTAGCCAATTCATTTATTACATAAAAAAATTGTTTAAAGTCCACCTACATCCAGTTTCTGAGCATCCTCAAAAGTTTCACTGCTTGTATTTTTTTTGAAATGTGCAAAGAAAAGTCCTAAGATTTTTGGATAGTTTATAGTATGTATATATGATAATAAAAGCCATATGAATAACGTTTTTGATGATTTGTGTCCCCGGGGGCTCAAAACATGCCAACACAAACCAGTAAAGTGTGTATTAAAGGAATTCATTTTCTTTGAAACATCCTGTTAATATGTTTGTCGTTAAATTATTGAACAATAGAAGTAAAAGGAAGAAGAACTAATACCTTTCCTATGGATTTTTTTTTTTTTTTTTTTTTTTTTTAAAAATCATTGATCCTCTGAGAGAGAGAGAGACGCATAAATGAACACCAGGAAGTTTGAAACTCTATTAAAGAAGGGCTTTAAACCTTTTACTAAAAATGAGATATTAAACGGTTCATGAGGTCAGTTCATTGTTTATTGGTTATCCTAAATCTCTTTCTTTTTACAGCTTCAGATCAATCAGTCAATCATCTTCTGTAACTCGACTCAAAGGGTTGAGCTTCTAGCCAGAAAAATCACCCAGCTGGGCTATTCCTGCTTCTACATCCATGCAAAGATGATGCAGGAATACAGAAACCGTGTGTTCCACGACTTCAGGAATGGATTGTGCAGAAACCTAGTCTGCACAGGTAAGAGAAGAGTTTTGTATTTAGATAAATGTGGAAAATCAATTGTATAGATGTTCAGCACATGACTCATATGTGGTTTTTTTTTGCAGACCTTTTCACTCGAGGTATTGACATCCAGGCAGTCAATGTGGTCATCAACTTTGACTTCCCAAAAAGTGCAGAGACTTACCTGCATCGCATTGGCAGATCAGGTGAAGATGAATCTATTTTTAAATCAACCAATTAGTTTTGTTTACAGCTATCCTCTAGTATCTGGCACAGTTCTACAAACGGTATTTATTTGTCTGTCAGGACGCTTTGGTCACCTGGGTCTGGCCATCAACCTCATAACATCAGAGGACCGCTACAACCTCAAGAACATCGAAGACCAACTGGTCACTGATATCAAGCCCATCCCTGGCAGCATTGATAAGAGCCTGTACGTGGCGGAGTACCACTCTGTTGACCCGGATGAAGAAGGTGGTGACAAACACAAGGCAGCCTGAATGAACGGTCAGTTCTACCAAACACTCAAACTGTCGATGACTGAAAGACTCACAGAAACAGGCTCTGCAGTGAATTTCTGAATGTGTCCTTTAGATTAGAATAGAGTTGTCTCTGCACATACTACACATTTCCAATGTGATTGTCAGGGGTCTATGTAACTGGTGAAGTGTGTTGGTTGTTGACGCACCACACTGTTTCTCACCAATGCAAAGCTAAATTCATCAGTAGCTGAATTTAGCTTTGCATCGTGTATCAATATACCGAAAGTTTTGGAATTTTTAGGGGGGGAGCAAAGGAGACAAACAAACACGTGCAAGTATAACTAATGATCCCTGAACAATTAAAAAAGTAAAGTTTATTTGGGCTGCAGAAAGACTGACTTTCTCATTTAAAAATATTGCTCTTCAAACAAAAACACCCCCTGTGCCCCTGTGCCCCTGTGCAGACGTGTTGTCTCTGGCTTCCACTGATCTTACCTTGCAGATGTCCCTCCATGTATTATATCCTGGTCTTCACCATGAATATTTAAGGACGTGTTATTTAAATGATAATTGTTTTCAGCAACTGCATTTATCAACACACTGTCTTTCGTATGCTGGGATTAGACGTTTCATGAATCACACTTAAGAGCTGGTGTAAGAGGATTTCTGCACCAAAATTTGCTCAAGTTTTTACTCCAAATTGATAAATGAGAGGTGTTAAGTTTGACACAAAGGCAACCAGTTTGACTGAAGTAGGATACAGAGAAAGTGACCAAAGCCATATTAATCCAAACAAAACTAGCTCACACTCTGTTAGACTTACAGGACTGAGATGTGAGTGGTATGCAGGTGGATTTACTAGAGTTGTTACATACTGTATATTCAAAGTAAATGAAATGAAAATATTTGGAAGGAATCGATTGTTCACTTTTTTCAGACCTTAGATGGTGGCTATACCTCTTTAGCAGTTGTTTGTAGCTGACTGATTAATTACCCCTCTAAGACCAGAAACCAGCTAAGCAGGCCCCAGTATACTGAAATTAAATGAGCAGCTGTTATTGTACCACACATTGTACTGCTGTCAAACACAGTACATACTGCCTTACTGTGAAGTAGGTGGTTGTGAAAACAGCCTTGAGTGTTTTTTATTTTTGCTTTAATTGAGTCTGATTATATGTAGAAGAGGTCATTTTGTTACATATCAAACAATTTTCGGAGCTTTTGGATAACTGATCACTACAGCTTGAAGCGATCAGCTTAATTGATTTGAACAGTGCATTTAGGAACAGAAAGTACAGACAGAAGTGCTGCACATAGAAATAAGAACAACTATGACATTGTAGTCAACATACAGAGGGAGGTAAAAACAAAAACTTGCAGGAAAATTACACACATTACATGCACACAACACGCATATCCAAAGAAATCAGCTGAAGTAACAACAGCAAGAAAAGTAATAAAAGGTAAAAATAGAAAAAAATGTAGATACGTTTAAAGAAAAAAATTAAGAGACTAAATTCTAGTACTCCTGCTAATGAATGATATCCTCTTACATCAAGAAGATTAACTGGAGGTAAACAGGATTTAAAGGTGGTGGTGTGTATGGTGGGGGTGTGGGGGGAGCATGTTCTCTGCACCACCACACTCCTCATACGGTAGATTCAGTTGAAGCTAATCAGCTCACACAACCAGCTGTCCACTCTGCAGCTCTGAAAACCTCATTCACAGGCTGGTGATGTGATTCTAACTCGACTCTTGTGGTGTTTTTCAGGAGGAACGTGACACCTGGTGTTTAAGACAAAACCTTGTCTGTGCATCAACAAGAGTCCAAATGAAGATTTCTGTTCCCTCATTTGACATAAAACTGGGTTATTTCTAGATTGAATTTTGTTCTGTTTGAGTTCACAACCATCTTTTTTCAGATTAGTAAACCAGTATATTCCTCACTGACAGCTGTAGCTTTATTCAGAGGAGCTTCAGGCTGCACTGCCAAAGATGGGCACGGTACATGTAGTGTTACAGTCTATGACTGAATTGAGCCACTCATCAAAACAGAGAAATGGTAATTTTCTTTTACTGTACTTGACTGTTAATATGAAAATGTGAAACCAAAGAGACATAAAGAACAATTATCACCTCACATCCTTGCTCTTTTTTTAGAACACACATACAGCCATGGTTACGTTATGCTGACATGCCCTTTGCTTTACAAGAAAACTGTTTTATTTAAATCTGTCCACATTTGGAGCCAACATTCATCTTGAAATATTCCTGGATCTAATATAATGGAAACATTCCTTCATGAGACAGGCTCATGTTGACACGACAGCTTAATGCATTTGGTGCACATTACTCAGCTGTTCATTCACGCTTCATGTTTAGTGCCTGACCTCATCCTGTTGTAGCCCTGTTACTTTTTAATCTGATGGCTGTAGAGGCTGAGTGGTGTTTCATGATGCTCTGCAAAGAAATACCCTTTAATGATTGGTAGACGGACTTTAAGAGAATACATGCTATTGGAAACTATAGTCAAGAAGTGTTTGGTACTTCAGTTATTTGCCAGTGTTTATTGGTGATCAGTCATGCGAAAGGATGCATCTTTTAACACCAAATTCTGGTTTAGTTTTTTTATGATACTTTGGAAATCCAGTCAAGAGAAGGTCAGGCTACAATGTGTGCATTTCCACAAAGCAGGCTGGTTTGGTTCAGTATGGTAAGCCCTGATCTTTCTTGCATTTCTACAGCCAGATGTACATTTTACTGGGAAGATGTCAGTCTGTCTAGTTCCACTCTTATGGATCAGATAGGTGCACTTTGTACCCCAATTGGCGAGTCCCTAAAATGGCGTGATTGGGGGATCTTTAAAAAAGTATCAGTATCAAAAAAAATCAAGGCCTTTCAATCAGACGGTGATGAGTCTTGCATGCAGAATTCTTTAGTTTTACATTTTGTGGCTTTTCAGTTTTTATCATATCACTTTTGGTTGCATTACTGGTCTGTAATTTTAAATTTTGTCACTGCAAAAAGTAATGGTCATAATTTTGTGCATCTTACAATAGTTTCAGGTTAGACCTTTTGCTGTTGCTTGGATGCTCCCACTTAAATCTTACTCGCACTGCAATGCTTAAAAGATCAGGACGTTCAGTTGTGCTAGCTAAGAATCGGCACATACATATTTATCACCAATGTAGGAGGTAAGAAATTGTAGATTTCATGGGTTCTTGAGATGTATGAAGGTCTTAAAAGATTAAAGGGGTAATTTTATGATTCCCAACTTTTGACTGAGGAAATGCAAGTACTCCCCAACCCTACCAAACTCAACTGAACCACTTGATGGAAATGTTTCAATTTTTGCAGTCAATTGCAGTGCAACTTGGACTCCATCAGTCTGGCTACTTTTCAGAGAAAAAAAAAACGATCAGTCAAAAATTATGAACAGCTGGTTTTAATTTATCGTCCTTGCAATTTCTTAACTCCAGTGAGCAGTCAAAGGATTACCTGTCTGACAATGACTGCATACTTTATACAATCAGCAGCTTATGTTTTTCATAACTTATGCATGTCCTTGTAATATGGCCTCTCATATGTACATTTCTCCAGCTTTGGCCAGTATTCCCCGTTGTCTGCCAATCCATTCCCATGTTATGGTAGGCGGTGTTGAATAATAGCAGTCCCAACTGAATGAATGTACTTTTTAAGTTATGAAAGTAAATTTAATTACAAAACAATACAATTTGAGTTCAAAGCGACACAATATCACTCGACACATCTGTTGAAAAACTGCTGCCCATATTGACTTCTTTAAAACATTAGAGTGGTTACAAGCAGAAGTGATGTCTTCAAGAGGCAACAAAAACAGTTTCAAAGGTGCTGATCCATAATTTACATTTTACCTGTAAAAACACCAGACAGCCTCTTCTAGGATCTTGAAATCATCAGTGGGATTTAATTTGATTTTATCATAACTTCCCATTTGTGTTAAATCATCATGCCAATCTGGCTGTCCTGTTTCCACCAAAGTGCCTTAACCTAATGTCAGGTTTTATCTCATTTGTTTTGCAAGTAAAGGGCACCAGAACAATTCCTCTGTATTGTATAAGTAACGCACAATTCCACGTTTTCCCCTATGGAGAACATGTTTGAAAGCAAGCCAGATCAGCTCCTATTGTCTGGATGTATTGAAGTCCTTTTGACTTGTCATAGAGATTGTATGTCTGAAATTGAAGACGGTAATGCTGTGAAAGTTCTCTGTTTTTGTCTTTCATTGTGTCTTTGATGAAAAAACATCCCTGGCCAAGCAGCGGCAGTGAAGGGACCATTTTGGCTGCCTGTTGTTTTAAAAGTGTGTTAGGTTGTAATTTTCTGCCTTTTTGCATGTTTGACTCTGGAGTGCCCTCAGATGATCGGCTTTGGTTCACATATTTTCCTCAGACCAGTCAATACTTGTATCAAGACATGTCGTGAAAGAAAATGTTGGAAGTGGGTTTTGTAACCCAAGACCATTTGACCTATTTCTGCAGTCTGAAGAATGACTACCTTCATGAATTGATTTGAAGATTCTTTAAGTTATGACAGACAAGAAAAAAAAACTGTTTTGTGTTTACACCAGCACCGCAAAGAATAAAAGTTCAATGACCAAAGTGAGTTGTCCTAGTTTTCCATCCCTCTCTATTTTTGTGTACATGCATGTATGGAGTTGATATGTATCTGAACAATGGTCAATACTGAAAGGCTTGGTCATACTGGTTTTAAGGGTTTTAAAGGTTCATGCCAATAGTAAATACTTAAGTCTCGGCAGTTCTGGTCTAAAGGAGAGAGCTGGCAATTGAACTTCTACTGACAGGGCCAAGGGCTCTGAGTAATTTAGTGAAATTTCGGTGAAACAAGCTGAAAAATAATCCGTTTGAGTGATTGTACACTGTAATGGACACACCTACAATGCTTAACTTGTATACTAGCAGGCCCTATGGTATTTACTATTGATATTTTCCTCATGTAAACCTATTAAAATATATCTAACTATACTTGATATACTGAAGAAGTGTCAGGTCTGAAGTCATAAAGGTATAGACATTGATATGAAGTTATCAAGGTTTCCTGTTCAATTCTTCCCCACCTAACAAGGTATTTCTTGGAGAAATGGAACTTGTTAAACCACAAGATTTGCTTGATGTTTGTGTTGAATTTCATGCTGCATTGTATACAACATCTTGTCACAAAGACAGGTAACCTGTAGGCCTTATGCAAAACACTGATAAAGGTCTGTCTCCACTTGGTTCAGAGAAAGCTAAAGAAAAATGACAGTTTTTGAGGCATCTCTTCTCAGTTATTACAGTCACATCACAGAATATAACTAGATTCAAGCAACAGTATCTTTTATTTATTCTCTTCCATTGCACTACACAGTTTTACATGTTTGAGTAGATACACATCAACCCTTGTATAACTTGCTTGATAAGATGTGGGGCTTGAACCTCACAATAGACTTTCTGAGGAAACCTTTTGGACTATTAAACTCTGTTTAATTGCTATTTGTGTGCACTAGGCCTGAGCTAAAAATGTAGACATGGCAAGATATCACATTCTGATATGTGTACCAATTTGTTTTTTACAGAATCGATGTAGCCCCAGGTGTGGCAGTAGTAGTAGTGTACACCTTCTGCAGTTTTATACATGGTACGATTCAGGAGGTGAATTCATTCAAAATTTTACATTACTTCAGAGGTCTCTGAGGA